>MU225616.1:684072-695999 GCA_018584345.1 Thuja plicata | reverse complement strand
CACACACACATTTCAATTGTCAAATTCTCGATGCTTCTCAAGTCATAGACGCTGCCCCGCCAATACTGAGCATCAAGAACAACGTTTCAGAAGGAGTAGAGAGAAACAATAGAAGCTTCAAGCATCGTGGGGTTTGCAATTATCTGTCTTCCTTTCTCTTGCTTGTACATTTTATTGCTCACGTTTCTGTTATTCGTTTAGTAGTTATTGCGTACTTGATTTGCATTCACTTGTGAACCTTTGCTACTAACCCCCGCCCTTGGAAAGCTGCGGGAATCCGGAGAGAGAGGCGTACAAAAACATTCAAGTGTCACATTTTTACATCCTAAGTGCATCCATACATACATTTTCATAAAGAAAATTTCAAAAAAACATACATTTGCATATCCCCATATAATCATATAACACATCTGTATATCAGTAATAATCAAAGAACATAAATGATATCATCACATGAATCTATTCTATATCATCATAAGGACCAATGACAATTATCAAGTGTGAATCAATATAAATCATCTATCAAATTCAACAACTATTAAAAGAGAAACAATGAGCATATTAGAGTCAGAAGATGTCATCACATATATATCAGTGAATATCAGATAAAAAGTGTGGAAATGTCTACAACAGTATCAAAGAGATCAAGATCAAATATAAAAATGTATCAAATATCTGGAGTACAATGGATGATCACAAAAGGATCAATATACAAAAATCTCAAGGTTAATCAATGATATCATGTATGACTACCACCCTCATCCTAATTCAAAGGAGGAGGAGGTGGTGCATCTCCTCGTGAAGGAGGAGGTGGTGGAGGCACAGCTCCCTCCGACTGCTGAGCTATAACATAATATAATGGTGCTCTGTGAGGCTATAGAGCTACAACACAATATAAAGAAAAGTATTATGCTTCTCTCTGACCCCAATGTGTCAAAGTGTGTGCTTGGATATCTATCTCAGATCCAATAACACCTAACTGCATGTCTTTATCTGATAATAGTGTCTCTAGTGTGGAAATGTGTGCCTTGAGCTGCTCTCGCTCTCTCTGGCAGTGTCACAATGGATCTCCATCTCAACCTGTGTCTCTACTAGTGTCTCTAGAAGGATCCTACCCAGTAGGTCTGCCTCCACCACCGCTCTCACCTATAGGTCTCTGTCCTGATGATCTCTGCTGCTGCTGCTGCCTAGTCAATAGTGGACCTAGATCCATGTGTGGAGGTATGAACCTAAAAAAATTGTGTATGCCCTCTGCCCCACTACCCCTATCATCTCCATCATCACCCCTATCATATCCATCATCACTCCTATCATCTCGGCCATGTCTATGACCTCTGTCCGCAGGAGGGCCTCTGCCACCTCTATCACCATTCCCATCTCTCCCACCTCTCCCATCCCTTGCACCTATGTCTTCTCTACCTCCACCTCTAGTAGGACCATCATTGGAAGGATCATAATATAGGGCCTCCTCAATACGTGGTACTATCTCATTAGGGGCAGTGAATCATGGAAATGGATGCTGAATAAGGAAAGCACTGTAAGCATCAGTAACACTTGCATCTATCACATCAACCTGGTAATACCAGCCTATGGAAACCATCTTCCCCATCTCTCCCTGTGCAGTCTCAAAAGATAATTGAGCACCCCATTATGCCTCCTCATCACAGATCCGGGCATATACTGCAAGATCCTGTGGCATACCCTGAATCCTGCTATATTGTCTCAAGATGCGTGTAAAAGTGAATCTCTCAACAACATATCTAGTATGTCCAATAAGATATCTGCTCTGGAAAAAAGTATGACATCTATTGTCTATCAGAACCCCACTCCTCACAGTCAAGGTATGGTTGTTACTCAATGAATGTCACATCATCAAGAACCTTGTGCTAATAATCCATCTTACCTAGGTGGGGCTGCTGGACATAACATAAATACATATACATGTACGGATCCTCTAGTGCCCGTTGTCTCTCCACAATCAGCCATGTTACTGGGATGTGAACCCACACCCAGATCTGAAGAATTAGTATACCTATAGTCATGCTCTGAGAGTACTCGTAAACAATCTCATACAACTCTTTGTACATGTGTGCTAGAATGGAACTACCCCATCCAAATATGTGGGTAGATCCAACCATCTGCTCAAGCATACCTATCCAGCCACACATGAATCCATGCTGTCCACGATCAGGCATCAAGATACTTCCTATCAACCCATCAAGAAATACAGGCATGCGCTCGTACTAATCTATCATATAGTCCCAAGTCAGGAAACTGTGTATAATGGAGGGATCAACACTGAATCTCTAAGCATCAACAATATCTACTATAGAGCGAGACTCAAATTGAACCTTACATCCCATCACAGGAATGCACATGAACCATCATACATCCTTAGGGGTAACAGTCATCTCATCGGTGGGAATATGGAAGGTGTTGTGCGCTGAGTGCCATCTCTCGGCAAGAGAAGTCAATAACCCTTAATTTAACCTGATGTTGAGTAAATGGATCAAAGAATGTAAACCAAGATGATCAATAATTTGTCACTCCGCATCAGTTAGGGAGCAAGAGAAGGCAAGGAATCGAGTAGGTCAAGGTCCTCAGAATGATACAACAGGGAAATCAATCCGTCAGGAATAAAATATAAAATTACATCAGTATTCCAGCTAATTAAAATATACAAACGATCTAACAACTAAAAGTCTTTTTCAACAAACAGAGGAAAAACAGTTAAAATTGGAAATTTCAACATTTGTACTGGAAGCAACACTATTTTTCTCAGATGTGAGCTCGCATCTCGTATGCGATCCTAGAATTATAGGATGCGATGGGAAAAAATAGATGCGATCCATTTTTTATAGGATGCGACTAAATTCAAGCTTTGGTCATAAAAAACTAAAAATTATTAATTGATGGCCGACAAGATGCGACTCTATTTTTATGGGATGCGATCCGGAAAACTCTTCATTTACCAGATGCGACGCGGGATTTACAAGATGCAATCTTGAACACCAGATGCAACTCAAAACTAAATTGGCTATAACTACTGTAAAAAGTCAAAAATAGAAACAAAAATTGTACAAAGGTAGGTCTCAATGTACTCACCAGGTGTGCGTCATGTGTTGGCCACTCATGATGATGCGCAAGGTCGAATCGATGCCTCTCAATGGGGACCGCCATCTTCTCCCTAGAGCTCAAGAATTTACCAAGGATAAAAGTAAAAATGAATGGGTAAAAAGTTATTTTTGAGGCTTATATTGACCTTTTAGGGCTAAATAGAAGCTCTGGAACCCTAAATAGACTATCAATACTCTATTTTGTTCTTCTCAAATCTATAGGGAACAAAATCAAACACAAAGACAATGTTTTCCACAAAACAGTAAAATTTTTGTGACACTCTCCAACAAATGCATAATTGCTCTATATGTGCAAAAAATGACTCACATGCTTTACACAATAAATTTTTTAGGGTTCTCTTTCAACAAGATGCACATCACACATTGAAATATTGGTCATACATCATTTTTGTTAGAGATTGCCTTTGTAAAAATAAGTTGACTGTATGTTTGTCATTGATGACAACATATAGTATATAGTAGTGAACTGTATTCACTTTTCAGTATGGATATGTGGAAGCCCTGCACAGTTGTTTTTATGTTTTAGACATAGTTATGATACCATGTTCATACACACAGATTCAGATGTTCAGTAATAGTTGAGTTATGTTACTCTATTTACCAGCCACAATTTCAGAGGATTGTTTTCAGATATCCAACAATAATTTTATTGATTATTTAGTTGCATCTATCCATGGGATATGCGTGTTCAGATTCATGTTTATTTATGAGTCTAAGTTAATTAACCAAAGGTGCTAATCATGTTTCAATCAAAGCATGACATTTGGGTAATTTTGGTAGAGTCAACTTTGTGAAGCGATGCGTCTATTTGTTTTGAGTTGCATGGTTCTAATTATGTTGCGTGCATAGTTTAGCCGACAAGTAAAGCATTGAAGGGATTCCTACAGACGAAAAAGATCATATCTTTTGGAGAAGATACTTATAGTAGTTCATTTGAAGATCACCAAGTGTGAATGATAAGAAAACATAAAGAAAAAGGATAGAACAAAATGCTGATTATTTTGGGACGGTAAAGCCATTTCATTCATCAGTTAAAGATCTATGTGAATAAGCAGAGAGTATACAATTCATTGCAATTGATCAAGACAACAGGTCTGCTCAACCAGTTCATTATTAGATATAGTGTATATCTGTTCCACTAAAGGTTGTAGTCTTCATCATTCTAGCAGTGTGCTTTTGGACAGTGAGTTCTCACCCCTAACAGGGTTATTTGTAAAAGACTCCTAACAGGGTCTGACCCTTAACTAGGTCATTATACTTATTGCATTGTAAAGATAAACTCCTAACAGGGTTGTAAGATCTTCTAACATGGATTATTATACTCAAGTATAGTTCTTTGTGGATGCTAATTTCCACCGGGGTTTTTACCTATTTTGGTTTCCCCGTAACCAAAATTGTGGTGTTCTATTTTGTGTTATCTTAATGTGTATGTGCTTAATGATATTCTATACTTAATTGGATAAAAAGAATTAAACTAGTGGATAAATGATTCATCCCCCCTCTCATTTATCCCTTGGGACTATTCCAACAATTGGTATTAGAGCCAAGTGCCTTGGAGAGAAAGCCTAATAGCTTAAGGTAGATCAAATGTCATACTTCAGGAAAGAGAGTCCTAAGTTTGTTGGAGAGAATTATCTTGACTGGAAGAACAAAATGATAACACATCTTTAGTGCATTGGTTTTGAGATATATGAGGTTGCTACTAATGTAATTGATGTTCCTACCCTGAAAGACATTGCAGAAGAAGACTCTACCATAAACAAAATGAATTATTCACCCAAAATACAATAGCCAAAGAAGCCCTAATCAGTGCCCTATCTGACAATGAATTTTCTGAGATCAAGAAGGCAGAAAAAGCATATTCAATTTGGAAATATCTAGAAGACATGTTTGAAGGAGACATCCAAGCCAAGAACGTGCGCAGAAAGACATGGAAGAAAATATACAACAATTTAGAGATGCTACCCGAAGAAAACATCAAAACTTACAATCAGAGGATTAATGAAGCAACCTTAGGAATCAGGAACAATGGTGGAGAAATCTCAGAGGAAGATATAATGGACAAACTAATGACTACATTGACATAAGATTATGAAAGCAAGATAAACATCTTGGATGAAACCATGCAATTCTTAAAGGACTTTAAAAGAGAAACCTTAATCAGCAAAATATCTGCATTTGAGATATCAAGATTTAAGACAAAACCTAAAATGGAAACAACTTTCAAAGCGTCAGTCCATGGTAAGAAATCCTTGAGCATCTCTAGTAATATCAAGAAAGAAGAAGTTGATATAGAACTAGAAGAAATCATTGCTATGATTGCTAAGAAGGAAAGGAAAGGTAAAGGAAAATATGAAGGACAACTACCATTCAAATGTTTCTCATGCAACAAAGTTGGCCACTTTTCATCCAAGTGTCCTACAAGAGTCAAAAAGTTCAGATCAAATTACAAACCCAAATATACTAAGGAATGCTATCATGTTGAAGATGGTGTGACTGATGATGATTCAGGGGAAGATGAAATTGGATTCATTTCAATTAAAGATAGTGAAAAAATGATTGAAACAATAGAAATTGAGGATGAAAGGAAATTACAAGAATTGGCCTTAGTTTCACAAGTAGACATCAGAATAGACTGGATCATAGATAGCAGGTGTTCACATCACATGATAGGAGACAAAGATAGATTTGTATATCTAGATAAGTACAAAGGTGGCATGATTAGATTTGGAGATAACACTCCCAAACCTATCATAGGCAGAGGATCCATTACCTTAGATGGAAAGAACAAGACAGATGATGTTCTATATGTTGATGGTTTACATCATAACCTACCGAGTGTTGGATAGTTGCTTGATAAAGGATATCAGTTAGAATTCAAAAATAATAGGTGCATTATTAACAACAAAGAAGGAGACATGATTGCATCAGGATCAAAGACCAAAGGTAATGTTTTTCAGCTTAACTCTGAAGTAAGTTGTTTTGTTGCAAAAGTGGATGACAATTGGCTATGACACAAAAGACTTTGTCATATCAATTTCGACAATATAGTAAAGATAAGCAATTTAAAAGCAGTAAGAGACCTTCCTAGTATTGCAAGACCAGTTGATACTATGTGCAGGGAATGTGTGATGGGTAAGCATGTGAGGACCTCATTCAGAAGCAAATAGAACCCTGCAGAGAACAAATTAGATCTAGTGCATACAGAATTATGTGGACCTACTCAAACAACATCATACTATGGAGAAAGGTATTTTATTTTGTTTGTTGATGATTTCTCCAGAATGATGTGGGTTTCATTATTGAAAGACAAATCTGAAGCCTTTGAGAAGTTTAAAATATTCAAAGCTAAAGTTGAAAATGAGTTTGGATTAAAGATAAAATGTCCGATATCTGATAGAGGAGGAGAATTCACCTCTGACAAGTTTCTTGAGTACTATGAAGAACATGGGATCAAAAGACAACTAAGTTCACCCATAACCCCTCAACAAAATGGAATTGCAGAAAGGAGGAATACGATAATACTTGACACAACATGCACTATCATGATTGAAGTGAAAGTTGTGCACACCTATTGGAGAGATGAAGTCAATACAATAGTCTATATTATCAACAGAATTCAACTAAGACTAGGCGTAGACAAAACACCTTATGAAATTTGGTTTGGTAATGTAACTACAGTAAAATACTTTAGAATCTTTGGAAGCAAGTGCTACATCAAGAGAGATGATGGTGTTGGAAAATTTGATGCTAGAAGTGATGAAGGTATTTTTCTTGGTTACTCTACTAAGAGCAAAGCTTATAGATGTTTTAATTTAAGGTTGAAGAAAATATTGAAAGTGCACATGTGAAGATTGATGAGAAGTTCATGATTCAAGAAAGAAATTATGAATATGCACCTATGATTGAAGATGAACCTAGACCTATCAATAAAATTTTTTTATAGAAGAAATGTTTGACTGTATTGATGTATCATGCAATAACCCTGAACCAAGTCAAGAAGAATCATAGATCACAGATGAGAGTGTCACACCTAAAATTTCAAAATATACATCCAGATACCATTCAAAAGAAGATATCATTGGAGAAGAGAGCAGTAAAGTTTTGACAAGATCCAGAGCAAGAGGTTCAATCGTTGATGAAGAGGTATGTTTACTTTCACAAATTGAACCCTTAAGTGTTGAAGATGCATGCAATGATTCAGATTGGCAAACTGCAATACAAGAAGAATTAAATCTAATAATTAAGAATGACACATGGGAATTGGTCCCTAGACCTTGTGACAAGAATGTGATTGAAACTAAGTGGATATTCAGAAATAAAATGAATGAATATGGTACAGTGATAAGAAATAAAGCAAGATTGGTATGTAAAGGATATGCGTAAAGAGAAGGAATTGACTATTCTGATACATTTTCCCCTATGAGCAGACTGGAATTTATAAAGTTGTTTTTGGCCTATGTAACATTTAAGAACTTCAAAGTATATTAGATGGATGTCAAGTCAGCTTTCCTGAATTGTGACTTGATGGAAGAAGCCTACATAGAGAAGCCAGAAGGATTCAAACTTTCAGACAAACCATACATGGTATGTAGACTAAAGAAAGCCCTCTATGGACTTAAACAAGCCCCAAGAGAATGGTATGAGAGACTTGATGGATACTTAACAAAGATTGGATTCAAAAAGGGAGCAGAAAATTGCAATCTATTCATCAGAGAGACACCTGAAGGATTACTACTTGTTGCTATCTTTGTTGATGACATTATTTTTGGAGGTAATAACAAGCTTAGTGCAGAATTTTCCAAAGAGATGCAAAGTGAATTTGAAATGAGCATGATTGGACCTATAAAATATTTTTGGGATTAAATGTAAAGCAAACAGATAGAGGTATATTCATAAATCAGTCTAAATATGTGAAGGAGATATTGAAGACATTTAAAATGGAAGGTTGCAAGCCAGTAAGCACTCCTATGATAACATGAAGCAAGATTTCTAAAAATGATGACTCCACAACAGTTGACAAAACACTTTACAAATCCATGATAGGAAAAATAATATATCTCACTCAATCTAGACCAATTATATCTAATATAGTTGGTATTGTTGGGAGATTTGTAGCTGAACCTAAACAGAATCGCATAATGGCAATAAATCTAAAGGGAACTATAGACTATGGTTTATGGTATCCTAATTCAGAAAATGTAGAACTTCATGTATACACAGATGTAGATTGGGAAGGTTGTGTTGATGAAAGAAAGAGTACCTCAGGAGGAGCAATATTTCTTGGAGATAGGTTGGTTACTTGGAAAATCAAGAAGCAAAACTGTATTTCTCAGTCAACACCAGAAGCTGAGTATGTAGCAACCGCATTGAATTTTTCAACTATGGTTTGGATCAAACAGATGATTAAAGACTTTGGAATTCAGATTGATTATCCCATTGTAATCCATTGTGACAACAACACCATTAATATGTCAAAAAACCCTGTGATGCACGCAAAGACAAAACACATAGAAATAAAATATCATTTTCTAAGAGAAAAAGTTGCAGAAAGAGAAGTGAAGCTGGATTATGTGAGCACCAAAGATCAGTTAGAAGACATATTCATGAAACCATTATCAAAAGATACTTTTGAGTTTCTCAAGAAGAAGCTGGGAGTAATTCCCTTTCCTGAGTCGGATTAAAACTCACAAAAAGTGCATCGGTCCCTTGTGACTGATGAGTGGTTGACTACTCTACTTTGGGAGTAGTACCCATGCTTATCTGTATTTGGAATCATTTTCCATTGATGTCAAAGGGGGAGTATATAGTAAGGGGGAGCATATACTCTGGGGGAGTATATAGTCATGAAAATAAAAACACAGTCAAAGGAGATACAACAGTGAAGAGGAAACCTTGATGAGGATATTGAGAAGATTGTATAAAGAAAGAAGACAATGTTGGATTGATGGTGTTTTTAATCATATGTTGCCATCAATGTCAAAGGGGAACATTGTTGGAGATTTTCCTTTGTGCAAATAATTTTATTATATGTTTGTCATTTATGACAACATATAGTATACAATAGTGAATTGTATTCACTTTTCAGAATGGATATGTGGAAGCCCTGTGCGGTTTTTTTAAATATTTCAGACATAGTTATGATACCATGTGTTAGAATAGTCCCAAAGGATAACTGAGAGTGGGGGGGAATCAGTTATCAATTAATTTAATTCTTTTTTACTTCTTTAACTCCAGAATACAATAAAGTAGATGCACATTCAAATAACATAGTACACAATACACAATTTGAATACGGGGAAACCAAATGGAAAAAACCTCGGTGGGAATTAGCACCCACAATGAACTATACTTTTTAAGTAATCCCTATTAGAATATCTTGCAACCTTGTTAGGAGTTGTTCTTTACAAAGCAATAAGTATAGTGACCTGGTTAAAGGTCTGACCCTGTTAGGAGTCTTTTACAAATAACCCTGTTAGGGGTGAGGACTCACTGTCCAAAAGCTCACTGCTTCAATGGTGAAGGCTACAACCTTCTGTAGAATAGATATGCACTATATCTGACAATGAACTATAGAGTAGACCTGCTGTCTTGATCAGTTCCAATGTATTATAATCTTCTACTTCTTCTTCACATAGACTCTTGATGAATGAACCACAACTGATATTCTGCTCTATACATTTTCTGTCTCTTTTCGTATCATTCACACTTAGCGTATCAAAAATGAATTTCTATAAGTATCTTCCTTAAAGTATGAGATCATGGGACATGTAATACAACTCTTCATAAAATCCTTGTCGGCTTCACTAAGCACGCAAACAATATTAAGTCCGTGCAACACAAACACACAACGCTTCACTAAGTCGGCTTCACCAAATCAACTCTAACTTTGAAATCTTCTTAAAACACATTTGGCGCCTTTAGATAACTATCATAAAATCATAACTAATCATGAATATACACACGCATATCCTGAAGATAGGTGCAACTCAAGAAGCACATTACATACGTCGGCTCTGAACAAATACTCTTCTAGAACTGTAACTTCCAATAATAGAATTACACAACTTGACTGAAACATCATATCTAGATCTATGTGTATGAACATAACATACTAAACATGTCTACAACATGTATCTAACCACGCAAGGCTTGATATCATCATTCTGATAAGTACATACAGAATCACTACTGTGTATTATATGTTGTCATCAATGACAAACATACAATCAATCAACTGCACAGAAACAAATCTCCAAAAATCCCCCCTTTGACATTGATGGCAACATATGATATTAAAAACATCCTCTATTCATGGTGTCCTCTTTCTTTTACAATCTTCTCAATATCCTCATCAAAGATTTCTCTACACTGCTTCAGTTCTTCTGACTGTTTTTATACCCCCCCAGAGTATATGCTCCCCCTTACTATATACTCCCCCTTTGACATGAATGGAAAAGGGTGCCATAAATCATTAAGCATAGGTACTACTCCAGAAGTAGAGTAGTCAACCATTTATCAGTCACAAAGGACTGATTTTCTTCCTGTATTCTCTAATCAGACTTAGGAGAGGGAATTACTCCCAACTTATCTCTGAGATACTCAAAAGTATCCTTTGATAAAGGTTTTTTGAAAATATCTGCCAACTATTGTTTGGTGCTCACATAGTCCAATTTCACTTCTTTGTCTGCAACCTTTTCTTTTAGAAAGTGGTACTTGATCTCTATGTGTTTTGTCTTTGTGTGCATCACATGGTTCTTAGACATGTTAATAGTGCTAGTGTTATCACAGTGAATAACAATAGGATAATCAACTTGAATACCAAAGTCTTTAACCATCTACTTGATCCAAACCATGGTTGAACAATTTAGTGCTGCTGCAACATATTCAGCTTCTGCTGTTGACTGAGAAATACAATTCTTCTTTTTTCTTATCCAAGAAACCAACCTGTCTCCAAGAAATACTGCTCCTCATGAAGTGCTCTTCCTATCATCAATACAACATGCCTAATCTACATCTGTATACACATGAATTTGTACATTATTTGATTTAGGATACCATAAACCATAGTCTATAGTTCCCTTTAGATATCTAAATATCCTCTTGATTGCCATTAGGTGATTCTGCTTGGGTTCAGCTGCAAATCTTCCAACAATGCCAACTGCATTAGATATGTCAAGTCTAGATTGAGTTAGATAAATGAGTTTTCAAATCATAGATTTGTACAATGTCTTATCAACTACTGTAGAATCATCATCTTTTGAGATCTTGCTTCTAGTTATCATAGGGGTGCATACTAGCTTACAGTCTTCCATCTTAAAGGTCTTCAATATTTCCTTCACATATTTTGACTGATTAATGAATATAACTTTATCTGTCTGCTTTACATTTAGTCCCAAAAAGAATTTTATAGGACCAATCATGATCAGTTAAAATTCATTTTGCATTTATTTTGCAAATGCTATACTAAGCTTGTCATTACCTCCAAAGATAATGTCATCAACAAATATGGCAACTAGTATTAATCCATCAGGTGTCTCTCTTGTGAATAGGTTACAATCTGCTGCACCTTTTTTGAATCCAATCTTGGTAAGATAACCATCAAGTCTCTCATACCAAGCTCTTGGGGCTTGTTTAAGACCATAGAGTGCTTTCTTCAACCGGCATACCATGTCTGGTTTATCTGAAAGATTAAATCCTTCAGGCTATTCTATGTAGACTTCTTCCTTCAAGTCACCATTCAGAAAAGCTGACTTTACATCCATTTGATAAAATTTAAAGTCTTTGAAT
>MU225616.1:664875-678599 GCA_018584345.1 Thuja plicata | reverse complement strand
AGTTCTTGCATCATAGTTTTATAATCTCATGTCTTGCATATCACTTTGAGCATCAACTTTAGGAAGGATTTAAGACTAGTTTTCCATACTAGTTCTTGAATTTCTCCTTTGATTCCAAGCTTGCATTACATAGTTTCATTGCCTTGGGGATCCATAGAATTTTGTGTGTTTGAGAGAGCACGCCTACATACAATCCAAAAAAGCAAATCAAAATGAGTAAAATAGGGTGCATTTGTTTACTTATTTTTAGCTTAATCTGATGTTATTTGGTATTCTTTGTTGCTTGCTTGTTCTCTTATATGCTTTTGAAATGATTTATGTGCTAACCCACTAACATTTTCATGTTTGAGCTTTCTCCCAACAGGTTGAAGGATTCCTCATACACATTCTGGCATGCCTGATGGGACCCACATCCCTAAAATTTCTCACTTCTTGTCTTAATTCTATACAAATTTTGCCCAGAACACAAATCAGCGTCTGTGTTTCACATAGAGGAGTCTATGCAAATGTTGGTTCTCATTGAACTTCCATTCGGCATCTACACTGAACTAGTGTCTCTGCTCTGAATTGGCATCTCCTCTTGGAAGATCTAGTTTAGGGCTTTGCAAACACAACCTTTTGATCTATCAAGATTTCTGGCTTTCCTACTAGTTTTTGGCATATTATCATTCTATTTTTTAGCAGAGATTCATTTTACAAGAAGATATTATGCCTAATTTTCATTAGGAAAATTACATATTTGATAATAGTCCAAAGAACACAAGCTTTCAAGTTGTGTTAATACTCTCTAAATGGCTAAATTTGATCTAACTAAAGACTAGAAAAGAGAAAAGTGACTTTATTTGCTATCTGTTTGTGTTTGCAGGTACATCGACGTCTGAGTAAATGCTGGTTCATGAACCAACGTCTGTGATTCACAAACTAGTGTCTGTGCCTTGCATCGGTGTCTGCACTCTATAAAACGGTGTCTCCGACTGGTATAACATCTCTCTAGTTTTTCTGTGTTTTTAGCCTATTTTCCACTTTCTGTCATTTTTAAGCAAAAACTAGAATCGGTGTTTGCGCCCTGAACCAGCGTCTGTGCTCTATCAAAGTTTGATTTATCTTGTGCTAATGATTGTGAAGTGTTTCTTGTGTTTTCAACGCTTGCCGAAGGCTAAACTTGAAACTACTAACTAATTGTTTTGCAGCACCGCTTGTCAAAGACGCAAATTCAAAGACTAATTACATTTGTCTTGCAGGTTGCCTTGGATCTACATCAACCAAATGATCGTGTTTGCATTAGTATTTTTTTTAGGCACCTAGACTAATTAGTTATATTTTTTTGTCTAATCCTAAGTGAGTGTTAGGGGATTATGCTCTCTTCCCTTTTGGGAAGATCAAAAACCTAGATACACTTACTTAGTGTTAAACAATCAAATCTGTTGGAAAGAACAAAGCGTGTCTTGCATGTTTGTGGAGAAAATGATATTGGATAGGAGATTATGCTCTTTTCCCCTTGTGGGAAAATTAGAAATCCAGACTCCTTTTTGTCGCCAATCCAGGTTACTATGAATCCTTTAGATGGGCCTGCCGGTTGAGGAAACAATCTCCCAGGAATGACCCACGTGAGAATGAGGTGTAAGCCACACCACTCTAACTCACGTTAATAAAATTTAATCCTTGGGGTTAAAGCCTCAGGAGTTGGTTGGCATTTGAGCTTATACTCAGCTCTCGTCTAACTTAAGTGCAGCCTCACAGTCTTAATCATGTTTACGTGACCACTTTTTTCAAGATGCTCTATGGGGCTATACACCTGAATCGTGCTTGCACGGACATAGAGGATACAATTGAATGGAGAACCATACTAAATACTCTGGGCTTAGAAGCTACCCGGAACACCCCCGAAAGGTGATAATGCTTGTGCAAGGAAGATAGTAACTTCCCCAAGATCACTCGTACATTTGTGCCACCCTGAGCGTTTGGAACCAGATAATATGACATCATGACTAGAGCCATTGCGTGCTTGGTGATGGTCATATTCTGATTAGCTCTTGTGTGTGTGCCTAAGATTACGAGCAAGTATTTTCATGCTATGCCAAATTCCTTAGGTATATTTTGTGCTTGAAGTGCTTGAAGAAATTGACAAATCCAAAACACAGATAGAATATCCAACATTCAAATTTGTCATGTGCTTGTATCCTTCAAGGTTTCTTTGTCCCTTGTCAGATTGTTTTCAGATACATGCTTTTTATTTTCTAGTTTGATTATGTTGAAATTGGTTTTTGCCATAGAACAAACCTATTGAAAAATCAGAACACGATCAAGCTTTTTTGCCAGATTATCAAAACAAACATCCTTTTGCAAAAAAAATTGGTCTTTTATGAGATATGTCCTAAAAACCTCCAACTATTCATCCAAGATCAAATCTACTTATAGGACATGACTGATTCCAAGAAGCATAAGAAGGTGAAAACTCCATTACCACCCGTGCAAAGAGAACAAAAAAACACAACCCGAGAGGCTACCAAGTACCAACACATTATCGATTCTATCAAGCAAGAAATCCATAAATGAGAACAATTTGAAAAAGTGATCTACAAAAACAAGGTTGCTCGTTTCATGGGCAAATATCATCTAAACTCTGCTTTTGTTGGAGTTGAACAATATGACTAGTCAGTTTACAACAACAAACACAAGTTCCTCCTCTTCTTAAGCTCACTTAGCTTGCATTTTAGGACCTCCCTTAGGTTTTCATCTTTAGGAACACATCACACACTCATCCTAGCATGATCCCGCATTAATCAAATCAATCCTAGTCAGCCTAGCATCATCCTAATCATCATCCAAAGCATCCTTGATCACACTTGGTAGTGCATACATTTTTGAGTTGCTAAAAACCTACATCTTAATCAAACCCTATCCTTGAATGTCCTTAAACTAAGTGTTGTTTTAGGATAATCCCCTTTGTCTTTTTTCAACCTCATCACCTTGATCAAAAGGTTGGTTCGCATTAGCAAAGAATCTCGTCCGCCAAAGACCACAAGTCTGTCTTAGGTAGACAATCACATCCACTTGATCCTACACTAGGGAAAGCAACCCTTGATCCTTGCATACATCAAGTCATCCTTAATCCATAAAAGCACATCCATCATCTTAAGCACATTCTAATCCTAGTGTCATCATCCTTAGTTTCCTAGGTGCATCCTTGCATACATCTTGCATCTCATATTACTTTAGGATAGTCATTTCATGCCACCTATCACACGAGCCACTAAGAAGAGGAAGAACATGGATCCTAATCTTGCCGCTAGCTCATCCAATCCTACGACTGACAATACCAACACCATGGTCACTTATGCACCTTAGCCCAATGAACAAATCAAATATATCTAGGTAGACACTAATGAAACTCCCACTCTAAGTACTATGGAAACATTTATCAACTATCTAGCGCTTGTCCACATGGTAAACGCCATGAGTGGATGCAACAACAACCATGTACTCTTGGACATCCAACAATAAGGACTTCAACTTCCACCTTGGATTATACCCACACTTTTCACACGACCTATGACACTTCTAGGGGAACATCCTTATCCCACTAGAGATGAATTTTTTGATCCACTACAATGATCCCTACAAGTGGGAACTCTTCTTGTGTAAGTAGTTCATCCCTCCATTCCACCTTCCATTATACACACAACACCCACACCTACCTCGGGAGCCCCGCCTCTTGATACCACATCAACATCGCAAACAATACCCCCTATCACTATGCAAACACCTCTGCACACCACAGTCACTCCTCTTTCGCAAGCAATCCCAACATTCTTTGCAAACTTTCCACCACCACCAGTTAGCACACAACAAACCACCATTCCATCTATCCCACTCAACCCGTTCAAAGTGCTACAACCAGTTCACAGCATCAAAGCACCCAAGTCTCCATGCCTATTCCGCCTTTCTTCACTATAGGCATGCCACCTACCAATTCCTATAACCAACCCTTATTTCCACAGGGGTCCACCTTTCCCTCTCCACCGGCAACACAATCATAATGAATTCCCGTAGTTCCACATCAAACATTGTTCAACCCAAATCCCCCCACACTCCAACCATCCACGAATCCCTTCGTCATACCCCAAATTACCATACAACCCATCCAACATCAACCTATCCAATAGCAACAACAAAAACAACCTATCCAACAACAACCTATCCAATAGCAACAGCAACAACAACCCATCCAACAATAGCAGCAACCTATCCAACAATAGAAAATCACCAACCCATTCACATCCCAAGTGCAACAACACCTAATCAACCCCTTCACAGCTGCACAACCCACTATCCAAACTACATAGCAACCGCAACCACAAACACAGGGGGAAAATCCCTTCATGGCACAACCACCGCAACAGTTTGCTAATCCTTTTATCTAACCTGTGCAACAACAACAAACTCATCCTGCCAATTACATAGCCATGCCATCTTTTGCTGCATAGCAAACAATTCCCCCTCCACAAAAAGTTCTCACTAGGGGCATTCCGTCGCAAAACACCTATATGGGTGCGCAACAAACTCATCCCGCTTATCCAACACCACAAAAAATATAGGCATGTTTCCAACAGTTACAACAATCTTATCAAGCGCTGACACCTCCTCCACTGCAGTATTCCACTCAACCACAACTTCCACCACAACAACCTGTATACATTGACCAGCAACCACCCTATCAAACACCATAATATCCCCCACAAAATCCTCCATATTTTCCATTCGATCCGTATTAGGTTCAAGGAAATCCTGCAATCACAATCAACAATCATCCCCTGCAAATCAATCATGAATGGGAGGAAATGAAGAATGCTCTCAAGGAGCTAAAATATCGGACAAAGGCTAAAACATTTAAGTTCATGGAAGTGTGTCCTTATCTGTTTGACCGATCCATCACTGCCATACCCTTCCCCAAGCACTTTGAGACCCCAAAATTTGATAAATATCGAGGGAAGGGCGATCCTGTGAGTCACATGAAAGAATTCTACATGGCCTGTCAAGAAGTGGCCTATAGCGATAACTTCCTGATGAGACTATTTCCCAAAATCTTGGGAGGTACCACCCTTGAATGGTTCTACAAAATCCCTTATGGCACAGTCTCTACTTTCACATAATTATCTGAAAAGTTTGTGGCCCAATACGCACATAATGTCGAAAATGAACTCTCACTCCTTGACGTATGCAATTCCAAACAAAAGGGAGGAGAAATCCTGGCCGATTATCTTCAGTGCTGGCAAGGGCTTACTACAAGGTTGTCTTACCAACCCCCAAAGCAACATCTTATCAAAATCTTCATTAATAACCTTCATCCTAAGCTTGCCTATCACACGCGCATGAACTGTATACAAACTTATCACGACATCAGAATCAAGGGTATGGACCTTGAACGAGGTCTCGTAGAAGAAGGTACCATTAAGAACTACAAAGAATCCCAGCCTGACAAACATAACAATGATCAATTATGATACTAGAACAAGAACAAAAATGTGGTAGCAGATGGAGCCACTAACACCAAACATGTTCAAGTAGTGGTAGCCAACCCTAATGCACCTACCCATACTTATCAGCAAGCACCACCAATGTATCCAAAACCTCCTCCCATGTATCAACATCCTAATCTCGTGTATCTGCAACCAACATATTAGCAAAACATGCACCCTCAAGGTGAGCCTATCTATCCCCCTCCAGGGACATCGTATCAACACAACTATCAGGGTCCTATGAATCAGACAAATGCTATCTTAGTCCCGCACGGACAATAAAGACCTCACGCTTTGAATGTGCCATAACCCACGTTTACCCCTTTGGGTGAACCTATAGACATCATCTTCCGCAAGCTGGTCCAAGCTAACCAAGTCGTGTATCCTAAAACACATCCATTTGATGACTCAACTCCTAAGACTGCTTGGTATAAAGACAACGAGTACTATGAATACCACCATGTTAAGGGACATACCACTCTCAAATGCATGAAGCTAAAACACTATATCCAGGATCTCATTGACCACAAGGAGATTGAAGTGGATTCTCCTACCCAATCATCGCCAAACGTAGGCCATAGAATTTATCAGAATGCGTTCCCTAAACACACTTCCGGTATAGGCCCATGCAATCCTACTCAGTACTCTGATCAAGGGAAGGGTAAACAAGCAGAAAATGTTGACATAAAAGATTATACCAATGCCTATATCAACTATGATAATCTCATTGGCTGCATATCCCAAGTCCAGTTCTCCGTCAATGTCATCCATGTTAAGGGTGCTGATAACCAATGTGCAATCACCACTCGTAGAGGTAGGATAACAGTTGCAGGTGCTGGTCCTGCCCCATCTACTGGAACCCAATACAACATTTTGGAACACCTAGGGAACACCCCAACTCAATTCTCCATCTTGGATCTTCTTCGCACATCGCCCACTTATCAAGAGATCCTCAATAAAGCCTTGCAAGAATCCCGTGTTCCTAGTGACATCAACCTCACTAAATTCCAAAACCTTGTCGGACACCTATCTGCATCTTGTGGGGTCTCCTTTAGACCAACAGATGTACCCTCTGAAGAAACTGATCATAATCTCCCACTCCGTATTGCTGTTATGGTTAAAGATTTTTCCATCAAACGGGTCATGATAGATAATGGATCGGCCCTAAATCTGTGTACTCTAAAATTCATAAAATAGTTGGGTTGCACTGAGGCTGATATAACAAATGATGTCATCACAATAAAAGCATATGACAATCTAGAGCATACTTCTAAAGGCACCATATCATTGCCCATTCAAGTGGGCCTAGTTATCCAGGAGACATTATGTCATGTTGTTGATCTGGACCTTCCCTTCAACATCCTCCTCGGATGCCCATGGATTCATTCTATGCAAGCCGTCCCATCCACCTACCATCAGTGCATCAAATTCCCATATAAAGGCACTGAGATCACCATCTGCATAGATCCCAAGCCCTTCGTATACTACAATGTGTTGGAGGCATCCTTTCAACATTCCAATCACTGTCCCGGGATTGATATTGGCACCTCTATCACCAGCTCATCTTGAACCCATTCAGACCCCTAAAAAATCCTCTCCTCCACCTTGTCCACGGTCAAGATCAACAAAAAAGGTTGCGGTGAGTACACTTTATCTGATTCCTTCATAGTTGGAGCACTGCCAATTGATCCTCACACTCAAGGCCGCCAGCCTAATCTAAGCAAAGTAGAATCAGAGACAACCAAGGCACTATAATTTGGTTCTACCACTTTTATCTCAAAAGGTACTTTGACTGGCCAGGAAATGGCACTAAACATCAACCAATGGCTATATAAAGATCCACCACCCAAAGACACAAGTCACCTCAATTACTTCAAAGATAAGTACCCCGCAATGCACAAACTAGTGACAGAAAAATGGAATTACCAAGGAGGTGGCCTTGGTTATGAAGAGAAAGGAATGAAAGATCCTATTGTACCTACCTAACTAGAAAAACACCTAGGCCTTGGTATGGGATCTGACATGAATGGGGGCACCAACGAGTTCATCGACTATTCCTCTTGTCCGTCCCTGGGCGAAATCGCTGACAACGAAGATATCCCGAAAGAGAAAGTTGTGAGAGCTTATGACGATGTTTTTGATGATGAAACCTTCCTGGGCAATGCTGTCCTACAAAAACTTTCCATCCTCTTCATTGACCTTCCCCTCCGCCATCCTGAACTCATAGACTAGGACCAACCAAGTGTCATACACGTTGACAAGTTCCAAAGTGAGGACGCACTCCTAAGCTTTATGGGAGCAATTGAGAAAAATAGTGACTGGGGGCAAGACTAACATATGTCTACAAATTGGACCCAAAGGCATACTTTGGGGAAGAGGAGAACTTTAGCCATAAAAATGACACAGAAATAAAAAATAAAAAAAGAGAAAAATCAATCTCCTAGTGAAAACCCCTCTGGGGCGCTATCTGATTATAAAAAAGTAAAAACAAAGGGCGTATCCCCTGGTGAAAACCTCTCTAAGGTGCCAGAGGATGAAGATTCTTCTCTTCCTCTTATCCATGATTACAGGCCTTAACAGTCATCAATTCTCATTGAAGAAGCAAAACCTGTCAATCTGGGTACCAAAGAAAATCCCGCCATCACATACATAGTAGCATCTCTGACTGAAGCAGAAGAAAGTGTTCCATCAACAAGTTTGCATGGTCTTACTCACACATGTTGGGGTTAGATCCCAATTTGGTGGTTCACTGTCTAGCAGTGGACCCGAACATCAAACCTATCAAGAAAAAGCTCAGAAATCTTGTCACTTTACTAAAGGAATCCATCAACAAGTTTGTATGGTCTTACTCACACATGTCGGGGTTAGATCCCAATTTGGTGGTTCACCGTCTAGCAGTGGACCCGAACATCAAACCTGTCAAGCAAAAGCTCAGAAAGATGCACCCTAAAGTGGCACTACTTGTCAAAGTAGAGCTATAAAAATTACTTCAAGCCAAGATCATCTGCCCCATTGACTATTATGACTGGATCTTTAATATGGTGCCCATCTCTAAGCCTGACAAATCAATCAGGATATGTAAAGATTTCAGAGATCTCAATAAAGCATGTCCCAAGGATGATTCCCCTTGCCAAACATAGACATGATTGTGGATCTCACAACAGGACATGAGATGTTGTCACTCATGGACAACTTTTCCAGATATAATCAGAACCACATTGTAGAAGAAGATCAGCATAAGACAACATTCACAACCCCTTAGGGTACCTTCTACTATAACATGATGCCTTTTGGCTTAAAGAACGCTGGGGAAACCTATCAAAGAGCCATGACTATCATTTTTCATGACATGATTCACAAGATCCTTGAAGACTATGTGGATGATATCTTGGCAAAATTAGTAAAAAGGGAAGATCACCTAAATGTTTTGGAATTCGTCTTTGATAGAATTGGACACTATTGCTTAATGCTCAACCCTAAGAAATGTGTCTTTAGAGTCACATCAGGCAAACTCCTAGGGTTTATTGTATCTAGATGAGGCATTGAAATCGATCCAAAGAAAGTACAAGCTATCATAGAGATGCCTCCACCAAAAACACTCTGACAGCTATGCAGCCTCCAAGGAAAGCTAAAATCTGTGCACCATTTCATCACTCAACTAGCAGACAAGTGCTAACCATTCACTCATCTCCTGCACAAAGATAATACATTCAAGTGGGATTCTCAATTTCTGAAGAGTTTTGAGAAAATCAAAGAATATTTGGCTAATCCACCCATCTTGGTACCACCTATACCTGGTCGACCACTCATCCTATACCTGGTACTAGAACACTGTGGGCGCTCCTCACTCAATTGAATGACAAAGGCAAAGAAAGAGCCATTTATTATATCAGTCAAACTTTAGTGGGTTATGAGCTCAATTACTCTCCTATGGAAAAATCATGTCTGGCAGTGGTCTTCGCCACTCAAAAACTTTGCCACTACATGCTTAGTCACACAACCAAGCTCATTTCAAAGGTGGTTCCTCTCAAGTACCTACTCTCTAGGACTACACTTACAGGTTGAATGGAAAAATGGGTTATGTTGCTAAGTGAATTTGATATTCAGTATGTCGACAGAGAAGCCATTAAAGGGCAAGTCATTGCCGATCAGTTAGCCAAAGCACCATTGGTAGATGCATATCCTTTGGTCAAAAAATTTCCAGATGAGCATTTGTACATGATAGAAGAACAACCAACATGGCAACTCTACTTTGATGGGTCCTACACAGCTCATGGTGCAGGGGTAGGAATACTTTTTGTCACACCTCAAGGTGACTACATCCCCATGTCATTCAAATTGGGATTTACATGCACAAACAACATTGCAGAATATGAAGCACTAATTGCAGGACTCCGCATGGCCATAGAATGGAACATCATAGATATCCAGGTCTTTGGTGACTCCCAACTCATCATCAAAAAAGTATTGGATGAGTATCAAACCAAAGATGACAAATTGATGCCATATAACCAGATGGTTGACAAGCTAAAAGAACACTTTCTCCACTTGCAAATAACACAAGTACCACATTTACAGAACAAATCTATTGATGCAATGGCCACAATTGTCTCCCTTCTCAAGATTCCCCATGAGTCTACGTGATACAAATTCTTAGTTGAGCAACTACATGCTCCCGCTTATGAGAATGATGAATCAAATCACGTATGTGTCTTGGTTGGTCCCCAGTCCCCGTGGTACCACGATATCCAAGTTTACCTACAAAATGGTATCATATCTCCCCATCTCACTACAAACCAACACCAAAACTTTATCTGCAGAGCATCCCATTACACCCTCCTAGCCAATACCCTTTATCGTCGAGGTTATCACAATGTGCTCTCTAGATATCTAGATAAAAACAAAGCCGCCTAGGCTTTACAAGAGGTACATGCTAGAATCTGCAGTGCCCACATGAGTGGCATGGTCCTAGCCAAGAAACTTCTACGTATAGGGTACTATTGGCCTACAATGGAACATGATTCTTGTGAGTTTGTCAAAAAGTGCCTACCTTGTCAACAACATGCTAATTTGATCCATGCTCCTGCTCAGGACCTCAGACCTATTGTGCCTCCTTGGCCCTTCTCTTGTTGGGGTTTTGACCTCATTGGTAAGATTACTCCCCTCTCTTCTAAAGGCCACAAGTACATAATCATAGCTATAGAGTACTTTACAAAGTGGGTCGAAGCAATTTCGCTCACACTCACTACTGGTGTCCAGATATCCAAATTCATCCTCTATCACATCATTTTCCGCTTTGACATACCCTCCACCATCTTCACAGATCATGGTACACCATTTGAAAATCAACATGTCAGTGATATTTGTGCTCACCTGCATATCCATCACCATTTCTCCAGTCCATATTTCCCGCAAGGTAACGACCAAGCTGAGGTAACTAATAAAACCATCCTCAAAATCCTCAAGAAAGTTGTCAATGATACTAGTCATGACTGGCAGCTCTAGATCAATCCTTCCCTCTGGGCATATCACATTTCCTACCATTCTCCTACTGGCACTACTCCCTACTCCCTAGTCTACGGTGTTGAAGTAGTCTTACCAATTGAGGTTGAATTTCCCTCCCTCTGAGTATCACTAAGAGGCCTGATTGATGATGAAGATTACTAGGTAGCACAACTCACACAGCTAGATCTCCTAGATGAAAAGCATCAGCAAGATTATGATCACTTGATTGTTTACCAGAATAGACTCAAGTGGAACTATAACAAGAAGGTCCACCCATGCCAGTTCCATGTAGGGGACCTTGTGCTGAAAGAAAATTAGAAAGTGGGTACTGATTGAGAAAAGAAAGGAAAGTTTGAAGTCACCTGGCAAGGCCCATATATTGTCACTACATGCTTCGATTCTGGGGCATATCAACTCTCCACTCCTGAAGGTGAACCATTGAATGATCCTATCAACATCATTCATCTCAGGTGCTTCTATGCCTGATGGCTGGTTGTTCATTCCAGTTATCTGAGAAAATCCATAAAAAGTATAAAAAAGTCCTGAAGAAAGCACAAAAACAATGTAAAACAGTCCTGAAAAAAATCTCCAAAAAGCAAAAAAATGAAGCTGAAAAAATGGTTGTCCCAATAAAAACCTGGTAAACAGGCACTGGGGCAATATAAAAAAAAAATCAAAAAGAGCCAAAGAAATCAAAAAGAAAAATAAAGAGAAAAACTTTCATCCAGTGGTGAAAACTTGGCAATCAAGTGCCTTAGACAAGTATGGGTGATGAAAACCTAGAAATAGGTGTTGCACATAATGAACCATTCCATTATCTATCAAAATCTCATTTCCATCCATTACCAGCACCATCTCTGCATTCCCTATATTCCTTGGGTGTTCGCATATCATATGCACTAGTCTGCAATGAGCTCCCTATCTTGTATCCTGAGCTTTTGTACATAGAATCCTATATATTATTGACCATACAGCCCTGAGTGTCAGTCCTATATATTGCTCGTGTCTTGAGTTTCTCCTTATCATACATTGGTTCTATAGTTTTCTGGTAGTGCGCATTTGATCAATCAACTCGGTAAGTCCCATCTTTCTGGAAATGAGTCTTGAGGATGTATCCTTCCTCTCGTCAACTTAAATCTAGATTATCATCATCTTTGGGTTCTCGCAGGATGTATCTTTCCTCTTGAACTAATCAATCAGCACACACACCTATCATGCGCATCCAGGCAAGTAACATGATCAAATCAAATCTTGGCAGCAACCTTTGTATGTAATCACTGTAACTAATCGCTTGTAATTAATTGCTCAGTTTGATCCTTGTACATTCGTGACACATTCCATCTTCCTGCCATCATGCTAACATCCTGAGTCATTGTCCAACTAACATTCCATGCCCGATCCTACATAGTCCACCTGTATGGTTTATCAGTTGATTGTGACACACACAAAAAAATAAATATATAGGAGAGTCCCATTGCATCCATTGCATCCATTTCGTCCATTACCTCTCGTATCATTATTGCATCTATTCATTAGAATCATTAGATTCATCATTTAGATTGCATTAGATCCATCATTCAGGTCACATTGTTCACTATTAAAATTGCATTAATCATCATGTCAATGGTTAGTTTCCATTATTTATCTTGCATAATCAATTCATTTTAGATTCATTTTAGCTTTCATTGTCAATTCATTTTTAGATTCATTTTATCATCTTGCATTGTTAGATTCATTTTAGATTAATTTTATCATCTTTCATTGTTACTCCATTTTTAGGTTCATTTAAGTCATCTTGTATAATCAATTCATTTTTAGATTCATTTTATCACCTTGCATTGTTAGATTCATTTTATCATCTTGCATTTGTTAGATTCATTTTAAGATCATTTAAGGCATCTTGCATTGCTAAATTCATTTTAAGTTCATTTTTTTCACTTGCATAATCAATCCATTTTAGATTCATTTAGTCTTGCATTATTAACAATATGTACATCTTTAGACTCATTTTAGATTTCATTGTTCACTCATTTGCACATTCATTTTAATTCATCTTGTGTTGATCATCCATTTTAGGTTCATTATCTTGAATTGTTAATTCATCTTGCATAGTTCATCCATTTAGGTTCTGTTTGTGTGTGTGTAAATGGGTACCTGTCAGAATCAACACAAACACTCAATAAGTCATTATATTAGCATCACAGGGGTTAGTAAAAGCATGAAAAGCATAAGAACCCACTAAAATCGACTTATTGCCTGCTAACTAGGAGGAGTGTGATTGACAACATATCAGCCCTCAGAATATGCTATGAGTCAGTGACTAATACAACCTAGCATGAAGGATTTTAATTTAAAAACAAGCTAAATGATGGAAAAGCATGTATTTTAACTCTAAAAGATGAAATAGAAGTAACAAACTAGCATGAGATAATATGTGGAATGCAATTCTATGATTATTCTAGCAGCATAACAATGTAATTTTAATCTCTAGTGAAGGCTTCTTTGCTCTCAAAACAGGCTTCTATTTATAGAAGAATGGGAGAGAGAGAGGGGGACAAGGTTCATTTATGAACCAGGAGGCCCAATAAATGAACATGTAAGAGCTATTAATGCCTAAGGCATTAATAAGGCATGGGAGAGACATGGGCTTAAGGTCTTCATATTAATGAAGGCATTAATAAGGCATGTGGGGGTGTAAGA
>MU225616.1:592714-627047 GCA_018584345.1 Thuja plicata | reverse complement strand
CTCTTGAAGTTGCCCCTTCATCCTCTTGTCAGCCATCTTTTCACTCTAGAGCTCAGATTTCACTATTCACTATTCACAAATGACCTTCTTTAACCCCCCAGCCCCTCTTATAGCCCGCATTTTCCCCAAAAAAATTTTCCGCCCCCGTTTCCCCGCCACCGTGTATATTTTTGTATATTCATCCTGTTGTAAAGCCGAAATACACATAAAATCTCAAAAACATATAAAAATTGTGAAAAATCTAAAAAAATTCAAAAATTTCAAAAACATCAAATATTCTCAAAAATCATGCAATAAACACTTCGTTCTTTCCGCATTGTTCTAGATCTTAGTTTTTAGCCACGTTTTGACTCATGCAACTGCAAAACTATTTTTCAGCAAATTAATTTTGTGACCAACTGTCCTTGCTCTCCATCCTATTCACAGCTTTTGCCAGTGAATCTCTTTTATCAAATCATATCCAATCCTTGCCTGTCAGGATGCATCCTTCCGACGTTGGCTTATCAAAACTTTCATCACATCAATCCTGTTCATGGAAAGAACTTTGGACCGAATGATTGCTTGGTCATGAGGCCTTCTTTATTGATTTTATCCTTTTGTGTTAGTTTAAACCTACTCACCACTACCTCAATCTGCTATATCTTGGTGCGTTGTGACTGTTGCTACTGATACATCTATCTTTTGTAGTATGCTTTTGTTTGAGCATCTAGTCCACACAAAAGGAATCTTGTCATCTATGTTTTCTAACACCTGATGCATACCTCCTCTTGCAATATCAAAATCAGATGTGCTTTCCATATTTTTCACACAAATGGATCCCCAATGCTCATTAGCTTCATTTAGTTTCATTTGCATTTGCATTCTTAGCTGCATTCTTAATTTCATTTCAGAAGGCTTCTATTTATTCCCTCCTTCCTTTCCTCTCTCCCGTTGTGTCCTTTTTTGAGAAAATCCCACAACATTGTCTTCATTGTGTTCTTTTCTTGAGGGGGCACAACACTATATCGTCGTCGCTTTGGCACAACTCCTAGAAACCCTCTTCCCCTGGGGCAACTCATTTTCTTGTCTTTGATGAAACGTCACTTGCGATGCCATGTCAAAGAGGGGCAAAATGTAGACATCCAAAAATATTAATATTATTACTAATATTATTTTCCCTATTATTCCTCTAACTATTTAATTCAATTAATTAAATAGTCTCATTTATCAATAGTTTAAATACTATTCTAATGTATTTTATTTAAATACATTTGCCTCCACAAAATTCCCTTTTAATAAATTTATATTTATTAAAATCCTCCATATTCCTAATTCTTCTAAAGCATGATTTATTCAAATTCAATTTGAATTATAATCTAAACCCTAGCTAGGAACCTATTAATCCTACCCTGAAGCCTACCCTATTCCTACCCTACTCCCATCACCTCATTTCCTAAGTATGCTTCCACACCTAACTGTCCTCTAACTAGGATTAAAGGGTGATTCCTAACCTTTTTAAGGCTAATAGAATGCTCACCCACATGGGGAATTTCTCTCCAAAATGGGCACCCATTCCTCTTTAATTCCCTCTTACAACTTTGTCTCCTCTTTTGAAATATTGAGCTACTCAATATTAATGCCAATTTTGACTCAAAATTGGCCATCTTTTCAAATCCATGTGTCTCCTATGTGGCTCTTATGTGAATTCCACATAGGTTCCACTTCATCCAAGCCCCTTCCTCTCTCCAAAAAATCTATAAATAGAGGTCTTCTCCTCTCATATTTTCATCTCTCAATTTGCATTGTTATCATGCTAGAATTGTTTTAGAATTTCATAGCTAGTTTCATGCTTATAGTTTTCTTGTTTAATTCATATAGAAATCACATGCTAGGTTTGAATTTGGTAATTGAATCATGTTTCTCATTTCATAGCATAGTTCTTGCATCATAGTTTTATAATCTCATGTCTTATATATCACTTTGAGCATCAACTTTAGGAAGGATTTAAGACTAGTTTTCCATACTAGTTCTTGAATTTCTCCTTTGATTCCAAGATTTCATTCCATATTTTCATTGCCTTGGGGATCCATAGCATTTTTTATGTTTGAGAGAGCACACCTACATACAATCCAAAAAAACAAATCAAAATGAGTAAAATAGGGTGCATTTGTTTACTTATTTTTAGCT
This sequence comes from Thuja plicata, assembly GCA_018584345.1. NCBI lineage: Eukaryota > Viridiplantae > Streptophyta > Pinopsida > Cupressales > Cupressaceae > Thuja > Thuja plicata. Next base: position 624,881 of record MU225616.1, on the reverse strand, counting down.
TAATATGATGTTATTTGGTATTCTTTGTTGCTTGCTTGTTCTCTTATATGATTTTGAAATGATTTATGTGCTAACCCACTAACATTTTCATGTTTGAGCTTGCTCCCAATAGGTTGAAGGATTCCTCATACACAAGTAGTTCATTTGAAAATCACCAAGTGTGAATGATAAGAAAATAGAAAGAAAAAGAACAGAACATAATGCTGATTGTTTTGGGATAGTAAAGCTATTTCATTCATCAGTTAAAGATCTATGTGAAGAAGCAGAGAGTGTATACAATTCACTGGAACTGATCAAGACAGCAGGTCTACTCAAATAGTTCATTATTAGATATAGAGTATATCTATTCCACTGAAGGCTGTAGCCTTCATCATTCTAGTATTGTGCTTTTAGACAGTGAGTCCTCACCCATAACAAGGTTATTTGTAAAAGACTCCTAACAGGGTCTGACCCTTAACCAGGTCACTATACTTATTACATTGTAAAGATAAACTCCTAACAGGGTTGTAGGATCTTCTAATAGAGATTATTATACTCAAGTACAATTCTTTGTGGGTGCTAATTCCCACCGAGGCTTTTACCTATTTTGGTTTCCCTGTAACCAAAATTGTGGTGTTCTATTTTGTGTTATCTTAATGTGTATGTGCTTAATGATATTCTGTACTTAATTGGAGAAAAAGAATTAAACTAGCAGATAACTGATTCACCCCCCTCTCAGTTATCCCTTAGGACTATTCCAACAATTTTATCAATCTCACAATCAACATTTTCAAGTATTCAACTTGGTAAAATTGTGATTTATCTTAACACATATTTGCTTCATCTCACCTTCTAATTGATTCTTCCTTGATCCAATCGACCTGTTCCATTGATCTGTCTTTCTAAAGAGGGATTTTATTCTATTTCCTTTGATTTCATTCCTGAGGGGGGATGATCACACTTAAAATCAATCAAATTCTTTCTCAAACAACAAAACTGACTTCATCATCAAAAGACTAGGGGCATGGCAGTTTCCTTTGATCAAGTTGGGACTATTGGATAGAAGGCTTCAACGCTAAAAAAGTCAGATATCTATGTCTATAATCTCTTAGATCTTTATCAAGATCTCAGTAGCTTTGTACTGACCTTTTTTCAATCAAGTTGGGGTCAGTATTATCAATTCTTGTTCGATCAAGTTCAGAATTGATACCTCACAGCTCTCAGCAGCTTATTACTAACCTTGGTTTGATCAAGTTTAGGGTCAGTATTATCAATTCTTGTTTGATCAAGTTCAAAATTGGTATCTCTAGATCTATGTTCAATTGACCTTTGTTTGATCAATTTTGAAGTTGATACTATTAGTCTTAGTTCAATCAAGTTCGAGACTGATATCATCAACTCTATTTCATTCCATCAAGTTCAAAATTCTCAAACTTTCTGAAGTGAACACCAGACATTCTTTGAATCAATGTGCTACTCACACACCGATTCAAAGAGGGGCAAATGTAACCACCCTAATTTTTTCTACTCTAACTAGAGACCCTATTTTCCCTAAATGTGATCATACCTTCAATTATGTCAATCCAACTATTCCATTATTGACCTAATTCATCAAATGTCAAAATAATATCCTAAAATAAAAAGTGATTTCATCACTACCTCACATTAATTATCTTGGCCTATTTAAATCAAATCAACCCAATTAAATCCTTGGCTAAAGTAATTAATAAAACTCTCAAAATACAACTCATCACTTGCACATGGAAAGTTAATCCATGAACCAATGAGAGTTCACTCACATGGATCACCAAATACTCAATCTTCACCTCTCCTCACAAGTTGATCTCAACCACTCATTTCTCAAATTCTTCCATAAAAGGAGTGAATTTTGAGCTCAATAGGTCCACAATTTTAGAATTCTAACTGCACTCTTATGCTGTCATTTTGATTTCATGAATTCAATAGCTAATTAGATAACTTTTCCATTTAGGCTTCAACAAATCCTTGCATCATTTCTAGCATGGATTGCATGATAGATAGCTTCAATTTCTTTATGAATCTTCCATTCTAGGACTGAACACATTACTGATTTAATGCATAATTTGAGGGCAAACTTATAGCTTAAATCATACTCTTTATAGATAGGAAGCAATATGTCAGTTTCCATGGCTTTCTTATTCTTTGAAATTGATTTAGATATTTCTAACCATTGATGCAAAGACATATTGAAGTTTTGTGTTTCAGCTTGTAGGTACATAATTCACACACACAAATATAATTTGAGATTTTTGATGTAATGTTTCTATGCTTTCTCTTCTTCTTCCAAATTTTCCACTATGTTTGTGTTATGGATTTTCTTAGCATAATCATTCAATCTTTTAAATTCTTTCTCTTTCCAATAATCCGGTGCTCTACACTTTGCTTTTTGAACTTTAAGATGTATCATATTCAAACAAGAGAATTATCTAAAGGACTATATTGCATGTTATAGAAGACTTGATAAAGCTTAATTATCTTCAAATACCTATTTTGTGCTTGAATTCTTTCTTCCAAAGTTTTGGCTTCAATTGCTAATTGTATTTGCTTTGTGTCTTTGTATAGCCTTTTGCCTCTTTCTCTTGATAATAATTGGGTGATTTGTATATCAATTTCTGATTTTTTCTTGATTTGATCCCTTTAGTCTTTAGAAATTCATCAAAAAAATCAATTAATTATCAAATTTATCACTTATACAACTTGAATTTGATGTTTCTTATCATTAACCAAATGCAATGAAGAATAGACCGAATGAAACTCAAAATAGACCGAATGCAACTCAAAATAGACCAAATTCAAATCAAAATAGACCAAATGCAACTTAGAATAGACCGAAAGCAACTCAGAATAAATTGAATGCAACTCAAAACATACCGAATTCAACTCAGAACAAACTAATGCAACTCAGAAAAGACTGAATGCAACTCGGAACAGAGTGAATGCGAATCAGAACATATCAAATGCAACTTAGAATAGACCAAATGAAACTCAAAATAGACTGAATGCAACTCATAACAGACCAAATGCAACTCATAACAGACCAGATGAAACTCAAGATTTACCAAATGTTTATGCAAAATCTCCTAAATGATATGCAGACTTTTCTAAATAATATGTAAATTTCTCTAAAGGATATGCAAATTTTCTCTAAATGATATGCAAAGTCCCCTAAGGGATATGCACATTTCTCTAAATGATATGCAAATTTCCCTAAAGGATATACAAATTTCCCTAAATGAGATGCAAACTTTACTAAATGAGATTCAAAATTTCCTAACCTAAATGAGATTTAAACTTTCCTAAATGATATGCAAACCTTCCTAAATGTCATGCAAACTTCACTAAATGATAGAATTCAAGAAAATGCACAACATAACCATAAAATAGAGCTTGTTTATCATACAAAACCAAATGCAAGCTTCTTTGTTCCAAGTGTGAGATTATTTGGACCAAATGCAAGCTTTCACAGACCAGGTGCGAGCTGTTACAGATTAGGTGCAAGTGTTACAGACTAGGTGCGAGCTTTCACTGTCTAGATGCTAGCTTTCACAGACCAAGTGCAAGACAATTAGTACCAAGTGCAAGAGTGTTTGTACCATGTGTGAGATTTTTTGGACCAAATACGAGCTTGTATAGACTAGGTGCAAGCTGTTACAGACCAGGTGTGAGCTGTTACAAGACAGGTGCAAAATTTTTTATAACAGGTGTGAGCTTTCACTGTCTAGATGCTAGCTTTCATAGACCAAGTGCGAGACACTTAGTACCAAGTGTGAGATTTTTTGTACCAGGTGTGAGCTTCTTTATACCAGGTGTGAGTTTCTGGTGATTTCAGAGAATCTGAAATGTAAAATCTTCAAAATTGATATTAGAATGTGAGGCTTGAGCCCCACGGTGGGTGCCAAATATAGTCCTTAAACCTGCAATTCACAAACCTACATGAAACATTAGTTTAACATACTTTTCAATCAAATTTGAAATATCTAACTAGGTTAATCAATTTTGAAAATGAAAGCAAATTAAGATCATCTCATGGATCTCTAGAAATAATGTTTAATCGAATGCTCTCAGCTACAAAGCATCCTAAAGTGACAACACTTGGAATGATAATTATGCTTAAGAATGTTGAAAGAGATAAATCTAAGATGCAAATGTATGCAAATTAAGATGAATTTCCCTATTCTATGCACACAATCTATTTAAACATGGATGAATTTGCCATTATGATGATGCTACTCAAGAATGCTTTAAATCTAAATGCCCAAATCAATATGAAATTAAATGTGAATTGGTGAGTTTACACTAAGAAATGCCTTTTATTTATAGGAATTCCCAAGGATAGGTGGGTGAGTTTGATTAACCATGATCAATGTAGGGTTGAGGTTAAGGTTGAGTGATGGGTTTCAAATAGGGGGACAAGATGACAAAATGAGTGGTGAGGATAGAAAAGGCTAAATGAGTGGCTAAATGAGTACATAATCATACCTTCATTGTCAAGACTCATTCATGTTAGCTTTTACATTCGTAATTATCATTTTAGCTTCTCCATAAGTCTATTTGTGTTAGAGAAATTAGGGCATGTTATATAATTATTTAATATTTAGGTCCTGTAATTATTTTTTCACTTAAGCTAAACTTAGGTGCTTTATTTTAACTAGATTTTTCTTTTCTATCTTTAGTTCAATTGTAGTTGAGCTTAATTTAGCTCCTACTTTGCATTGCTTTAGTTCTTCTAAATTTAGGATTATAGTGTCTCTTTCTTTCTATAAAGAAAGTCACTCATTAATTATAATTGTATCCCAATTCATTATTGTGTAATCAACACATAATTATAGGGTTGTTATAGAGCATATTATTTTTGCTCGATTTATTTTGTGTGATAGGTATTTTTCTTGCAGATGATTCTTGGCTCCTACATTTGTTTCATCAACTCCTACACCCTAAACCTACGTCCAACATATTTTTTCTCTAAATTGCAACTAAAAATTCCTTTATGCATCTCATTTATAGATCTATGTTATTGTGTTGATTTCTAGTTGTGTATCTTGTTGTTTATACTAAAAGTTATTATTTTCTCATCATTTTATCTATGATCTTACATATTCATATCTAATCAATCAATAAAAGAGGGAACAATTAACTAAAGTGTTCTTCTTTGTGTTGGAGCATTAAGGTGACTCCACAACACCCTAAGATCTCTAAGTGACCAAAAAACTTTGACAATAAAGAATGGATTGCTTCAATAATTAAATATTGGTTAAACATTCATAATGGACATATTAATGTACATGAGAATCCTTGCTTACAAATACAATGTGATGAAGTAGGGTGACAACTGCACTTATACAAAAATTGAATGCATGATGCAGATAAATGCTAAGTGACTATAAGCAAATAATAAGAGATGATCCCATTATAAGGAACTTATAGAAACAACACTTAGGATATAAGGAAAACTAATGTAATCCTAAGTAAAATTTACATGTGAATAAGTTCCCACTAATAAATACATAAGAAACATTCTAATTTACACTAACACTCTAGGACTAAAGTTGAACCTTGTTGGTTGTTCCCTATGAAAGATAAGTGTTGGAAATTGTGAATGAATAAGATCTTTGTTTTCTTCCATAAGATAAGACCCCATTTCCATTACTAGCCATTTTGGTGAACTCAATATATTTTACATTATTTTTTATTTGTATGTTCATATATGATCTTATTTTTAGAAAAAATAAAATAAATTTATTTGCACTTATTTCTAAAATTTATTATGTATGTACTTGCATTGATTAATTAATCACTATTTTTTTTTATCTTTTTTTGTTCTTAATTAAGAAGTTAATTATTCATATCATTATTTTTGATTAATAGAAAAAAATAGGTTTGAAGGGACCCGAAACCCTTTACAGATAGGTTACATTAAGATAAGCATTAAGAACAACCTAGACAAAAAGCTGCCAAAAACTAGTAGACACCCAACAACACAAAACCAGCTACGAGAAAAACTAGCTGAAAGAGAAAACCAAAAGAAACATACACATGGAATGAAGACTAGGCCAGGTCCCCAAGGGTACTCGCCACCTCCTTTTCAAGGTTGGACATATTATGAACTATCTCCTTGAGATCCAAAATATCCTTAGGAACAACAATATCCTTTTTCATCCTTGCCCTAGTTCTTCCCCCATGGCTAGAGCCTTGAACAAAAACATCCCTCGCATCAGTATCTAGCTGATCAGTTTTCTTCTTAGGAGAAGAGTTCTCCATCTTATCCACTAGGTTTTTGAGGTTCTAAACTGAGGCTTTGATGCTCTCACTATTTCTCTAGAGAATCTTATTAAGCATGTCCTCCTTTTTATTGACTCTTGTACATAGGCTCTCTAATCTTTCCTCCACTAAGTAGGAAACCTTGTTCTCATTCTCCAAAATCTCAAATTTAGAGGCAAGGTTATGATACTTCATATTAAGGCTCTTGATCTCATGAAACATCCATCTATTAAGATGGTAAGAGTATAGGGACATGGCCTTAGCAGTTTGAAGAACTTCAAAAGTAGGCTCCATTTTATACTGCATATCCTCGATGAATAGCTAAACACTGTATTAATTATGGGTAAAATTATTGCTGTAAGTATGTGCTTCTTTAGAGTCCTCAGTCTTCTTATTGGTTCCCTTAGGGGATATTGATATATCATTCTCAATAGAGCTCGTGTAGTCCAACATGATAGGGACTTTCTACTTAGCCGTACTCTTCTAGCTATCCATGAGGTCCATTAAAATAGGAATTTTATTATTCATAGAGGCACTAGGCATTTGTTCCTATAGAGCTTAAATATTTGCAACAAGTCATTGATCATAATTCCTGAGCTTATCAATGTCCTCACCAAAATCAACATTTTTAGGGTTATCAAAACCCTTTCTCTCTTCCATATTCTCTTCCTCATTTTTTTGATATACTCCTCTTCAGTTTCCATGCCCTCCTCCTCCTCAAACTTTTTATTTTTGGGGAAGATCGTAGTAAACTCCTCCCCATCCTTGTCATCTTTAGTTTCTATCCTCTTTTCATTATTAGAATATTTCTCCTCAAAACTACATTTTGGTTTTTTAAGGGAATTAGTGTTCCCACTTCCAGACGCCTCCACCTTCCTTTTCGGTTTTTCATTTTTAGGTTCCACAAACTTCTGCAAGGTTTTCAGAACTTTATCCCAAGTATAATCATAAATCAAATAGATGAGCCCTTCATGGAGCACAATCTTTCTAGAGTTCTTCTTATGGTTCCTATACAATTATTAAGGTAACATAACAGATAATGAGGAAAAGAAACATAAATTTTTTGCCTGAAGTGGTTTAACAACACAAAATGGTAACTATGAGCCCTAGTATAACAACCATAAACAATAATATATTCCATGAGGGAAATGAGAACCTTCCTCCAAATCAACTTAATTTGATCCACATCATAGGATCCGAAAGAATTAAAAATAATTTCCTTCTTAATTTATTCTTTAGGAAACAAAGTAACAACTCTATTAGAAACCTTCCTATCCCTAAAGAAATTCATACCTCTGTGTTGAATACCTGTAACATATGCGATGAGCTCTTCATTTAGGGCAATTTTTTTACCAAAAAGCACCACAAAGTCTTCTTTCCATCTTCCCATAAACTACTTAGTGATATTACCATCGAAGCCATGGAGCCTTTCCATAAACAATATGATACCTCCTTTCTGATGTTTTTTCTAGACTTTCAGTTTCTTCCTCCATTTTTCACTGCTGAGAGGATCTTCACACTTTAAAAATCCTCCCATTTTTCCAGTCACAAAACTTGAAGGAGACAAATACGCTTGATTCAGGAAGCTCTAGGATAACACCATAAAGATAGCAACCCACAACACGTGACACCAGTTAATAACCTTCATAATTTCAACTTTTTTCAGGCATCTAAATAACCCTTCATTGTACAAAAAATGCTTATCTGTCATTTTCATGATTACTAACAATCAATCCCACTTAAAACATGGAGCATGAGCGAGAGGGAAGGAGGAGGGGAGAAGAAAGAGGGAGAAAGTTTTTTGAATTTGGAAGAAGGAGGAAAGCTGGGAGCTGCTGGATCTGTGGATTCTGCAATGGGATCCTCGTTGGCACAAGGACCTTTTGAGCATGGGCAGCATGTTGTAGAGGATAAGAACAGTGGGCTAGTATTTTTTTCCACCAAGGATGAATGGCTGGTTCTGGGACCAGAGAACAAGCTTTCAAAAATCTCAGAAAGTGGGAACGGGACACATGAAGGTAAGGCACATGGATCACCCCCGAAACCTGGGAAATGGGTGGGTATTTTTGGAATCAAACCTTCTGGGATATCTCTCTTCCCTAAAGTTAATATTCATAATGATTCTAGTAAGGGATTTTTAGGGATAGACATTCCTAATGTTCTTTGGATCATACTGTTTCTCTTATGGCCTCGTCTCTGGTCGGGAAATTTCTGGGTCCTAGACCGAACATAGACATTGTTAGATCCTATGTGGATAAAAAATGGAAACTGAAAAGTCAAGTGGATGTAGCGGCGATGCCCAAAGATTTCTTCTCATTTGAATTATCAAATGGAGAAGATCTATCCAAAGTTCTCTATGGGGGCCCTTGGATGATGGGAAAATCTTCTCTATCACTGCAAAAATGGACGACTAGCCTAGACTATAATGATAGCTTTTTCAAGGCAGCACCTGTATGGGTGCATCTCCTAGGGATGCCCTTGGAATATTGGCATGAGGACATATTCATGGCACTTGCTGGAGTTTTTGGGGAACTCCTATCCATAGACCTTATGATAGATACAAGAACTAGATAGGTTTATGCAAGGATATGTGTGAACATTCAGCAAAATGTGGAGCTCCCCCAAGTGATTACTCTGAACTCGAAGCTGGGATCTTGGATTCAAGAGGTGGAATTTGAGTCTATGCCCTTTGCATGTTTTACCTACAAAAAAATGGGTCACTGGGCGAAACACTATCCTTTGAAACCCATCAAGGAAAATAAGAAAGTGCAAGACCACCCAAAAGGGATTAGGATGGAATGGAAAAATAAAAATGATGAAATTAAACCTAATCATCAACATCAGGAAGAAGAAATAAATCAAAAGAGTACAGAAGAGAAGAAGGAGGTTACTAAGAGGAACCAAGAAGAGAAGAACCAGAAGATCAGTGAAAGTACAGAAGAGAAGAATGAATTTACTGAGAAGGACCAAAAAGATGGGATGTTTCAGAATGAGATTGAACAAGCTTTGGGAAAGAATGATCATCAAGAAAGGATAAGAGAACTAAAAAATCAGAATCCATTGCCAGATGGAAATGGAGATCATCTTAAATTTGAAGAGAAAGAAACTAATCCTAAGATGGAAGCTCTGATTACTCCCAACATGGTGGTCTTCAGGGGAAGGAAATAAAATAAAGAAGAGAGTCGGGAAGGGAAGGAAAACCTTCAACTTCAGATTGAGAAGGTAAATCTAAAAGAAGAGATTACTCTGACAAATCCTAAAAAAAAGGACTCTGATCCAAAGGGGAAGACCCCCCCAGGAAATAATGGGAATGGATAAATGTGCAGAGGAGGAAAAGGAAAATTCTTGGTCTATAGTGGGAAACCATAAGAAAGGGTCAGGAAAGAAAGAACAAAAATCACCACAAGAAAACATCTATGGAAAATTATTTGGAAAGAAACCAGAGCATATTATAATGGGGTATTCAAATTCTAAAATGTCCAAGAAAGGGGGGGCTCAAAAACCAGGATTTTTGACCAGAGGACAGTAGAAAGCTGATATAGGAACCCCTAAACAAGCTAGAGGAAGAAAATTAGAAAAATCACAGAGAGGAAGAAGAAAAATAGAATATTGCTGATGGAAAAAAACTCACTATCCATCAGGTGTGTTCTTTGAATCAATCATGAAAATTATTTCTTAGAACATTAGAGGACTAAATGGTCCTCATAAACAAGATGTAGTTAGAAATTTAGTTAGAGATTCTAAATTAGACATGCTATTAACTCAAGAAAATAAGATGATGAAAGATAAAGTTGAAAATCTCAAGTTTATGAAAAATGGAAAATGTATTGGTAGTAGCTCGAAAGGGGCTTTGAAGGGCCTTGCAATCTTCTGGAATCAATCTAGTTTAGTCTATCATATTCTTAAAGAAGAAAAAAATTTCCTTGCAGTAAAGGTTCAAAGTATTAAGGATAACTTTGATTGGATATTGATTAATGTCTATGCTCCTAATATGAAAAAAGGTAGACTTAAACTTTGGAAAAAATTACATGATCTCAAGAAAGTCTGTAACAACCCCAACTTCCTTATAATGGGAGACTTCAATACTCCTTTGAAGCAGGAAGACAAGTTTGGAGGTTGCCTATCTCAGGCTAAAAGCAGGGAGGATTTGATAGACTTCATTACTAAGGAAGGTTTGATGGATGTTGACCTAGAAGGATTAAGCTACACTTGGTCCAATCGCAGAGTGGGAGCAAATCTTATTCAAGTTAAGCTTCATAGAGCGCTAATTAACTTGGAATGGTATACAAGATTTTCTTGCTCTCTCACTTCCCTCACTAGGATTGTTTCAGATCATTTCCCTATCTCATTCTCAACGTCCTCTTTTTCTAGAAAAATAAATGCTCCTTTTAGATTTGAAAAAATGTGGTTGGACTACCCAGACTTGGAGAATAAAATCAAAGATTGGTGGAATATAAAAGTGGATGGCACAATGATGTTTAAAGTAGTCAAGAAACTGGCTAATGTCAAAATTTGGAACAAGAATGTTTATGGGGATATCTTTCAAGCTAAAAGCAAAACTCAAATGGAACTGAAAGAAATTCAGGATGCAATTCAAAAAAAGGGTTTAACAGATAATCTGAGATCTCAAAAAAATTAGGTTCTTGCAGATTACCACAACAAAATAGAAAATGAGGAGACTTTCTGGAGGTAGAGATCCAGATTTCTCTGGCTCAAAGTTGGAGACAAGAATACAAGATTCTTCCACCTTACAGCTCTTAAACATAAAGCTTCTAATAGAATTAACTCTCTATCAGCTCCTAGAGGAGTTATCACAAAGGAAGAAGATATTAGGAAGGAAATGATGGAATATTTTTCTTGCCTCCTCTCTAAAGACAAAAATCTTGGAATGGAGGAACAAAGAAAACTTATTGAATGTATTCCAGGAACTCTGGATTTCCAGGGCAACTCTTTTCTCAAAGCCATACCTTCGGATGATGAAATCAAGAAGGCCATGCTCTCTTTTGAAGGATAAAAATCCCTTGGGCCAGATGGTTTTCAGATGTTCTTCTTCCAACACTTTTGGAAAATTACTGGTAAAAATGTGTGCTCAGCGGTTAAAGAGTTTTTTGGTTCCAAATCTATTCTTAAAGAGCTAAAATCAACCATCATAGCTCTTATTCTGAAGAAAATGGGAGCTAACACTGTGGATGGTTTCAAACCTATAAGCCTTTGTAATTCTTTATATAAAATCATATCTGAGGTTCTTACTTCTAGAATCTTGATAATTCTGCCTAATTTGATCTCTCCCCAGCAGAATGGTTTTGTGCCGGGGAGACAGATTTTGGACTCTATTATGGCGGTTCATGAGAACATTCATTCTCTTAATGCTTCAGAAAAACAAGGTTTTATGATGAAGTTGGATCTATTGAAAGCCTATGATAGAGTGGATTGGGAGTTTCTCCACTGTGTCTTAAGATCCTTTGGCTTTGATGAAGTTGTGATCAAACTCATAATGTAGCTGGTGACTACTGTTTCTTCTTCAATTCTTGTTAATGGGGGACCCTCTCACTTCTTCCACCCTACCAAAGGTTTGAGGAAAGGAGATCCCATATCCCCTATTTTATTTTCCATAATGGCTAAAAGTATAGGTAGATATATTCATAGCTTAGTGAAAAAAGGCCAGATTTTAGGGTTGCAACCTTCTTCTGCTTTGCTGAGATGCTCTCATGAGAAATTTGTTGATGACACAATAATGATGGGTGAAGCTTCGGTTAAAGAATCTAGAAACATGAAAATGGCGCTGAATATCTGCACTAGAGCATCTGGTCAATTAATCAATTGGGATAAAAGATCTCTCTTCTCTGCAATACACCTGAAGCTAGACAAAGTAAGATATCCTCCATCCTAGGTTGTCAAATAGGGAACCTCCCATCTCCTTACTTGGGCATTCCTCTTTGTCTTAAACTAGATGACTCATTCTGGAATATTATTATTGATAAATTTCATAAAAAACTAGTGGGATGGAAAGGAGCTACCCTTAGTCTTGCAGGGAAAGTTCAACTTCTTAAATCTTCCTTGCAAAACCTTCCAATTTATGCTCTGAGTCTCCTTAGAATCCCTCAAAAGTTTGCAGAGATGATTGAAAAAATCCAAAGGTGCTTCTTATGGTTGGGAGTCAAGGAAAAAAATAAATTCAGTCTTGTTGCTTGGGAGGTGGTCTGTAAACCCAAAAAGTGGGGAGGGTTGGGTATAAGAAGCATAAAAAACACAAACAAGGCTCTCCTGGCAAAATAGTGCTGGAGAGTTTTTGAAGAAGAAAAGGAGTGGAAATCTATAATTAAGAGAAATTAATATTCATTCTCTTGAGGAAATGGTATTCAATCCTTAGGAAGTCACATGATCCTTTATCTGGGATAGTATTTGCAAAGGGAAAGAGCTGATTAGAAAGGGAGCAAGGTGGAAACTGGGAAATGGCAGGAAGATTAATTTTTGGAATGATAAATGGCTGGAAGGTAAAGCTCTCAATGAGAACTAGGAATGGAGGTATGTGATTCTGGAATGCCAAGATATAGTGGGGGAAAGGTTGTCTGATTATTGGATTAATGATAAATGGGTGGATCTTGGATCCTTGGATGCTAATCTATCTCTTATCAATGCTCAACTTAATACTTGGTTTCCGAAAAACTCATTGGATTCTCTGATCTGGGGCCTGGTATCAAATTGGAAAATTTTTGTTGCCTTGGCCTCTGCTCTTCTTCTCTCCTGTGTTTCTCAGCCTCTCTGCTCTGAGGTTTGGGACCCTAACCTTATTCCTAAAATTAACATGTTTTTCTAGCTTCTGGTTCAGGACAAAATCCTCACAGTGGAAAATCTTTGTAAAAGAGGTTTTATTATGCCAAATAGATGCTATCTTTGTCTCTCTGAAGCTGAAAATAGTAATCATCTGATGATCCACTACCCCTATTCCAGTAAATTTTGGGATTTAGTGTTTAAATTCTTCAATGTGGATTGGGTTAAACCCAATTGTATCCATGAGATGGTTAACCAATGGCACAGTCCCTTAAAGGGCAAAGCTTATAAGGAGATATGGAAATTATTCCTTCCTCACTTCACCTGGAGGATTTGGAAGGAGAGGAATAACAGGGTCTTTAGAGATAAAATCTCTTCCCATATTGTAGTGGCTAACCAAATATGCAGAAGTCTGGTGGAGAACTTCAATGCTTCTTCTCACATAAGTTCCAACTTCTTGAACATTCAAGAAATAATAGACTCCAAAAGTGGGAACTCCAAAAGTAATGAGATAAAGAAAAAGGATTTGAGAAATAACACTAGATGGTTAGTTTCGCCAAATGGCTGTGCTAAAGGAAATTTTGATGGAGCCACTAAGGGGAACCCGGGAAGAGCAGGTGGGGGAGGATGCATAATAGATTGGGCTGGAAATTGTCTGGGAGCAATAGCGGTCCCTTATGGAACTCAAATGAATCACGTTGCAGAAGCTATGGAAGCTCTTCATGTTGTTACTTTGGCAAAGGAGAAGGGAATTTTGAAATTCTGGCTAGAGGGAGACTCCCAAAATATAATTAACTGCATAAAAGGTAAAACTAAGGCTTCCTGGACTATAACTCACATTATTGATAAAATTAAGTCAATCATGCTTCTTTTCCAAGAAAGCTTTATATCCCACGTGTTCCAAGAAGGAAACAAGGTTGCAGACAACTTAGCGAACGTGGGAGTCTATAGAGAGAAAATGATATCATGGAATTGGGAAGTGGACTTAAATTTAGAGATCTTGAATCTTATCAAGTATGATAAGATAAATCATAATGAAGGCTCACTTCAAAATAGAATTAATGATGATAATGAAAATTAAATTCAAATGTGCTGTTAGTTGTTAGTCGACGGTTGAGGGTATGATTGATGTAGTCATATCGTACATTTTGTGGGTAACAAATGGTACTCTGAATCAAAGAAATCAAAAACCTGTTAGGTCTCTGCATGACTGAACTTTGTTATTCCAAAATTCTGCAACTATGGGTGGAGGACTAAAGAGGGAGGAGCCTATGGATTGTTCAAAGTGGAAATCAAAGAAAAAGGTCTAGAAGAGACTTAAGAAGGGAGGTGTCACTCAGTACTTGGAGCATTTGCACAAAGCAGACAAGAAAATCACGAAGAAATTTGTGGAAGGATGGAGGAATGGGAAGGTTAATTTGTGGGGGAAGTCTTTCCAGCTAACTCTAAATATTATTTATGAAATTACTAGGCTCTCAACTGAAGGTATGAATTTATAGAGGGATGATAAAAGGAAGGGATCTCAAGCTTTTAAAATTTTCCCGAAGAATGAAGAAGAGGAAGCCCTTCTGACTAAAGGTATGGGAGATTATGTAGATATTAAAAAGATAAAAAACCACTGGGATAATATTATTACAGTGATGATATAATACTTCACTTTGGATGGTCAGTATTCAAAAATTTACAATCTATATTTTGTTTTTGCAAATCACTTTAGGCATAAGAAGCTTGTGCCTTTCCCCTACTATCTACTAAGCTCTTTGAATAATAGTATTCTGGAACATAATAAAAAGGCTTCAAACCCTATGCTCCATGAAGGTTTTATTTTGTTAATCTCAGAGAATGTCAAAAATCAAATCCCAGATCCTATCCCTAAAAGGGTTAAAGGGAATCTGAGAAAGTTAAAGATGGAAATGAAGGAGGAACCAAAGAAGAGGACAAACAAAAATACTAAGAATAAGGTGAAAATTAGGGAAGAGAAGGAGGCGAGCCCTAATCCCTTTAAAACTAAAGAGGAAAAGACCCAGGAAGAGGATAATGAGGTAGAGCCTGAGATCAATGAGGATGACTCCATAAAACTTAAGGTTGACAGGGTTGAAGAGATAGAGTTCTCTAACAATTCTGAGGATGAAATAATGGTGGAGGGCAATCTCAGTCAGATTGAGGAAGCAAAGAAAAGGTAGATGGAAGAAGAAAAATAAAAAGAGGAAAAGGAGAACAAGGAAAAATAAATAGAGGAGACTAAGGTTAAACCTAAGGAGAATCAGACCCGAAAGAAAGATAATAGGAAGAAGAAAAAGTAGAATTAAACTCTGAAACAAAAATGGTAGGGTTTGAGGTGGATGACAGAATCCCTATGAGCAAGGAGGACCACAGGAAAAATCTGGGGAAGTGGAATGGGGAGGAAATGAATACTATGAAACAACACCTTAAGGATATGCAAGATGCTATGGATCCTATCAGTTCTAAGGTGGTAGAAATGGAGAAAGAGGTGTAGACTAAGGTAAATAAAAACAACCTAGAGGATGAGCTAATGGCTAAGGTTAATACCCTTATTGAAGATAAGCTAAAGAAAATAAAAGCCCAAATCAGTCATAATGGAAACATGATTAGTATAATTCTCAAGCATAGTAATGAAGGGTTGAATGTTTCTTTCCAAAATCTCAAAGCTCTGTATGCCTATTTGGAGATGAGTCTGCTGGAAAGAACAACAATAACAATTGATGATAATGCTGAGAGCTCAGGCCCAAGCACTAGAACCCACAAAATCATAAAAAGGAAAGTCCCTGAGATCCCTAAAGAGATGAAAGAGCTGAAGGACTCCATGGTCTTAATGGAAAATATGCAGAAAGAGGCCAAGTAAGCCTATGCAAAAATACTTTAAGCTAACCTTTCTGCTGGAAGGGTTACTATTGTTTTGCTAGTAGTTGTACTGGAAGTTGTGCTGGCAGCTGTGCCTTTTTTGTCTTTCTTCTATTTTTTTGGATTGGGTTGGTTGCTTTGGTCCTGCTATTTTGTTTGTAGTAGGCATTCCATGTTTGTAAGGGCTGATCTTGCTAATCTTTAGCTCTCTTTTGTATAAGGTTTTGGGGTCCTTTCAAAACCTGATTTTACCTTAATAAAAAACAATCATTCCTACTTTATTTTTAGTCTTATCAAATATAATTAAGGACAAGGTGTCATCATTGATTTCCTTTTACCCATGCCAAGTGATGATATTCATAGATTTGACACCCAGGTTAGCAAAAGTGCTAGCAACCAAGTTGGCCTCTCTGTACATGTGGGAAATGAAGTAGTTATTAAAAGAATTAATATTTTCTTTAGCTTCCATGATGATATGATTAATCGACCATGGAGCCTTAAATTCCCATTTTAGACATTTGATGTTGTTGTTTGAGTCACCTTCGACCCACACATTTTTTTACTAAAGGTCTTACACTATTTTAAGAGACTACATGGCTCCCATAGCCTCAAAAAAATGATTAGTTTAGACTCCCAAAGGAAGATAATTAGCCCCCAGATAGTTGCCAATACTATCCCACATAACACCCCCTATCCAGCTTGACCAGGGTTCCCCTTAGCCGCTCCATAAAAGTTAACTTTGACCCAGCCTTGAGGAGGAGGTAACTAGACCACCCAATCTCTTTTAATTTCATGAGATCTTTTCTAGTCCTCAGTTTCCCAATCCTTAGAAGAGATGATATCAACATTAATATCATTAAGATTAGTAGAGTTTTGAGAACATAAAAGATTTTCTTGAATGCCCCTAGTTTTTTTTTCAGAAACCACAATAGAAGAGGAATATATTTACCTAAGTATTCTATTATTGCACTCTTTCCATATATTCCAAATGACACAAGGATCCATCATCAGCTAGGAGGTCTTGTTTATAGGGGTATCAGTTGAAGTCCACTGGATGAAGAAATACTGCAAAGGTACGGGGAAATCCAACAAAGGTTCCATCTCTGGAGAATCTTTGTCCAGACCTCCCAAGAGAAGGGGTATTTAGAAATTATGTGATACGTTGATTCCTTAATATTCTTACACAAATAACATCTATTAGTACATAATTAAAACTTGCTTTCATTGGTTATCAATAGTTAAAAATTTATTATGAAGAAAAAGCTAGTAAAACATGTTAAATTTAGGAATTAGAGGCTTCACCCAAGACTTATCCTAGAAGGGAGGAATATCTACTGAGTGATTCAAAAGAGCACATGCAGAAGAGATAGAGTACTTTCCTGAAGAGGTAGCAACCCACACCAAGGAGTCTTTGGTATCCATACTAATAGACCATTCCTGAAGAGATCTCATAATGGGATCAAGAGAGTTGTCTATTTTGTTTAACTTCACCTAGGCTTGGTTCTTCTAGTAGTCACTTACAAGACAACTGAAGGACAATTTAATCCTTTTGAAAAAGTAGTTAAAGTATGGAATGGCTCCCAAAGGTTTGTCTATAAGACATCTATCTCCCCAAAAGAGAATATTGTTGTCATTCCCCAATATCCACCTAATACCTTTAACTGCCAAATCCTTAGCTTTTTGGATGCTATTCTAGATACATGACCCTTTTATGGGGACCTATAACTCAAAAAAATCAACAATAGAGGGGAAATCATAAAGATATTTTCTCTTCATAATATTATTCCATTCTTTTTCCTCCCCAAAAGTCTTCCACAGTTATTTATCCAACAAATTTTTATTTGTAGCTTTGATAACCCTAATTTTAAGACCTCATTGTCTCTTAGGATTACAAACATTCTCCCAAGCAACCAAAGGCATTCTTTTATGTTCTTCTACTCTGGACCAGAGAAAACACTTCTAGATCCTCTCTATACTCTCAATATGTTTAGAGGGAATCTTGAATAGACTCAAAGCATAGGTAGGAAAGCTTTGAAGGGTGGATTTCAAGAGATGAACCTTACCAGCATGGATTAGAAGCGTTCCTTTCTATTGAACCTATCAATGAGAGAAGACCAAGAGGAGTCATGCAACTTCAAACCCAATGGGAGGCCGAGGTAAGTGGAGGGGAAATCCCCAATCGAGCACCCAATAATTCAAGAGATCTTTCTTTGCCTTTCCTTTGGGGTGTTGATGAAGAAAAGGGAGCTTTTATTCCAGTTGATCAATTTCCCTATTTCCCGAGTATAGGTATTAAGGGCTTCCTTAATATCCTTATCTTCTTTAATAGAAGAGGATCCCATAATGATGATATCATCAACAAACTACTCATGAGAACAAGTAAGATTAGTAGAGAAAGGTTTGAGGCCTTGGATGTTACCATTTATGACCATTTTTTGAAAAAAATCTTCCAAGACCTTTACCCAAAATAGAGAAAAGGATGGGAGAAATAGGATTTCCCTACCTGAGACCCCTGGAAGGTTTGAAGAACTGAGAAAACTTCCCATTAACAATAATATCCATAGTTGAAGTGGAGATTAATTAAATAATAAGTTGGACAAACTTGCAACCAAAGACAAAGGTTATTAGCACCTAAAAAAGAAACTCCCAATCGACCCTATCATAGGATTTTGATAAATCTAGCTTCAGGAAAAATCCTTGGTCTTGTGAGATTTCTAGAGAGTGGATGTTTTCATGAACTTTCATTATAGATTCCAGGATTTGTCTTCATGGAACAAACCCAATATGCTGGGGAGAAATAATTTAAGGAAGGATAGACAATAAACTAGTTGTAAGCACCTTCAAAAATATCTTGTAAATAGAGTTACATAGGCTGGTAGGCCTAAAAATATCCATAGTATCAACCCCTAGATTTTTAGAAATAAGGACCAAGAAAGTAGCATTTAGCTCCTTAAGAAGAGACCTTGATCCAAATAACTCCTTAATTTCATGAGAAATATCATTTTCCACAATAATCCAATGTTTCTAGAAGAGGAACATAGGGATCCCATCAGGTCCAGGAGACTTTTCCCCTTGAAAAGAAAAAATAGTTGTTAGTAAAGTATTATGCTCTTCATAATAATCTTCATTTAAGATTGAGGGAATAACAGAAAGGAATAGTTGTCAGTAAAGTATTATGCTCTTCATTTAAGATTGGGGGAATAAAAGAAAGGAGATTCTCCTAATCCCCCATTATAAGATTCTTATCTGAATAGAGGAGAGAGGAGAAGAATTCAACCATCTCAGACATGGTTTTTTTTTCATTATCAATTCTCCCACTGTCAGTCTAGATATAGGATATTCTTTTAGTTGCCCGGTGCTTCAAAGCAGTCATGTGAAAACTACCTAGTATTTATGTCTCCTTCTTGAAGCCATTAAGACCTAGATCTCTGTCTCTATAAAATATCTTCCTTAGAGATTATGTCATGACATTTTACCAAAATTTCATTCTATCTGTCCATTAGTTCTCTAGAGTTTCCTTCTTTCTGGATACTATCCTAAACATCCTGAACATCTTGTTTAATAGAGTTCTTCATTTGGAAAATATCTCCAAAAACATCTTTGTTCCATGTCTTAATTTTTTCCTTTATGTTTCTTAGATTTTTAACTAATTTAAACATAGCAGTACCATCTATAAAGAATAACAATCCATAAGAAATCTAAGAGGGGGGGGGGGGGGGGGGGGGGGGTGAATAAGTTGTAATCTAGATTATTAAACTTTAAACTTTATAAACCAAATCTGCAAATGTAAATGATAACACAGTAATAGCTAACACCATAAAAAAATATTTGTTGTCGAGGAAACCCTGTTAAAGGTATAACCCCGGTGGGAATTAACACCCATAAATAATGTACTAAGAGTATAGAATCCCTGTTAAAAGATATTAGCCCTATTAGGAGCTTGTTACAACATTACAATACATAGTCCATGTTAGGAGATAGACCCTGTTAGGAGTCAAAGAAAATAGTAGGCTCACTGCTAAGGCACACTGCCCAAAGAAGGTTAAAGCCACTTTCAAGGATTCACAATCTAAATCAAGAGTATAAGGAAAATACACATTCCAATGAACCGTTTGATAGCAACTGTCTTTGCTTGGTCAGTTCTAATGATGTATCAACCCTGCTTGGTATCCAGTAGTCAACAAGCTTCAGAGCTTCCAAACTTCTCTTTCTTTTCTCTATCACACTTCTTCACAAGAATTTATCTTTCATATATAACCTCTTACAATAATTCATTAGGTCGGCCAGTTAAGCTTTCCTAATACATAATTAACTAGGTCAGCCAATTAAGGCTTTCCATCATACAAATAATTACATATCCCCTTGCTAAGATACACACAGTACCTATAACAAGTATACAACATTTAAAATCCATTACATATACTTCCAGACCCACAATTCACGCTCACAATTAATTTCACACGCTACATGTTTGAAGTCTGCCAAGGAATAGGTCTTCTCCAGAATACACAACACAGTTGACGTCATCAATATCTAATCAAAAATCAAACTCAACCCATTACTCTATCATATGTTGGCTATCCATTAGTAAGCTCACAAGTTTTGAAATATATTTTCCAGAAAGACATACCTGAAACACAGAGACCTTCTCTGTCTAGAATCATAGTTACAGTCTAGAAAACTAGTCTTTACTAAATCAACTGTAACGTCCATAGTAGGTAACATAAAGTCAAGCGACCTTAGGACTAAGGTCAGCACACATCCTTCTACCTAAATCCAACTTTGATCATTCTAAATCATCCATACAGTGTTCATACACTCCATCAAGTTACGTAGCCAATTTGTCTTCTTCATAGAAGTATATGTTGACATCAGTGACAAAACATGAATATCAACAACATGATCAGTAACCAAAACTGATATCATCCAACAATATCTCCCTTTGGCATTGATGGAAACATATGGGAAAATCCATATGTATCAACCCAAAAGTACTCACTCTCAATGCAATCTTCTCAATATCCTCAACACAAATCTCCCCAAAATAGTACAGATTTTCACATAGATTTCTTCCCCCTTTGGCAGCAATGAAGAAGGGTGCCATAATTCATTTGTAGTCTTCTGTAAGATGTAGATTTTTTAAATCTTCATGTCTAATCAGCTAGGTGTGAGATTACCCAAATGTACTTCATAGTATTCTCCTGTGATCACTCCCCCTATGGAGTAGATCCATACATCAAGTCCATAGAATGATATAACACTGAGATCCACTGGACTGATGCACATCGACATCATTTAGTTTACACTAAGAGGGGCCATCACCCCAAGCATGCCTCTGAGATATTCAAAAGCATCTTTTGGCAAAGGTTTAGTAAATATATTTGCTATTTGTTCCTTTGTGCTAATATACTCTAGTTTAATCTCTCTATTTGCTACCTTCTCCCTTAAGAAATGATACTTGATGGAAATATGTTTAGTCTTTGAATGCATTACAAGATTCTTTGACATATTCACTGTGCTGGTGTTATCACAATGGATAAACACTAGTTCTTTGAAAATTATTCTGATGTCCTTCAACATTTGTATCATCCAAACAACTTGTGTACAGTTTATTGCAGCAACAACATACTCTGACTCAACAGTCGATTGAGCAATACAGTTCTGCTTCTTTCTCAACCAAGAAACCAACCTATTTCCAAGGAAAAATGCACCACCACTTGTGCTCTTCCTGTCATCCACATTACCTGCCCAATCAGCATCAGTAAAATCCTGCAATGTAAAATCATCAGATTTTTCATACCATAATCCATATTCTACTGTTCCTTTCAAATATTTGAAAATTCTTTTTATAGTAGAAAAATATGTCTCTTTAGGATCTGCCTGATATCTAGCCATAATTCCAACTACATTGGTAATATCTAGTCTAGTGTGTGTCAGATATTGTAGACCTCTAATCATTGATCTATACTTAGTCTACCCAACACTTTGAGTCTCATCATTGTTAGTTAGTTTTTTCCCTATCACCATGGGTGTACCAACAGGTTTACAATCTTCAATTCCAAATTTCTTCAACATTTCTTTAAGATACTTGGTCTGAGATATAAATATGCCTTTCTTACTCTGATTAATTTGCAAACCAAGAAAAAATTTCATCTCACCAATCATTGACATTTCAAACTCATTCTCTATTTCTTTAGCAAAATTCTTACTCATTTTATCATTTCCTCCAAAAATGATATCATCAACAAAAATTTTTATAATTAAGATTCCATCTTCATCAGTTCTTAAATACAAATTACTATCTGCATTACCTTTTCTAAAACCAAGACGAAGTAGATGTTTATAAAGTCTTGCATACCATGCCCTCGGTGCTTGTTTCAGTCTATACAGTGCCTTCTTTAGTCTACAAACCATTTTTCATCATCTGTCAAAGGAAAACCATCAGGTCGCTCAATGTACTCTTCTTCTTCTAGATCACCATTCAAGAATGCTAATTTCACATCCATCTGATACACTTTGAAGTCTTTATGTACAACATAAGCAAGAAGTAGTCTCACAGCTTCCAATCTAGCAACAGGTGCAAATTTTTCTTCATAGTCTATGCCTTCTTGTTGTGAATAGCCTTTACATACCAGTCTAGCCTTGTTTCTTACCACTATGCCTTCCTCATCCATTTTGTTTTTGAAAACCCACTTAGTGCCAATCACATTTTTGTTCTTAGGTCTTGGTACCAATTCCCAAGTATTGTTCTTCTTTATCTATTCTAGTTCTTCTTCCATGGCTTTAGTCCAAGATTCATCTTTACATGCTTCATCAGTTGTCTTGGGTTCAACTTGAGAAATTGAACAGATCTCATCTCTAACTTTAGATCTAGTCATCATGCCTTTGCTTGCATCACCAATAATTTGGTCTTCAGGGTGGTTTTTCTTGACATACCTTGGTGTCTTTGATGTCTCAGTAGTTTCGGCATGTTCTTCTTCTTTAATCTCATTTTAGATCATCAAGGGTCCTTCAGGTTCAGTAGAAACTTCTCTTGATTTTTTTATCTAACCACAATCATACATTCTTTCCCTAATTTTAAATTTTTCATCTATCCTCACATTGGCGCTTTCAATTAGTTTCCTCAGTCTCAAATTGAAACATTTATATGCTTTACTCTTATTGGAATAACCAAGAAAGATTCCTTCATCACTTCTAGCATCAAACTTGCCTATCTCATCATCTCTTTTGATATAACATTTACTACCAAATATTCTAAAATATTTCATAGTAGGTGCATGATAAAACCATAATTCATAAGGATTTTTATTTGTACCTTCTCTGATCTATATTCTATTTAATGTGTACACAGTAGTGCCAACTGCTTCTCTCCAATGAACATGTGATACATTTCCTTCCAACAACATAGTCCTTGCAGCATCTTATATGGTTCTATTTCTTCACTCTGCTATCCCATTTTGTTTTGGAATTCTATGAGCTGAAGTCTGTCTATGTATTCCATTTTCTTCACAGTATGTATTAAACAATTCTAATGTAAACTCTCCTCCTCTATTTGATCTCAAATATTTCATATTTAAACCAGATTCATTCTCAACTTTTGCTTTGAATAAATTGAACTTGTCAAATGCTTTAGATTTCTCTCTCAAATATGTAACCCACATCATTCTAGAAAATTCATCAACAAAAAGTATAAAATACCTTTCACCATAGTATGATCTTGTTCTTGTAGGACCACATAGATCTGTATGCACGAGATCCAACTTCCCTTTTTCTGAATAAGCTTTGCTCTTGAAAGTGCTTCTAGCCTGTTTCCCCATAAAACATTCTCTACACATAGTGTTAGATGGCTTTACAATTCTAGTTAGATCTCTTACTGCTTTTTTCATGCTTGCCTTCACAATGTTATCAAAATTAGTATGAAAAAATCTTCTGTTCCATAACCAACTGTCATCAACCTTTGCAACAAAACATGAAGCTTCAGATGTGTTCAATTAAAATACATTACCTCTGGATTTAGTACCAGATGCTATCAAGTCTCCTATCTTACTCTTGATAGAATATTTTCCATTGTTGAAATTTAGTTGATAAACCTTGTCCACTAACTGTCTAACACTCAACAAATTGTGCTTAAGTCCATCAACAAGTAATACATTGTCAGTGTTAGTCTTTCCATCCAAGGAAATAGATCCAATTCCAATAATAAGTTTAGGAGCATTGTCACCAAATCTAAAAACACCACCATCATGTCTTTTCAAACTCACAAAATTATTTTTATCTCCAGTCATATGATGTGAATAACCACTATCTATGACCCATTCAGATTTCTTTTCAACTCGGGATACTAATGCTTTTTCTTCATGCATAGGTTCATCATCCTTAATATAAATAAATCCAATTTCATCATAATCACCATCCTCATCATCATATATACCTTCACTAGCATAATAACATTCCTTATCCTTTGAGAACATAGACTTGAAAAACTTAGGTTTGTGCTTTGGAATTCTTGTAGGACATCTAGATGCAAAATGACTGATCTTGTTACATGAAAAACATTTCAAAGGTAATTTTCCCTCAAACTTACCCTTACCTCTCTTTTCTCTTCTGGAAATTAGTGCAATGATTTCATCTAGCTTTCTTTCTTCTTCTTGTATCTGTTCCCATTCATCAGTATAGGCTCCAAGTTCTTCACTTAAATCATTACTTCTCATGCTTGCATTTCTAGGTAAGATTCTTTTGCTTTTGTGCATGGTTACTTTGAATGCTGACTCAACATTAGGTAAAGTGTCTCCCAATTCTATGGCTTCAAATGTAGTTAGCTTTCCAATCAACATCTCTCTGGTGAAGTTTAGGGTCAAAGGTATGATCCCTCAATGGCCTGAACCTTGGTTCTATAAGCAAGTGTCAAAGATTTGAGTATCTTTGCAATCACTTCTTCTTCACTGTAAGTTCCTCCAGAGTTCCTGATACCAGTAACTACCTCAGTAATTCTCTATGCATATGCTTAGATGTTCTCATCTTCTCTCATCTTTAGTGATTCCATCTTTGTCTTCCAGTTGAGTAACTTGGATTTATTTGTAAACTTGTCTCCAACATATAGTGCTTCCAATCTTGACCAGATTTCATGTGCAGAATCCAAGTCCTTTACTTCAGTAAATTCTCCTTCTAACAATGTGCTGATTAAAGATTCCCTTGCAACCATATTGCATGAGAATAGCTTCTTTTGATCTTCACTGGCTTTCTCTAATTCATCCTCAGTCGCTATATTTTCCTTCTTCTTTGTTATTATCCAATAATCAATTTCCAGACATAGCAAATGTGTTCTCATCTTGTTCTTCCAACTATCAAAGTTTTCAGAGTCAAACTTTGGACTATCCTTCCTGTAGTAAGTCATCTTCAAGATCACCTCAATCTGTTAAAATTTGTCTCTGAGGACCAATAGCTCTGATACCAATTGTTAGGAATAACAGTCCATAAGGCAACTAAGAGGGGGGGCAGGGGGTGAATAAGTTGTAATCCAGATTATTAAACTTTAAAATTTATAAACCAAATATGCAAATGTAAATGATAACATAGTAATACCTAACACCATAACACAATATTTTTTTTCGAGGAAACCCTATTAAAGGTAAAACCCCGATGGGAATTAACACTCACAAATAATGTACTGAGATTATAGTATCCCTGTTAAAATATATTAACCTTGTTAGGAGATTGTTACAACATTACAGTACATAGTCCCTGTTAGGAGATAGACCTTGTTAGGAGTCAAAGAAAATAGTAGGCTCACTACAAAGGCATACTTCCCAAAGAAGGTTAAAGCCACCCTCAAGGATTCACAATCTGAATCAAGTGTATAAGGCAAATACACATTCCAGCAAACTGTCTGATAGCAAGATTCTTTGCTTGGTCAGTTCCAATGATGTATCAACCCTGCTTGGTATCCAATAGTCAACAAGCTTCGCAACTTCCACACTTCTCTTTCTTTTCTCTATCACACTTCTTCACAAGAATTTATCTTTCATATATACCCTCTTACAATAATTCATTAGGTCGTCCAGTTAAGCTTTCGTAATACATAATTAACTAGGTCATCCAATTAAGGATTTCCATCATACAAATAATTACATAGCCCCTTGCTAAGATACACATGGTATCTATAACAAGTATACAACATTTACAATCCATTACATATACTTTGAGATCCGCAATTCATGCTCACAATTAATTTCACACACTACATGCCTGAAGTCAGCCAGGGAATAGGTCTTCTCTAGAATACATGCCATAGTTGATCTCATCAGTATCCAATCAATAATAAAAATCAACCCATTACTCTATCATATGTTGGTTGTCCATCAATAAGCTTGCAAGTTCTGAAATATCTTCGCCATAAAGATATACTTGAAACACAAAGACCTGCTCTATCCAGAATCACTGTTATAGTCCAGAAAACCAGTATTCACTAAATCAACTATAACATCCACAATAGGTAACATAAAGTCAAGTGACCTTAGGAATAAGGTCAACACACATCCTTCTACTTAAATCCAACTTTGATTGTTTTGAATCATCTGTACAATGTTCGTACACTCCATCCAGTTACGTAGCCAGTCTGTCTTCTTTATAGAAGTATATGTTGACATTAGTGACAAAACATGAATATCAACAGCATGATCAGTAACCAAAATTGATATCATTAAAAAATATCCCCCTTTGGCATTGATGGAAACATATGGGAAAATCCATATGTATCAACCCAAAATTACTCACTCTGAATACAATCTTCTCAATATCCTCAACACAAATCTCCCCAAAAAAGTAGGGATTTTCACATAGATTTCTTTCGCCTTTGGAAGCAATGGCAAAGAGTGCCATAATTCATCTATATTCTTCTGTAAGATGTAGTTTTTTCAAATCTTCATGTCCAAAGGTGCAAGATCACGCAAGTGTACTCCATAGTATTCTCCTGTGATCACTCCCTCTAAGGAGTAGATCCATACATCAAGTCCAGAGAATGATATCGCTCTGAGATCCATTGGACTGATGCACATTTGCATCATTTAGTTTACACTGGGAGTGGCCATCACCCCAATCATGCCTCTGAGATTTTCAAAAGAATCTTTTGGAAAAGGTTTAGTAAATATATCTGCTATCTATTCCTTTGTGCTAATATACTCTAGTTTAATCTCTCTATCTGCTACCTTCTCCCTTAAGAAATGATACTTGATGGAAATATGTTTAGTCTTTGAATGCATTACAAGATTCTTTGACATATTCACCATGCTGGTGTTATCACAATGGATAACCAATGGTTCTTTGAAAATTATTCCAATGTCCTTCAACATTTGTATCATCCAAACAATTTGTGTATAGTTTATTGCAGTAGAAACATACTCTGACTCAATAGTAGATTGAGCAATACAGTTCTACTTCTTTCTCAACCAAGAAACCAGCCTCTTTCCAAGGAAAAATGCACCACCACTTATGCTCTTCTTATCATCCACATTACCTACCCAATCAGCATCAATAAAAGCGTGCAATGTAAAATAATCAGATTTTTCATACCATAATCCATATTCTATTGTTCCTTTCAAATATTTGAAAATTCATTTTACAGTCGAAAAATGTCTCTTTAGGATATGCCTGATATCTAGCCACAATTCCAACTACATTGGTAATATCTGATCTAGTTTGTGTCAGATATTATAGACCTCCAATCATTGATCTATATTTAGTCTACCCAACACTTTGAGTCTCATCATTTTTAGTTAGTTTGTTCCCTGTCACCATGGGTGTACCAACAGGTTTACAATCTTCCATTCCAAATTTCTTCAACATTTCTTTAAGATACTTGGTCTAAGATATAAATATGCCTTTCTTACTCTGATTAATTTGCAAACCAAGAAAAAATTTCATCTCACCAATCATTGACATTTCAAACTCATTCTCTATTTCTTTAGCAAACTTCTTACTCATTTTATCATTTCATCCAAAAATGATATCATCAACAAAAACTTCTATAATTAAGATTCCATCTTCATTAGTTCTTAAATACAAATTACTATTTGCATTACCTTTTCTGAAACCAAGATGAAGTAGATATTTATCTAGTCTTTCATACCATTCCCTCAGTGCTTGTTTCAGTCCATACAGTGCCTTCTTTAGTCCGCAAACCATGTTTTCATCATCTGTCAAAGGAAAACCATCAGGTGGCTCAATTTACACTTCTTCTAGATCACCATTCAAGAATTCTAATTTCACATCCATCTGATACACTTTCAAGTCTTTATGTGCAGCATAAGCAAGGAATAGTCTCACAGCTTCCAATCTAGCAATAGGTGCAAATGTTTCTTCACAGTCTATGACTTCTTGTTGTGAGTAGCCTTTAAATACCAGTCTAGCCTTGTTTCTTACCACTGTGCCTTCCTCATCCATTTTGTTTCTGAAAACCCACTTAGTGCCAATCACATTTTTGTTCTTAGGTCTTGGAACCAATTCCCAAGTATTTTTCTTCTTTATCTGTTCTAGTTCTTTTTCCATGGCTTTAGTCCAAGATTCATCTTTACATGCTTCATTAGTAGTCTTTGGTTCAACTTGAGAAATCAAACAGATCTCATATCTAACTTTAGATCTAGTCATCATGCCTTTGCTTGCATCACCAATAATTTGGTCTTCATGGTGGTTTTTATTGACATACCTTGGTGTCTTTAATGTCTTAGTAGCTTCAGCCTGTTCTTCTTCTTCAATCTCAATCTTGATCATCAAGGGTCCTTTAGGTTTAGTATCAACTTATCTTGATTCTGTTATCTGACCACAATCATACATTCTTTCTTGAATTTGAAATTTTTCATCTATCCTCACATTGGCTCTTTCAATTAGTTGATGCCTTGCAAATCCACATCCATAAGGATTGATGAATAATAAAGTACATTAGGCCTAGCCTTCCATCAATCTAATTTTGAGATCCCCCATATTTTTCATTATCTCTGAGAGGAGAGTTAAAGTCACCAATGACAATACAAGCAATATCCAAAAACTTCTGCTTGTGCTCAGCCAACTTTTTCCAAAACTTAGCTCTACCAATTTTAGTATTAGGGGCATAGATATTAGAGAGGACCCATGGGAAGTAATCTTTAAAGTGGGTGAATTTATCATTCAAAATATTTTAGTCAGAGGATAGAGGATCCCCTTGAATAAAATTTTGATTCCAGAAGATAATAGTCCCTCTAGAAGAACCTTTTGAGCTGCTTCCCACTACTCCACAATTTTTAAACAATTTGATTTTTTTGAACTTTATCTTTAGACATATTAGTTTCTTGAATAAGAATAATATAATGTTTGTGACACCTTACCATATTTCTAAGAACATCCTTTTTATGAGGTGCATTTAGCCCCCTTATATTCCAAGAAATTACTTTCATTTTTTAACTGGGGTGCAGGACTCTTGGATGGTAAGTTGCCTTCCATCCACTATATTTTGTTTGTTCTCATTTTCAAAATCATCTTTCATGCTCCTTTTTGCAACTCCTTTTTTCACCATTGAAGAAACACCCTGGGTTTTAGACTTCTTAGAGCTCACCCTTTTTCCAATTTGAGACCAAGGATTCCCTTCTTCAGGGTCCAATGTTTGTTCCTCCACCTCCTTATCAGAGGCTTCATCCCCCCAGCTTGATCCTTAGAACATATTTTCAAGGACAAAGGATATGTCCCCAACCAATAAGTTCTCCTTAAAAGAGTTCAAAAGGGAGTCATCGTCAAGAATATTATAGCGCTGCACATCATCAAAAGATTCACACTTCTAGAGATTCTGCTCCTTTCTTTGAGAATCCTAATTCAAGAGGGAAATGATGGCAACTCCATTTCCTTCGATAAGTCTCTTCTCAGATTCTTCTCCATATCTTGCTGCAACCCAACACTTTCATTTATTTCCCCCTCTTCCAGTACTTTAATCTGGAAATCCTCCTTAACTTCATTCTCTTTACTCTGCTCTCTTTCACGGGGTGGTGGGGAAACCAACAAAAGATGATTTTCATTGTAGCCTTTATTCTCTAATTTATGAGAGTCTAGTTTATGGATCTGGGCATTTGTTTTTTACCTTTGATCCTCCTTATCCACAAGTTTAGCTAAGGATCCTACCTCTTAAGATTCCTCAACATTGTTTTCTTTTTCCCTTCATATCTTTTTAGGCTAGGTTTTGTTCTCCTTATTATTTTTTTGGAGCTTTAGAGGATGGTGATTATCCTAATGACCTCCTTTTTTGTATATGAAGCATCCAAATAGAAGATATTCAAAGTCCAGAGGCTGGGACCATTTTCCAAGCTTAGACACCAGTGAATAGTCTGAGGAAGATCAATGAACTGATAAATATTGATATAGAGTCTAGCATAAACCAATCTTGTTCTTGCCACTGCCATAGGATCTATACTTAGAAAATCTCCAAAAATACCAGAAATCGCTCTAATGATATCCTCATTCTAATAATCCAGAGGAAGACCTAGAACCCTTACCCAGGCTGGAGTAGTAGAAAAGATGGATTCATTAAGGGAGAGATTAGAAGACCATTTATAAAGATCCAAAGATGATTTTCCAAACATCCAGGGTCCCTTACAAAGAGCTAACAAATGGTCCTCTCTGTTGGTGAACACAAAGGAAAAGAAACCTTTCGACATCGCTGCAATCTCAACCTGTGTTAGAATAGTCCCAAAGGATAATTGAGAGGGGTGGGGGGTGAATCAGTTATCAGTTAATTTAATTATTTTCTCTTATTAACTCCAGAATATAATAAAGTAAATGCACATTCAGATAACAAAATAGACAACACCACAATTTGGTTATAGGGAAACCAAATGGTAAAAACCTTGGTGGGAATTAGCACCCACAATGAACTATACTTGTTTATAATAATCCCTGTTAGAAGATCTTGCTACCCTGTTATGAGTTTTTCTCTACAATGCAATAAGTATAGTAACCTAGTTAAGGGTCTAACCCTATTAGGAGTCTTTTACAAATAACCCTACTAAGGGTGAGGACTCACTGCTTAATGGTGAAGGCTACAACCTTCTATAGAATAGATATACACTATATTTGATGATGAACTATAGAGTAGACCTACTATCTTGATCAATTCCAATGTATTGTAATCTTACACTACTTCTTCACATAGATCCTTGATGAATGAAACACAATTGATATTCTGCTTTGTACTTTTTCTGTCACTTATCTTATCATTCACACTTAGAGTTTTACAAATGAACTACTATAAGTATCTTCCTCAAAGTATGAGATCATGGGACCTATTAGGAAACTCTTCATAACATCCTTGTCAGCTAAAATAATCACACAAGCATAATTACAATCGTGCAATATAAATTGAATAGATGTGACGCTTCACAAAGTCGGTTTCACCAAATTAACTCTAACATTGCAATCTTGTTACAACATGTTTTGCACCTTTGGATAAATATCTTCAAATCATAACTAATCTTGAATACAAACATGCATATCCAGAAGATAAGCGCAACTCAAGAACCAATGCAAATACATCGACTCTGTACAGATAAACTCTAGAAACTATAACTGCCACTAACAGAATTACAAAACACAACTGAAACAACAAATCTGATTCTGCGTGTATGAACAGAGCATCAACAACATGTCTACAACATGAATATAACCACACAAGGGTTAATATCATCATTCTGGTAAGTACATACAGAACACTACTGTATATTTATATGTTGTCATCAATGACAAACATACAATCAACTAGCTTCCAGAAGTAAATCTCCAACAATCTCCCCCTTTGACATTGATGGCAACATATGATATTAAAAACATCTTCAACACATGGTGTCCTCTTTCTTTTTACAATCTTCTCAATATCCTCATCAAAGATTCATCTACACTGTTGCAGCTCTTCTGTCTGTGTTTTTTAAGTTACATGATTATATACTCCCCTAGAGTATATGATCGTCGTTACTACATACTCCCCCTTTGAAATCAATGGTAAAGGGCACCATAAACAATTAGGCATAGGTACTACTCCAGAGATAGAGTAGTCAACCATTCATCAGTCACCATGGACTAATGTACTTGCTACTTTATCTAATCAGACTCAGGAAAGGGAACTACTCCCAACTTCTCCCTGAGATACTCAAAAGTATCTTTTGATAAAGGCTTTGTGAAAATATCTGCCAACTATTCTTTAGTGCTTACATAGTCCAATTTTACTTCATTATCTGCAAATTTTTCTCTA
>MU225616.1:578220-591874 GCA_018584345.1 Thuja plicata | reverse complement strand
CTCTCTTATGAATAAGTTGCAATCTTCTGCTCCTTTCTTGAATCCAATCTTGGTAAGATAACCATCTAGTCTCTCATACCAAGCTCTTGGGGCCTGTTTAAGTCCATAGAGTGCTTTCTTCAATCTGTATACCATGTATGGTTTATCTGATAGATTAAATCCTTCAGGCTATTCTATGTAGACTTCTTCCTTCAAGTCACCATTCAGAAAAGCTGATTTGACATCCATTTGATATACTTTAAAATCTTTGAATGTTTCATAAGCCAAAAATAAATTAATGGCTTCTATCTGCTCACAAGGGAAAATGTGTCAGTGTAATCTATCCCTTCCCTCTATGCATATCCTTTACACACTAGTCTTTCTTTGTTTCTGACCACTGTACCATCTTCATTCATCTTATTCCTGAATACCCACTTTGTTCCAATCACATTTTTGTCACTAGGTCTAGGAACCAATTCCCATGTATTATTTTTGATTATTTGATCTAATTCTTCTTCCATTGCTTTCTGCCAATCAGAATCCTTGCAAGCATCTTCAAAATTTAAAGGTTCAATCTGTGAAAGTAAACATACCTCTTCATCCACTGTTAAACTTTTTGCTTTAGATCTAGTTAAAACACTACTACCCTGTTCTCCAATGATATCATCTTTTGAATGGTATCTAGTTGTGAATTTTTGAACTTTTGGTGTGACATCCTCATCTGTAATCTATGATACTTCTATGCTTGATTCAGGTTCATTACATGATACATCAATGCAATCAAACATTTCTTCATTAACAATGTCTTTACTACTAGGCCTAGGTTCATTCTCAATCATAGTACCTCAAACTTACCAACACCATCATCTCTCTTGATGTAGCACTTGCTGCCAAATATTCTGAAGTATTTTACTATAGGTACATTACCAAAGAAAAGTTCATAAGGTGTCTTATCTACGACTGGTCTTAGTTGTGTTCTGTTGATAGTATAGATTGTTGTATTGACTGCATCTCTCCAATAGGTGTACACAAGTTTTCCTTCAATCATCATAGTGTGTGCTATATCAAGTATGATCCTATTCCTTCTTTCCGCAATCCCATTCTATTGAGGGGTTCTAGGAGCACTCAACTGTCTTTTGATTCCATGTTCTTCAAAGTAGTCATAAAACTGGTCAGAGGTGAATTCTCCTCCTCTATATGATCTCAGACACTTTAGTTTTAATCAAGATTCATTTTCAACTTTAGCTTTGAATATTTTGAATTTCTCAAAGGCTTGAGACTTCTCTTTTAAGAATGCAACCCACATCATCCTTGAAAAATCATCAAGAAAAAAAATGAAATACCTTTCTCTATAGTATGATTTGGTTTGAGTAGGACCACATAAATCTGTATGCACTAGGTCTAACTTGTTCTTAGCTGAGTTCTACTTGCTTTTGAAAGAGCTCCTTACATGCTTTCCCATAACACATTCCCTGCACATTGTGTCAACTGGTCTTGCAATACTTGGAAGGTCTCTAACTAATTTGTCATTTCTTATCTTTACTATATTGTTAAAATTGATATGACAGAGTCTCTTGTGCCATAACCAACTATCATCCACTTTTGCAACAAAACAACTTACATCTGAATTGAGCTGAAAAACATTACCTTTTGTTTTTGAGCCAGATGCAATCATGTCACCTTCTTTGTTGTTAATAATGTATTTGTTGTCTTTGAATTCCAAATGATAACCTTTGTCAAGTAGCTGTCCAACACTTAGTAAGGTGTGATGTAATCCATCAACATACAGAACATCATCTGTCTTGTTCTTTCCATCCAGGGTGATAGATCCTTGGCCTATGATAGGTTTATGAGTTTTATCTCCAAATCTAACCACACCTCCTTTGTACTTTTCCATATGAACAAATCTATCTTTATCACCTATCATGTGGTGAGAGCATCCGCTATCAATGATCCAATCAGTTCTGATGTCTGCTTTGGAAATTACGACTAACTCCTGTGCTTCCTTTTCATCTTCAATGTCCATTTCCTCAAGAAATTTTTCCATGTCTTTAAGGGAAACGAATCCAATTTCATCCTCTCCTGAATCTTCATTTGTTACACCTTCTTCAGCATGGTAGCATTCCTTTCTGTATTTAGGTTTGTAATCAGATATGAACTTCTTCTTTCTCATTAGAAATGTGAAAATTTTTCTTACCATGTATTGATGCTTTGAAGGCTGTTTCACTTTTGGTTTCAGTCTTCAATCTTGATATCTCAAATGCAGAGATTTTACTGATCAAAGTATCTCTCTTGAAGTCTTTTGAAAATTGCAAGGTTTCATCTAGAATATTGATCTTGCTCTCATAGTCTGCTGTCAATGTAGTCATCAACTTTTCCATTATGTCTTCTTCTAAAATTTCTCCACCATTGTTTTTGATTCCAGATACTACTTCATTTATCCTCTGATTGTAGGCTCTGATGTTCTCTTCAGGTAACATCTCAATATTGTTGTATTTCTTTTTCCATGTTTTCCTATGCACATTCTTTTCTTAGATATCTCCTTCAAACATGTCTTCTAAATACTTCCATATTGTGTATGCCTTGTCTACTTTCTTGATCTTAGAGAATTTGATGTCAGATAGTGCACTTATAAGGGCTTCTTTGGCAACTACATTAGCTATGAATGTATCCTTTTGTTTACTAGTAGCATCATCTCTTGCAAGGTCTTTTAAAGAGGGAATAAAAACTTCTTGTGTGGCTATCTCAAAGATGTCAAAACCAACATACTGTATATGTGTTATCATTTTGTTCTTCCAATCTAGATAATTCTCTCCATCGAACTTAGGACTCTCTTTTTTGAAGTATGCCATATGATCTACCTTAAGCTATTAGGCTTTCTCTTCAAGGTACTTGGTTCTGATACCAATTGTTAGAATAGTCCCAAAGGATAACTGAGAGGGGGGGGGGGGGGGTGAATTAGTTATCAGTTAATTTAATTCTTTTCTCTTATTAACTCCAGAATATAATAAAGTAAATGCACATTTAGATAACACAATAGACAATACCACAATTTGGATACGGGGAAATCAAATGGTAAAAACCCCGGTGGGAATTAGCACCCAAAATGAACTATACTTGTTTATAATAATCCTTGTTAGAAGATCTTGAAACCCTGTTAGGAGTTGTTCTCTACAATGAAATAAGTATAGTGACCTAGTTAAGGGTTTGACCCTGTTAGGAGTCTTTTAAAAATAACCCTGTTAAGGGTGAGGACTCACTATCCAAAAGCTCACTGCTTAATGGTGAAGGCTACAACCTTCTGTAGAATAGATATATGCTATATCTGATGATGAACTATAGAGTAGACCTACTATCTTGATCAGTTATAATGTATTGTAATCTTCCACTACTTCTTCACATAGATCCTTGATGAATGAAACACAACTGATATTCTTCTCTATACTTTTTATGTTACTTATCTTATCATTCACACTTAGCATTTTACAAATGAACTACTATAAGTATCTTCCTCAAAGTATGAGATAATGGGACCTGTTAGGAAACTCTTCATAACATCCTTGTCAGCTAAACTAATCACGCAAGCATAATTACAACCACACAATATAAACTAAGTAGATGCGACGCTTCACAAAGTCAGCTTCACCAAATTAACTCTGACATAGCAATCTTGTTATAACACGTTTGGCGCCTTTGGATAACTATCTTCAACTCATAATTAATATTGAATACAAACACACATATCCCAAAGATAAGTGCAACTCAAGAACCAATGCAAATATTTCATCTCTGTACAGATAAACTCTAGAAACTATAACTGCCACTAACAAAATTACACAACACAACTGAAACATCAAATCTGATTCTACGTGTATGAACAGAGAATCAACAACATGTCTTCAAAATGAATATAATTGTGCAAGGGTTAATATCATCATTCTGATAAGTATATATAGAACACTGCTGTATATTATATGTTGTCATCAATGACAAACATACAATCAACTAGCTGCCAGAAGTAAATCTCCAACAACCTGGCCTTTTAAAGCCCACTTCTTATTGATAAAAGATCTCACAATATCTATATTTGGCCTAGGCCCCATAATTTTTCCTAATAGAATTAAGGCCATTGAGGAAAAAAAATGGTCAATAACTAGGCCTGGGATGAAAATATCATACTACCCTTTGACTTGTTTGAGATGTTGTTCACCTCTGAAAATACTGACTTACCACTCGGTTTGAATCCAAACAAAGAAGACCAAGGGTGAGACTTTTGATGATCTCTTTTCTGTTCCACCTCCCTTAGGTTGTTAGGGGTTTTTTAAAAATTAGAGCCCCCACCACCTCCTCCACCTCTGGGTCAAAAAATCACGTGGGACCCTAGTAGAGAAGTCATTCACCAGCTTTGGAGGTTCAGTCCTAGCATCATGGACAGGATTGAGCATACCGCCTGCATCACAAGTAGTAGATCCACTAGAAGCACCAGGGCTAGTTTTCCTGCTTGCATGATTCCCTCTCTCCATCATGTTGAATATATAGTGTTATATGCTTAATCATATCATTGTTTTTTATTTGGGTAAAAGCAGGTTTTGAAGGGGCCCCGAAGCCCTATACAAGTAGATTTTGGTGGGAATCTAAAACCCGACTAAAACAAAACTTCTGCCAAAGAAAGAAAAATAAAAATAGTTAGACAAAAGGAAATAAACTACCATCAACTAGCCAAGATGAGACTCTAAAACCCCATCTTCCCAAAGAACAGGAAAAAGCCTTACACCATTAAAATAACTGGAGTTATAAAACTCCCCATATAGAACATTGGGGTTTTAACATGGATCCCTAAACCAACAGTACCAAAGAGCACCATAGCCCAAAAACCAACCTTAAGCCCAAACCAAAAACAACCAGCCTCTAGCATGGGCCCTTGAAAACTTTCAGCATCCACTATAGGCACCAGCCAACCACACACAACAAACAATGCCCAGGAAAAAAAGAGGGGAAAATACCTTTTCCCTCTTCCTCCTTGACAGAGGCAGAACTGATCTCATCCAACACCAAAATGGTACCTCCATCACTAATCTAGCTTTTCAACACAACCCACTCAGTCTGCAAAATGAAAACCCTTAGCCATTTCAAACAAGCTTTCATGTGGCTACATGAAAGAGGCAGCCACCTACCACTACCAGCAATCTCTTCCTAGTAGCCACAGACCACCTCGATAGGTTGAGCCTTCACCTTAATAGAATCTTCCACCTCAATAGGAATCAAGGGAGAAGAGTAATAAAGAGCATTAAGACTCCTCCTCCAAAGCACCACATGAAAGACACCCACCTCAATAGGGTTATACTCCACCTTGACAGGAGTTTAGTGCCGAGGAAATAAGCCAAAAAGGGGTTCATCCCTACAACATAAAGCTTCCAACAATAGGAGATAACCAAGCACAACCAAAGACAACACAAAGAAATAGAGAAAGATATAAACAACCCAAGAAGGGACCATCTGTTCATCCATCAAAAAACGAGCAGGCCACCAGCCAAAATATTCACTAACTCTGCATCTAGGCATCTCTTTCAAAGCCAAAAAAAACCCTCTACTATGAGCAGGGCAGAAAGAAAAGAGAAAAAAATGGGGAGGCATCACACAACTTGTGCTTCTAAAAGCCATCTTATCCTCCCCAAACACATCCACAAAGATATACGAGGGTTTCCCCATACTAGAGACCGCAGCACCGAGGACAAAGAGGGAGCACCTTCTCAGAACAACATTTGTTGTTCAAAAAATAAAGTAGAAAAGGGTGAGATCTGCCCATATCCCCTTTGAAAAATTCATCGATGACAATGGCCTCAAACAACATAGACCCCGCAATAAGAGAGGGAGGAGAGCCAGTAGTAGAATGCATATCGACCCACACAAGGTAAGAGGAAACACATCTTCCCCCAAACACTACAGAGGCTGCCCGCATCGTAGCTTCCTCCACCAAATCCACCATAGCCAGGGACACCCTTGAAACACAGCCTCCACCATCCACATCACCATCCTCACCTCCCCCTACCTCATCCTCAGACCCCATTCTTTCTCCTCCAGAAACCCTAGACATCACGCTTCTTGTCCCTTAATCATATCATTGTTATATCACATAGTTTAATAAAATTATTAATCATATGCATCATTGTTATCATATCATTTATTTAATTGGTTGAATGATTACATCTTTCTAACTTAAATTTGTAATAAATTCTGTTAATTAATTTAAGGCATTGAAAGAAAAACCAACTCCTTTATCCTTTACTTTATTGATTTGTAGGAGAAATTTTGAGTTTTGGAGCTTAAACTTGTTTATGAGTACCATAACCTATTGTTATAAATCTGGTATTTTTGTGAGAATAATTTACAAACTCATGGCTTCTTATGCTTTAAATTGTAATGGTATTGAGCCCAAGTTTCATGTTAAGTTATTCCAACCAAGAAGATTAGGAGAGTTATCTTCCCTCAATCGAACACACATCTTACCAAAACATATGTACCTAAAAATATCTCCCCTCATGCTTTTAATAATGAGGATGACCCTCTAATACAAGTATCCAAAGAAAAACTGGTGAGTTTTGACAAGGAATTGGAAGGTCTTCAACAATTTGTGAGTAGACAACACTTGTCTAAAGAGGTAATCCCATTGGTTGAGAATATAAGGAAGATTGTATAAGGTGATGGTTTTGATGTTCTAAGTAGAATCACTCACATAATGGATGAAAAACTATGGATGTACCTAGTTGCATAAAATTTCTTAGATTTGTCACTCCAAAACCCAACTTGAGATACCAATGCCCAAACCTTGAATAATATCCAATATTCCTAAATACACATCCTTTATCAGGCATGTCGTTATACAAAATGGTAGTGTAATCTATGATAGTAATGAGACCAATCCTATCAATCAATAGACTTAATACTCCATCTTCAACCAATCTTGCTTTTTTTCCTTTTTTTTCTCAAAAGGCCTATCAACCATATCCTCCACTTGGAACTTACCATAATGTTCCACATACCGACCTATAGCATCATAAATTGTGCACCTTGGCTAAGGTGTCCAATTCCACACTTACATAGCACTCATTTTAGTATGTATTCCATTCTAGTATGCATAATAGGACTTGATTATGCATTTAATTAATAAATTAATAAATATGAATCATAATTTAATTCAAATATCTTATGGGCCCTTAAGTATAGGTGTGCCCCTTTAGTTTTTTCATCCATTCAATCACCACTTGAATATATTATCCCTATTTTATCTTGTGTGGCCTTTTGTATATTAACTCCATATCACACCTCGATTTCACATATATTTTGGGCATCCCCATATTGAATTAGACCCCCGACCCAAATATTAGCTTGTATTGGCTGTATAGAACTTTCATTGGTGAATTACAATTGCATATCAGAGATACTATTTTTTTCATGAAAAATCATCTTTCACACACCTATGCACAACATTTTGTGAATGTTAGTTCCAATTTAGTCAAAATGAAGACTCTCCATCTTGTAAGGAAAATGTGTCTCAACCTTGCATTTACATACAATTACTATTTTTAGTAAGTTTTCATGAGCATGGATTTTCCCTAAACTCTCCCCAAAGGTTTAGATGCGCTGGATAAACATGACAATAAATTCGTATTGCAAGATCATGTCCAATTTTGAAGATATTAAAGTTTCTATTTTGTAAGTTGTCGAAGAAATTTTTAGAAAATTAATTTTGAAATAGTAGAGGCTCCAAAATGACTTGAAAATGTCCATAATTAGTATAGCTAGTTATAAGATTATAGCGCATGTCACAAGCTTTTCAATGCTTCAAATAGTTCATCAATCAAACACCTAGTTTAAAATTTACAGCCTCCAAAAGTTGGGCCTCCTAAAATAGAAAATGTAAAAATGTGTTGAACATATAGACGAGTTATAAAAGGGAGTTACACATGTTGATGTGTATTTTGGAACATAATTGGGCATCTTTGATTGGAGATAATATGGGTACCACTTTATAAGTGGTTTTTAACCCATGGCTTTGTAATATTATTTAATAGTTTCATGTATTGTATCTCCAAAATATTAGGTGTGTGATATGGAGGGAATGTGTAAGAGTCTTATAGCTATTCAACTACCTCTACATATTTTGTTGGTGATACTCCTAAGAGGATCTTGCTCTACAAGTATATTGTAATCTATTACTAGTTTTTGAATTATATATTGAGCAAATTTTGGAGGGTGGGATTTTCTCCTATAAGGGGGTTCCCCAAGTAAATCATTGTATTGCAATATGGATGTTATTTATGTTATTTTTATTAAGTTTCTATAACTGTTGTAAATATTTGAGAAGGTTTTTATATTACCCACCCCTCAAGGTTTTCATAGGAAGTTATTTTGCTACTTAACTTCCTTACAAGTGGTATTACAACCTCATCACCTTTGGTTTCAGTTGTGGGTTGTTGGATTTTTTGAACTAACCCATATTTATGTGGGAGCTTTTGTAGAAGATGCTTTGTGATCTTGTTGCAATAATTTTATAGATGGCAAGTTCTTTAGGGAGAATAGTGTAGACACCCAAAAATGGTTAGACATGCGAACTCACATTGAACTACTAATTATTCTTCTATTAATTAAATGGTTCTTTAATTGTTTAATTAATCATCTTAATTCCGCTAAGTCCTAATATTTTCATCACTTAATCATTTCTTAATATTAATTAAATAATCAATCTTATTTAATTAATTTTACCTTAATTAATTTTTCTTTATCAGTTATTTAAATTCAATTTCTAAATTCCCAAAGTTTAAATAATTATCAATAATTATTTAAATTAGTTAATTATTTATTTTCAATTAATTTTTTTTTGATCGATAAAATCAGATTTATTCTCATAGTTATAAAAAATTTACAAAAAAGATCTTGAAGTGTTACAATATATGTCCTTTCTGCAAAAAAACTCCTAGCGGTTTCATCACTGACGATAGTCTAAATGTTGTAAGCCAAACCCAAAAAATATGACATTCGTGAATACATTACGTGTTACATAGATCCAAGACCAGACTAATTTTTCCACCTAACATCGCTACACACGAAAAACCAAAGCACTAATACTTTTAGTGTCTCCTCATTCCTATAGGAACCATCCACAAGCCACCTCCGAAGAGAAGTTTGGAATGACCCCTGCCTCTGACATAGATGCTCCTCTAGCCATGTTTTTCTTCTTCGGGAGTTGACAGTGGAGTTGGGGCCTTCCAGTACTATCCATTGGTTCTATCAACTTGATTGGTGTGGTCTTCTGCCTCTTCACTTTAGCTAGTTCTCCTTGAGCTCTACGAGATGCCACTTTGTCAAGGAAGTCCTGAATCAAGATCCATCCTCTCCTTACCTCGAGGAGGCACACCTCTTTTGGATAAGTGGAGCTCCATACAACTAGAGGCTAGACCTCTCCAAAGTTGCCACCAATGGACCGCCAGGGACCATACAAAATTTGGAGTCCCACACCCAACTCAACCCGATGAACAATGCCTTCCATGTCAACATATCACTTTGGTTCCAAACATTGTAAAGCCATAGAGAGGACCTCCATCTTAAAATTCCCCACTATGAGGCCGAGGGCCAAAAAAGGGAAGAAATATCCAATTTAGTTCAAGGCCTCCACTCATGCTTTAGGAATTCCTCCCCAAAAAATGTTGACAGTGCCTCCATGAATTCGGTCTCAACAAAGTGGAAGACATTACCCAGCCTCTGCGTAGTGATTTCATTACGGAATGCAGGGAGTTGCTTTGGGGAGTTAAGTGAAAAGTTTGCCTCCATGATCAAAGGAATCTTACTTGCTGTGTAATGAAAAAAAAAAGTGCAGACTTCTTTCAAATGACAAATTAATCTCGACGCTACAGACACTAGTTGATTGTGATGAAAACTCCCCAAGCTTCGCACTTTTAAAGAGAAACTTTGCATGATTTCATCCCTCAAAAATGCAGTATCAATAAATGTTCGACATACAAACTCTCATAGACCCTTCTTACAATTGCCGTCGAACTTGTGTGATAGAGGGAGGAAGTACTAAGTGTTTATGAGAGACAGATGCAAAATCTATCCTTCATCAATACGGCGGATCCTTTCGTATATGCAAAGCTGGTAGATTACAATTGTCTTTGCCTTGTGCCAAAATTTCAATCAAGTTGGCTGATTCAAATGTATTCCATCATGCGCCAAGACTTTGAAGTACACAAAATCAACTTGTGTTAATACCCACACCCCCATTGTTATAATTGATGATGTTGTAGAATCCCAATGACACTCGCATTATGTCAGCTAGTCCCATCCAAGATCAAATTGAGTATAATCCTCAATTAATTTAGTAGTCTCTTTTGGTGATCTTCTTACTCCAATATTTGATAGTAAATCTACAAGGCCATTGGCTTCCCTAGGGACATGGTTAATTTGTACCTCTGTGATCCGACTTAGGATGGCTTGGATGCTACGAATATATTGATTTAAATACCATGCCTCCATTGCACCTTTTTTATGCCATTAATGACAAGCAGAGAGTCACCTTCTAATATCAATTTCTGAACTCTAGAGTGTTTTCCAAGCGGGAAAATTCGAGTGTAGCTTGACATTATGCTGCGTTGTTAGTCCCATCTAGCAAGCGGCAAGCACCCAAGGTAACTATATCACCATTTTCTGACCGTGCAACATAGCTAGTGCCTGAGGGGCCTAGATTTCCTTTTGAGGCACCGTCAAAATTGATTTTGATCCAACTCGGCAGTGGAGGGATCCACTGAATTTGTGGGTGGTCACCTGTGGTAGATTTAACCCTACAAAGCCCATGAACGGTGTAATACCCACCTCCTAGGTTGCTTTTCAGTTTGTGGATGCCAAACTCTTTTAGGCATTTTGGATGTATGTGTGGATTTTAATCAGATGGTTTAGATGATATTTATGT
Organism: Thuja plicata; assembly: GCA_018584345.1. Taxonomy (NCBI): domain Eukaryota; kingdom Viridiplantae; phylum Streptophyta; class Pinopsida; order Cupressales; family Cupressaceae; genus Thuja; species Thuja plicata. The sequence continues at coordinate 580,932 of MU225616.1, read as the reverse complement.
GTTACATCCAGTATGTTATTGATCCGTTGTTAGTATGTTATATCATTGGTGTATATTTGATTTAGGGTTATTTTATGATGCTTATGTATATGTTAGGATTTCATTCTGATTATAGTTTTCTAACAATACTGATCTTAGATTTATATGTACATGGATCATTGTATGTTTTCATTACTGTTTGATGTGCTTGGTATGGTATGGGATAGAGTCGTAGTTACTTGCTTCGGCGAGATCCACATGATAACCTAGTCTCAACCATTGTTTTTCATATGATATATGCATGTATGTTCGTCTTTGTGATGACAGGTTTGTAGGTACCGGGCTACATCTTCCCTGAATTGGCAGGAGTGAGCGTGCCCTATCGCATTAATCTCAATGGTAAGAGAGGGGAGATAGTTTTCAGGTCCAAATCCTATCCTGAACCTAATTGTCCAAGTTAGTGGACAAGTATCTGTTTTGACTACCCTGACCGAATTCATATAGTTGATAGGAATTCGTGTGTCCCTTTCCTTGATCATGTTTGATTTCGCTTGTTTTCGATTTCAGGTGCTTGATGTGATTATGTGGGTGTTAAATCATGTTATTTATTTAATTGAATATTACTGCAATTAATTATTAAATATAGGGTATTTAATTAATTGAAAATTAAATTAAATACCTATGTTTAATTGAAATTTTAATTAAAGTGCAATTATTGAATAAATATATTTAATTGAATATTTAATTTGAAAATTAGAGTAATTACGCTTTTATGCTTAATTAAATAATTAAATATTTAGTTGCATGGATAATTGTGATGTAAATATTTAAGTTATTTAAATTAATATTTTATTAATTACATATGCAAGATATGGTTGAAAAAATATTTTCAACTCAAGAGATCTCAACTTGAATTTAGGAGTCAAAGTTGAGTTGTGCAAGTAATTGGATATTTTACTTAATAATTATTATTTTCTTTCAATTTTGGAGAGGAGTCTTTTTAGGAGTTAACTGAATGTGTTAGCATTAGGGTTTGCTTGATTAGGGGAAATGGATCCTCTTTAGGGAGATTCTTCTCTCATTCTCTCATAACAGGTTTTTGGGAGTATTTTTGGAAGCTTTGGTGTGTGCTTGGTTTTGGAGCATAATTGTGAAATTCTCCTTGCTTGGATCTTGTATTGAGTGTTCTTCAATAGATTTTGAGGTAGGGTCTTGTCCATGTCAATTTTGATTTTCGGATCCCTGTCTTCTATGCATCCGAAAAGCTATGAATTCCCTTGTTTGGTCATTCCTTGCTTGTTTACTTTGGGTTTGATTGATTTCAATTGGTAAATTATGTTTAGATCAATTTCGTGTTTTTATTCATGCTTGCATGTCAGATCTGTGCTTGTGGGCATAAAGGGTTTCATTTTATGACATTATGAGTAAAAGGGTATTAGGGTTTCTTATTTGAAATTGTTGTTGAAATATATGCTTATAGAACCTTAGATCCCTGATTTTTGAAGGAAAATGAATATTACCCTAGTACGGAAGTGCTGTCAAAATTTCATACGAAAATACTCTACGGATCTCCTAGAAAATGAAAAAATTAAACTATCCCTATAGTTCTAACTATAGTAGAAAGAAAAATATATTCCCCTTTGTAAATTGGGCATTGATAACAATTAATTGAAAATAAAAATATACTTCTCTGTTAAAAATACAGTCATGAGTTTCACCAGTCTATTAAAAAGGAAATAGCAAAAGACAAAACAAATTATACCCTATCCTAATTTCCATTTTCGGAAATATTTAATTAAAAAAAAAAAAATTACATTCTTTAATGCAAAACGAATGGCATTTTTTTTAAAGTTGTTATAAAAGAAATTTTTTTTAAAAAAATGGGTTGGGCAGGTGGGGGCCACCACCTCCCCCACCTCCCACGGCAGCAGGGCTGGCCGCGACATGGCAGCCGGAGCTGCCGGCATGGTAGCCAAGGTGTCGGCCGGGTCGTGCCCCCTGCGGCTTCCTTTAAAGGAAAGGCCCGCGGGGATAGGGTAGGGTGGGGTCCACGGTACCCCCCCAAAACATATGTTTTTTTTAAAAAAAAATTTAATTATTATCATTCAACAAAAGAAAATGTTTATTTTTAAATTTATTTTTTTTGTATTAATTTAAAATTTGTTGTAGTTTAGTTTAGTTGGTAAATTAAGTTTATTTAATTTTTAAATAAGGTCGTTTTAATTTTTAATTTTTTTTTAAAAAAATTAGTTTTAAATTAATTCTAATTAGTTTATTATTAAATTAAATTTGTTTGTAATTAATTATGAGTTAATTTGTAATTAATTTCTACATTGATTTATATTTAATTTTAAATTAGTTGTAAAATTAATTTTTATATAGTTTATATTAATTTAGAGTATAGGTGGGATAGACTAGTTTGAGAGGGTGATTTGTTAGATGACGTATTAATATTAAAAGAGGTAATATTGATATAATTATAGTCGAAGTTAGTAATTGTTTGAATGGGATAATTTATGTACGGGGTGTTTTATAAATTTTCCTATATTGTACTTATGTTGCGTTTTTGTTTAAGATTTAATTATTCCTAAATAGTAATTTTAAACGGATGAACGAATTTGCATGATTTAGAATTATAAATTTGTTTATCCTTATGTTAATATTATAATTGATTTCATGCATTCTGAAAAGGATTTGATGTGTCTGGAGTGCGTGATCAAATAAATTAGTGTA
>MU225616.1:543043-561640 GCA_018584345.1 Thuja plicata | reverse complement strand
GAATTGCCTAGTACAATAGGACTTTGATGATTCAGAAGAATGACAAATGCAACAAAATTGGTTAGGGTTGCAAGATGCCAATTTTGGGGTGTTACATTTTGCCCCTCTTTGAATTGATGTGTGAGAAATGCATTGATTCAAAGAATAATCTGATGTCTGAAGCACAGAAGAATAGATTTCAAAAATTGATGATGCAAAGATTGATTGATGAAGATTTTAGAACCATCTCCAAGATAGAGCTTAACTCTCCGAAGTCTAGGTTATATTTCCAAGACGTCGATCAAGTAGAGTTTTCAAGGGTCATGTCCAGAAAGAAGCTTGATCCTCAGGGATCTGGGTTAGATTGCTCTGATACCTAATAGATTAAGATTTCAAGAATCATCTCCAGAACGAAGCTTGATCCTCAGGGATCTAAGTTAGATTTCTCAGATACCTAATAGATTGAGATTTTGAGAATCATCTCCAAAACAAAGCTTGATCCCTAGGGATCCGAGTTAGATTGCTTAGATACCTAATAGATTGAGATCTTTCAAAAGACTATCCCCATAATAAGGCTCAATCTTCAGGAGTCAGGGTTAGATTGCCCCGATACCTGTCCATAAAAAGATAGTCAATAGAGATTTTTAGCACTATCTCCAGAATGAAGCTTAGTCCCCCAATATCTAGGTTATATTGCCCAGACACTGGTTAGATCAAGTTTTAGAATCATCTCCAGAACGAAGCTTGATTTTCAGGAGTCAGGGTTAGATTTCTCCAATTCCTAATAGATGATTTTTGAGAATCATCTCGAGCACAAAGCTTGATCCTCAAGAATCTGAGTTAGATTGCTCAGATACTTAATAGATTGAGATTTTGAGAATCATCTCCAGAATGAAGCTTGATCCTAAGGGATCTAGGTTAGATTGCCCCGATACCTAATAGATGAGATATAAGGAACAAAGATGTCCCTATTGATTATGGAGTATCCAATTTTGACTATGAAGTATGAAAATTGAACATGCCCCAAGTGATGAGATACCCCTAGCAATAAGGATTTTTGAAAATCAGATCAGATTGATTGGAATAGATTTTAAGTGATTTAATGATGTAATCATCCTGTCCCCTCGGGAGTGAAATGGAAAGATGACATGCCATAATGATGATTAAGAGAAAGAAATCATAGATAGATGTTGAATCAAAGGTCAGGAAGAACTCAGAACAGATTACAGAAGAATTTGGAAGATTCAAAATCAATTTTAAGTGATTTCAAGGTCTAGTTGACCAAGTTTGACTAGGGTTGACCAAAGTTGACTTTTGATGAAAAGTTTGACAATTTTGAGAAAATGATGATAGGATAAGATTCTAACAAGAAAGTGACGTTAAAAAGTCAACTGCATAAGCGTCTAATCGCGTCGGTCCCAAAAATTCTAAAATGCGATTTTGAGCAATATAGGAGTGTCAGATTTTGATTTCGATCACGGAAAAAACACTTTACAAAATGAGATTCTAGTTCAAAGCATTAGGAATTGAAGAGAGAGAGAGAGAGAGGATCAATCACTTGGGCAGTTGGGATGAAGCAAGAATGCTAAAGAAGAACTCCTCAATGTGCAAATCCAAGAGAACGCAATGAAGTGAGCATCGAATTGCTGCCACAATGCAAGTCTAGAATGAAAATGCAATCCTATGCTAGATGCAATACCTAGGACATGGTTGTGAGATCCATCATATAATCATCATCATTGAATATTTTTGGAAAATCAGAGTCGATACAATCCTTACTGGTGCCACTGTGATCATAAGAATATGAATATGACTTTCATCGGATAAAATGTAGGAAACAAACGTAAGCACCAGGGCACAAAATCCAAGATGACCTGAACATTGTTTCTAGTTGATGTTGCAAGAGTACACCAGTATCGAGGCATGTAAAGCCAAGATAACCATGAGTGTGATCATTCATAAACAAGTAGAGCAATAAAAGTCAAGGAGATAGTTTTGACCTCACCATGGCGTATAAATAAACAAGATCAAGGGATGTGAGGCTTTTCCACCTTAATGTGGGAGCTCTTATCACATACACCCTATTTATTTGACATTTTTGGATCATCAGGACTACACCAACAAGCATTAGACAAATAAAATATCAATGAAATCCATGAGAATAGACAATATACAAAGAAAGATTCAAGCAGAGCTCAACCAGTTTCAAAGTTTTTGAATGTGTATGTGTATAGGGGTGTTGAAAAACACCGTTGTGCTTGTGAGTGCATTGTGTTTGATTGTTATCGATATATGTTTACATTGCGATATTCGATGTGTGTTTAAAAACATAGATGTGTCCAAAGATAGTGTTGAGAAACACTGTTTTAATTGGGGTGTTGAGAAACACTAGTTTGTGTCAGTAGATAGTTGTCCTTGAGAAGTGACAAGATTACTGACTCGAGTGTAAACCAAAGATGCAATCATATTAGGGAACTCATGCCCCTAGTAGCGATGACTGACTTGATGTATGTTGTGAGGATAGACTAGATTTGGTTTCCCCTAGGAGTATGGCATTGAATCAGTGTCAAGTCAGTAGGCCTCGCAGAGGAACCAAAGTGTCACGAAAGTGACCAAAAGCTATGTACAAACTAAAGAAAAGAATTGTCAAGACCGAGTATCGATAGGTAGAGCGTTGAGTATAACTCCAACTATAACAGATGCGAGAAATCTCAGTAGTACAGTGACTGTAGGCAGACATAGTGAGAAGCACTGGTGATTGATGCGAGAGAGATTTTCAAGTGAAGAGATTATAGTACTAGCTAGACATCAGTAGGTAGACGCAGTGAGAACCACTGGTGACTGATGTTAGGGAGATCCTCAAGGAGAGATGACTTAGTATAAGCTAAGTGACAGTAGGAAGACACAGTGATAACCACTAGTGAATGTTGTAAAGTAGATCCCAAAAAGGTGATATGATAGTGCCCCCTAGATTAGGGAGGTTTTCCTGAGAGTATGATCAGTTTCAATCCATGTAAGTTGGTGTCTTGATGGGAATTGAGAGCATGCCGAAAAGCAAATGCAAGCAGGAAAGAAGTAGAGCAGGAAAGAAAATGTATAAAGCCAACTGGAGGTGCGATAGATATAGCAATGTGGAAAAGGAGGTGCCTATTTACCAGGTTTTCACCTTCTTGGTAGAAACTCCTTTTTTTCTACCATGACGCCTGTTAGCCAGGTTTTCATCAATGACACTTTTTCTCTTTTTCTCTTTTTTTTTTGATTTTTTTTTAATTTTTAATTTTTTTTGTATTTTTGGAATATATGATTTTTTTGGAGATAAATCAAAGCGCCTATCACCAGGTTTTCACTAAGATGATCATTTTTTCAGGACATTTTTAGATTTTTAGAATTTATTTCAGGACTTTACTATATACATGAGCACACAGAAGATGTCTCAACTGTAAAACCATTTCATATGAAGAGCGGTGATTGGCTCTTTGAGTTTCTCTCCTTTAGTAGCAGAAATTTGATAGGTGCCAGACCCAAATACTGCTATGACAACATACAGACCAAGCCAATTTAGTTCAAATTTTCCCTTTTGGACCCAATGTTGTTGATTCTTAGGGTTCTCCCTCAAAATGAGGTCACCCGCCTGGAAGTCCCTTGGTTGAAATTTCTTGTTATAGCTCTTGGACATCCTTTTCTAGTATGCTCTAAGGTGATCAAACACCACTTGCCGATGTTCATCAAGTAGTTCTAGCTCTTGTAGCCGAGATATTCTGTTATCATCATCAGTAATGAGGCCTTTCAAAGAGACTCGTAGAGAAGGAATCTCAACCTCATTTGGTAACACAACATCTTCTCCATAAACCAAAGCATAGGGCATAGCCCCTGTTGGTGTTCTTATGCTTGTTAGGTATGCCTAGAGAGTGGGATTGATGTAAAGATGTCAATCTTGTCTAGATTTGTGCACTGTGTGATGCAGGATTTTAAGGATTGCCTTGTTTGATGCTTTCGCATGTTCATTACCCTAAGGATAATAGATGGAAGACCAATGCTAAGTGATTTTAAAATTAGAGCATAGCTTCGTCAAATCCTTGTTTTTGAACTGCCCCCCATTATCAGTGATTATTGCTGAGGGTAAACCATACCTACAGATGATGTAGTTGAGAATGAACATTGCTATAGATTTTCCATTGGTAACAGTGAGAGGGACAACCTCCACCCATTTGGTAAAATAGTCTATAGCTATGATGATGAACTTATGTCCATTTGATGATGAGGGATAAATATGACCCACAAAATCAAAGGCCCATTGTTGAAATGGCTAGAAAGTAATGAAGGGAATAAGATCCTTGGCTGGAGCATGAATCAGATTTCCATGTAGTTGACACTGTTTGCAAGACTTGGCAAACTATGTAGCTTCTTTTTCCATATCTGGCCAATAGTAACTAGCTCTAATAAGTTTATGAGCCAGTGTCAGGCCGTTAGAGTGAGACCCACAGATGCCTTCATGCACTTCCACTAACACACATTTGGACTCATGGGGTTCCAAACACCTAGGAAGGGTACCGTCTAGACCACACCTATACAATTCATTAGCTATGATGAAAAATTGTGAAGCACTATGGATTAAGTGACATTTCTCATTTCGGGTGTAAGTGTCTAGAACAATCTAGTCATGAAGGTAGGAATAAATATGATGGTAGCAAGATGAGTCATGTCCAATGACATAATAGATCATCCAGGACTCAGGGGAATCATAGGATAGGTAGCGTAATGTCTCCAATAGGAATTCATGTCAGAAATAATTTTCTGGCATCTGTAGCATGGAAGCAAGAGTAGCCATTGCATCAGCCACTTTATTATCTTCCCTTGGAACATGTTGAAATGTGATATGAACAAAATATTTTTTGAGGTCGTCAACCAACCATTTATAAGGCACCAACTTTTCATCCTTTGTCTGATAGGTATCATTTACTTGATTGATGACTAATTGTGAATCTCCAAGGATATTGAGCTTGTCCACTCACCACTCAAGGGAAATCTTCATACCATTGATCAAGGCTTCATACTCGGTGATGTTGTTTGTACAAGGAAACAACATCTTGTATGCTTTTGGTAAAGAGTACCTTTGAGGTGTGATGAATAGTATCCCAACACCTTACCCCTATTGGGTAAATGAACCATCAAAGAACATAGTCCAGGATCGATGTGTGAGAAGTAATATGGGCTCATCTAGAAATTCAATGTTCAATGGTTGATGATCTACTAGAGGTGATTCTGCCAATTGATCTACAATTGCTTTCCCCTTGATGGCTTTTCATTCTACATACTCAATATCAAATTCACTTAGAAGCATGACCCATTTGGCTAGTCTACCTGTGAGGGTAGCTTTACTGAGGAAATATTTCAGAGGATCAATCTTAGCAATAAGGTGTGTAGTATGAGCCAGCATGTAGTGTCACAGTTTTTGTGAAGAAAATACCACTGCGAGGCAAGCCTTCTCTATAACAGAATAGTTTGTTTCATATGAGACTAGAGTTCTACTAATGTAGTAGATAGCCCTTTCTTTGTTGTTATGATCTTCTTGGGCTAATAGGACACCCAGTGATGTATTTGTAGGAGAGATGTAAAGTATAAGCGACTTCCCATGGATATGAAGCATCAATATTGGCGGGTTCGCAAGATATTGTTTAATTTGTGTGAACCCATCATCACATTCTTTGTTCCATTGGTAGGTCACACCTTTGTGTAAAGTCTTGGTGAATGGTTGTGACTTGTCCGCCAGTTGTGGGATGAAGCACCAGATAGACTGTAATCAATCTTGAATTCCTCTATTTGTCTGATATTCTTTGGTGGCAACATTTCCATGATAACTTGGACTTTCTTAGGATCCACTTCGATGCCTTTTGCAGAGATGATGTAGCCAAGCAATTTTCTAGATGTTACGCCAAATGCACATTTCTTAGGATTGAGCCTTAGACTGAACTATTCCATGTGATTTAGTATAGGACCTAGATCTGCAAGTTGTTTCTCTTGTTACATGATCTTGGATAGAGTGTCATCAACATAATCTTCCATTGTTTTATGCATCATGTGATGAAATATAGTTGTGACAGCTCTCTGATATGTAGCACCAACATTTTTGAGTCCAAAGGGCATGCCATTTAAACAGAAAGTGCCCCATGCACATGTGAAAGAAGTTTTCTCTTGGTCCTCTGGCGTGATATTTATCTGGTTATAGCTAGAGAAACCATCCATTAGTGAGTACATTTCATATCCTACTATCATATCTACAATCATATCAATATTGGGCAATGGAAAGTTGTCCTTAGGACATGCCTCATTCAAGTCTCTGAAGTCTGTGTAGACTCAAATAGATTTGTCATGTTTTCACACTGGAACAATGTTAGAGATCCATTCTACATAGTCAATTGCTCTGATAAATATTGCCTTAAGGAGTTTCTCCAATTCAGCTTTGACAAGTAGAGCCACATGTGGATGCATTTTTTGAAGCTTTTGTTTGACAGGCTTAATGCCTAGTGCAATAAACAAATGATGCATGATTAGATTAGGGTCTAGTCCTAGCATGTCTAAATATTTCCATGCAAATTTTATCTTTTTGCTCTGGAAGAATGTAATAAATTCCTCTCTTTCTGCCTCAGATAATGATTGTGCCAAATGAGTAATCTGAGGCTCATCTTCTGTACCCAAGTTGACTGGTTGAGTTGGCCCAATAAGCACAGATGATCATTCCTAGAAATGACTTAGAAGCATATCAAGTATCTCATCCTCGGGAACCTCAGAGAGGTTTTCACCCTTGGATACGTCCTTTATTTTGGATTTTTTAGGCTCTAACACTGCCACAATGTGGTTTTCACCATCAGAGTGCCTATTTTTTCTTCTTTTGATTTTGTGACTGAGATACTTGATATCAACCTCAGTCATGTTGACACTTTCTTTGCTAGTGGAGGATGTTATAGGTTTGATAGTGTTGAGGTAACAGACAAGAGCGTAGTCATTCTATAATGTAAGGACTTCATTAGATGGGGGGGGAGAGTTCCAGTCTATAAGCTTGGGATGGCGGAGTGAAAGAGAAGTGATGGGTTCAAGTGCGTTCACAGTATAATCATCGAAAGCATGGACTAGCAAGTTGAGACCTAGAGAAATCTCATCTAAAGGTGTAGTCGAATTCCTTTGACTCCTAGCGACTGTAGTAGACAACATGTTAACATCAATGGAATCAGACTTGTTTGACCTTACATTAGACCCTTCACCTACTTCAAGAAGGTTTTTATATGTGTGCATTATATCTATATCCTTTTCATAGGTGGCATATGACAAATCGTCAAACTCATACTCATGAGAGTCTGTTTCATCATTGGGCGTCATATCAAGAACATGAGTGAAATCAACCCTTTGTCCCCAATTTGGATGAGTTCTTCCTAGAACCTCTGCTATGGTCAGATGAGAACCTTTTGACCTAGGTGCCTCATTAGTGCTTGTAGCATTATCTGCTTCTTGTTTAGTGAGAAGTGGCTAGGATTACTGTTCAAACTGCTCTTGGAAGTGTGGTGGTATGTACACAACACCCTGATGAACTGGATTTATAGTTTACATTTCTTTCCACTGTTCATAGGTTAATGGAGAAAGTGGAGTGGTTTCATCTGAGTCGTTGTCAGTCTCGACTGTACTGACATGCGGTATAGAGTCATCTGGCTCAGTAAAGAATTCTGCTAGATCTAGAGGAATGGGACAAGGGAAGCAATAATACTTAGAACTATCTTTAGACTCTTCAGTTTTAGGTGTACCTTCAGGTGTTGGTTGTTGATCTATTTGAGGTACAAATTTGTTTATCCCTAGTTGAAATGTGAGCTTCTTGAAGCCTATACCTATAGATTCATGTGTTCATCGACTAATAGCTTCAAGTGGTGCAAGCAATCCTTTATGATTCACACCTATGGGACCATTCCCTTTGTAGCCAAATCATTGCATAATAGTCAGACCTTTTCCATACTGTTCAGGTTTTATGTCACAAGGTGTAGTAGTTTGTTCAGATGTGTCCTCTCCTTTATAGATCCAAGCCTTGATAGCCCTATTTTTAGCTTCCTCTTCTAATAGTATCATGTCCTGTACAAAGGTACCACCATATTTTGTTTGAGGAGGAACTGTAGAAGGTTTAGTATTTTTTGAAGGTCTCCCAAAAGAATGTGGAGACAAAGGCAGAGATGTAACAGATAGCACGGGTTAAATATGATATCCTCCCATGTTAGTTTCCTTCAGTGTTAGAGCCTTTTACATTTCCTTTATTTTAGTCTTGAAGAACTTAGTAGACTCTCTGTTGGTGGGCACAAAGATGTCAGTAGATTTTGTGAGTGTGTTGCAATCGTAGCATGCATTAGTAGGTATAGCCACTTTAGATCGTTGGAATGGGAACTTAATGCACTGATGGTATGTTGAAGGAACAACCCACATTTTGTGGATCCATGTCCTTCCTAACATAATATTGTATGCTAAAGAAATGTCAAGCACTTAACAGATAACATCTCTTTCAATAGGGCCAACTTTGATTGGCAACACAACTAGCCCTTTAGATTTTTGTTCTTCTTCATTATAGGCCTTAATAGTAATCTTTTTGCAGGAATCTATGCAATCTTCATTGTAGCCTAACTCAGTAAGGAAGAGAGCAAAGTAAATGTTGAGGCCAACACCATCATCTATGAGAACATGATGAATGCACTTTGGACCAATCATGAATTCAATGTGCAAGGGGCTATTGTGTGGGTGACTCAAAGAATGGTCATCTTCTTTAGAGAAAGACAAATAATGGGAGGAGGTCAAGTGACCTACCATGGATTGAAACTGATCAAGATCAAGATCTTTTGGGACATTTTCCTCGGTGAGGGCTTTGTCAAGGATCTCCCTGTGAGCAGGGGAGATTTTTAGAAGCTCAAAGATGGTGATCTGAGCGTTAGTACATTGTAATTGATCTAGAATGCTATAATTGGCAGTATTAGATGAGGAACCCAATTTTAGATTCTTGTTAGCAGAGCTAATAGTAGCTTTTTCTACAGGTTGTGTTGGTGTAGACGTAGAAGGCTCAGGGCCTTTGAGAATGATCTTAGCATGAGATCGACTAACAACGTTTGCACTAACCTGAGACTGTTCTTGTTCGAAGGGCTGAGGCGTAGAACCTCAGAAGATGAAAGCATTTTTGGGCTTGGGAGTATCTTCCCTTCCCTTGAGAATGATATCATTACAGTATTCAGTATCAACAGGCTCAACCATATTAATGACATTGTCATTATTGGTGTATGTATAGTTGACCTTGGCATCAATATTTTTTCCTTTGGATGACTCACCTTTCCCATGAGGAGGAAATGGGTCTTTGAAAGCTTGGTGGTCTGAGTTCTTATTATGACCTCCCATATTAATAACCTCACTATCAATAAGGTCTTGGATCTTGTGTCGTAATTGAATGTAGGTAGCCATCTTGTGACCCTTGTTCTTATGGTAATCGCAATATGCAGATTCATTCCACCAAGATGGTCGAGGTTGCAGATCAAAAGGATGTGAGTTATCTAGAGGAGTGAGTAAATGGTTGTCCAAGAGAGTCTTGTAAACTGCATCAAGAGGTTATCCTAAAGGAGTGAACTCACGCTTGGGTCTAGGAGCCCAAGGTTTAGATCTAGAAAAATGCAAAGTACTCAGTTTGGATTTTTTCGCAGCCTGTTCAGTGGCTTTGGCTGCCTGCATTGTGGTGGTGAGATTAAAAGAATCCTTTGAAGGCTTGGGAGTCACATTGTCTACAACTCCATCATTCACAAAATTCTGGTTCTTGTTGGGAAATTTGGATTTATCTTTGCTTGAGGAAGAAGATCCTTGTTTTTTTTCCTTGTGTAAGGTCAATTATCCTTTCTTGACCATAAATGTCTCAATTCTCACAGCTTGCTTAATCATTTCATCAAAGGTTAAAGGACTTTGTAGTTGTACTTGATACCCAAAGTTAGGAAGAAGATTGTCTAGAAAGATGTCCAACTTTTTAGATTCGGGTATTTTGCGAGAATATCTTGTATAAGGTTGTCTCCATATTTGGAGAAATGTCAAGAAGGATTCCCCATGATTTTGTTTCAAGTTAGAAACATCTCAGATGTGAACCGGATGTTGGATGTTGTGAGAATAGTGTTGTAGAAACAAATTGGCAATTTTGTCAAAAGTTTTGATTCCAGTTGATTAGCCTAGAGAACCATTCCATAGCTAGCCCTCCCAAACTATGTGGGAAGAGACACATGAGGTAGGTTTGATCATGTATGAACTCCATTGAGAAAGCGCCAAACTCTCTCAAATGATCTTGGGGATCAGAGGTACCCAATTATTTATCATACTTGGGAAGTTCAACTGCTTTAGGAAAAGGAGGCATGCATAGACTCTTATCAAACGGGAATGGATAAATGCTTTCCAGCGTGAGCTGTGTAGTGGGTTTGTCTTTATCCTTCACAAGTTGAAGAATTTGTTCTTGCATACTTTGGATTTGTTTTTGTAATTTGGAGTTTTTAGTTTCTTCCTCTTTAGTGACGAGCGTCTCTACATTGTAGTTGGAGGGTAACTTAGACCCTTGATTTGCTAGTTCAAGAAGGTATTTCTCTTTTTCCTCAGCTAGGAGAATTTCCATCATCCTACAAAAATATTTATTGGCACGAGCATTCACGATATCTATCTGGGTTATTTTCATTTCCTCATCATTAGGGGGGTCTTGAAAATGGAATTTAACCCTAGTTTTAGAGTGATCATCATCTTTGCTGTGTTCACTTGATAGGTTATGGTTTGCTATCTTGCTAGAATGTAAGTGTTCAATGTGTAAAGACTCAGTACAAGAGGGTTGAGTGTCTTCAGAATTTGGATCCTCTTGGAAAAAAGGGTTTTAAACCTGACTAAAATCCATTGGAAATGATCATTTGATGTAAGGTCGAAGTACTAGAAAGGGAGATCAAGATGATTTCTCACTAGATGTAGCCGACAATGGTGTGGAAAGCACAAATTCTTCTTGATTGATAGGTCTACCCCTACCTTGTCTAGTAATACATGAAGGGAATATTTTGCCACTTTGAGTTGTAATAGTCATAGACAAAGATTGTACAAGGGATGTGAACTAGGACCACACTTGAAACTGTCTCAAAGTAAATGCATAGAAAGTGCCAAAAGGTGAAGTATACTTGGTGTAAATCATCAGAAATGAGGCTAGAACAACTGATAGATGACTATTGTGACACAAGATATGATGAAACAGTAGAAATAGACCAAAAGATATGAGACGAGACCAATTTAAGAAAGAATCACGTAATTCTCAACCCAAGAAATCAAGTTGCAGACTGTGTGCAGATAGAAGGAAGATAAACATACCCAGAATAGAGACCAAATTTAGTAGAAAGCCAGTGGACAGATGGGAAATTTCTCACTATTTTGACAAAATGTTGTAGACTCACGTGAAGAAGTACTTTATCATGAAAAGATTCTCACAGGCACGCACAAAAATATGTAGTCTCATGCAACAAATAATGACAGACTGGTGAATGAAATAGTAGCAAATTTCAAAATATCGTGTGATGATTGATAGCGTGTCGCGCAAAGTTTCTTAGATAATGACGCGAAGATGGCAGAATATCATGTGAGATTTGGAAATTTTGAAAAATGAAATTCTACAGAATCAAACCAGATTGCATCTTTTGAGACAAGATCATGTTGTTTTCTGACAGAGATTTTGAGTTACAGATTGTTTTGGACATGTTCAAGTTTGACAGTTTGTGTGATTTGACATTTTTTTTATTGTTTAAATGATACACCCACACAAAACACATTAAGAAGAATGTTTGTAGTACCAGAATAGACACACCACAATCTTAGGATAGCTAGGGAAGTATTTGTTGAATCCCCACTTGAACTGAAGTTCAGCTATGCTTACTCATAGCGGACAACTGCACTCACTTCTTAGGAACACCAAGCTTCTAACCCCAAAGGAATTTCTTCCCAAAGGGCTATTGTCTCTACTAAGAGCTGTAAAAATGTGCGGCATCTTAGTTAGTCTATGACCTTCTGCGCCAATAGATAGAGGTTTTTGGATACTATAACAACAGTTTGTAGTAAGGACATCCGTTCAGGTGGTTTTGATAAAGTCATTTTCCCAATTAAGGGGGCTCTCCCAATCTTTTCAAAGCAAGGCTTTCACCTTAACAATGTAGGGACTTTAACGCACCACTAGGGTATTGGAGGAGATTTTGGTTGCCACAATGAAATCACACCTGTCCATTTTGAGATTAATCACAATGGAATTTTTATATACCAGTTCAGAAGGGATTGGCTTTAGCCTGTTACTGGTTGGGCAATCCACTCTCAATAGCTCTATTAAAGCACTTAGGAGGTAGCCACTCTAGAAGAACCATATGAATTTCTCTTACACCCAAGATCTGTAAAGGCGAGGGGAGAGGATACGTTCATATAGTTCTTTTGGAATTACAAACTAGAAAACACTTCAAGAACGCAAGACATTGATTCATTTTAAGCACCAAGCTGAAGCATTTTCTAACTACTAAAAATAGACATGAGAGTTTTGTAAAAACACGCAAGGTCTTCGACAAGCGTCCTGCAGTAAATACGTTAGTAGTTTGTAATTGCCTTCTTCATTTCAGCAAACTGCAAACCGATGTTAAGCTATTCCAAAAATAAAATCAGAGAAATAGAGATGTCAAGAAACAATAGATGGTTAGAAAACCAAGATAATAAATTGCAAATAAAGGACTCTGGTGTCAAATTTTGCGCGATGATTCTCACAGTCTCGCATGAAGAAGTACAAACAATCAGGCGAAGAACTAGAAAGTTCACGCTAGAAGCTATGAAATTTTGTGTGAAATATCTGACAGAGACATACAGACAGAGTGCAAAATTGAAAAGAAGTGCAATAAAATGAGGCCAAAACTGATTATTCTGGCCCCACGGTGGGCACCAAAAATGTATATGTTAAATGTGTCCTTGATATTCAACCATACACTTTGACATAGTCCTTGTTGATCAGCCACGTACAGAAGTGAATATGTTTTTATCATCCTGCATGCCTGTATGATTCGACCTGTTGCCTTCTATCTAGATAGGGTTTTGAATGGCTCTCAGAATGAGAGTCTCACAACCTAGACCAATCCAAGAATGAAGGATTTTTATCCATGAATGCAATGCAATGTAATGCAAGATTAATCTAAGAATATGAAAGATGCAAAATTAATCTAAATGAAATTAAACTAAGACATGATAAGAAATATGAGATTAATCTAAGAAAATGAAGCTATTCTATTGCAAATGAGCTTAATTGAAATGAGGTGATGAATTCTAAAATGCACTAGCAATTCTTTATTCTAACAATGCATCTTTCTGAATGAGAAATGTGAGTTCTTTTATAGACTGAGAGTTTGTTCAGAATTGAAAGTTTCCTTTTGAATTAAAATAGATAAAGAAGCTAGTTCAGATTAGCAAGTTTTCTTTAAAAGAAAACAATGAACTATTTTCTCTTTGTTTTTAATTGTTTTCTTTTTTATTTTAACTGGTTTCTTTCTCTTTAAAGCACAGTTAATTCAAAGTTTCCCTTTCTGAACTGAAGAGAAGATTTCTAAGAGAATAATTAATTAAATAAATAGAATATGACCTCATAAATGTATTTTTCTCAATTATTTGAATAATTAAATTCAATTATTGAAATGAGGATATTTATTTAATAATTAAAAATTATTTCATTTCTTTTAATGTGTCTTAGCTAAAAGGAGTTAATTTAATTTAATTAAAGTGCTAGGCCTTTATAATTAAATTAATTCAATCATAGGGTTCGTTTAGCTAATTGATATTTTAGGAATTAAATATATTGTTATGATTAATACAGATTTAGGATTTTCTGCATTTGACACTCAGGTTGAGTAGAGTCAGTCAAAACTCAGAATTGCCTAGTACAATAGGACTTTGATGATTCAAAAGAATGACAAATGCAACAAAATTGGTTAGGGTTGCAAGATGCATATTTTTGGGTGTTGCATTTTGCCCCTCTTTGAATTGATGTGCGAGTAGCACATTGATACAAAGAATAATCTAATGTCTGAAGCACAAAAGAATAGATTTCAAAAGTTGATGATGCAAAGATCGATTGATGAAGATTTCAGAGCCATCTTGTAATGCCCCACCAGGGAACCCAAGAGAACTTAACCTAAACACGACACTAAGATCACGAAATAATTTTTTTTTAAATGTTTACAACAATATTAATAACAATGCAGAAGCAACACAATGAAGTACATGACGTACCTGAAATACAACTCATACATGATTAACATTCTTTGAGGGTTCCTTGACGTAGAATTACTTAAACAAACTAATCTATGATTACAATAATAAAGAACTGACATAAAGGTTACATAATCTGAAACCAATAACATACATCTCGTAATAAAGATTACATATAAAACTGATACCATAAGGTATACTACCTAATCAACATCCATTGCATAAGTTGTAGGGTATGTAACAATACATAATAAATAATACAATACATCCTCCAAGGATGATAACCAATATATACATATGGTGCAAATACACAATTCAAGTAACTGAGAAAGTCTCCAAAAGACTATGAAGATGAAACTGCAACAAGGAACAAGGAACATCCAAGCATGAAGAAGAATATGTCAGAATCTCAATGGTAATAAGAATCACTATCACTCGACCACGTGGAACCAAAGGTCCACTCCCACCGTGCTGAGGAGATAGTAACAGGCCCATCACATGGGGTATACAATAAGGATACAAAACAAGGTACACATGACCTCATACATCAATGCAAAGGAAGATCCTACAAGCAATCTAAACCACAACAAAGAATACTAAACAACACCATAAGTAATTGACACACGTAGGATAACCTAAGCTGTATAGGGAAGTCTCATCACATAAGTCCAACCTGAAGGTAACCCTAGTAGTACCTCTTGACCCTGGCCTCCAGGTGACACTATGTGGCTCGGTGATCCTTTTGCGTAGACAAGGATCCCAACTCCCATCCAATCATGCGACAACACTCAAGGCATGGATAGAGACTTAGACATCTTATTAGTTCATTTTAAACCCCTTTAATGTATTATATTTTCACTTATTAAGTAACTTGCCAATGGGTTTACCTAGTAACCGCTTAGAGTCTTGGACCCCCATTGCAAGCCACTTCCCCACTGTACACTTAGTTAACCTACCTAGGTTCAAGATCAAGACATGAAGATATACATAACCACAAATTGCATCCTGCTCATTCAGGAGCACATAGGTTCTCAAATAACCACAAACACATCCACAGTATACTCATAAGCCCATAAAGCACATCCTAATAGAATTAGGTTGGGTATAGGAAATTAGGACTATGACATCATCATATAAACACAAACGACATTGCATAAAACACCATGCAAAAAGTATAATCCCAAAAACCTCTAGATTAAATCCTAGGGTCATCTAACCCAACAGATACCCGAAAGCATGATAACAAGATCGAAAGGGTCACATGGACGATTTAGGGTAATAACATGAACACACATGCCATAAAGTAACAAAAATGATAAACACTCCCCCCAGCCTCTGTATACATCCTAGGTCAACAAATGCCCCAAAATAACACATATAAGCAAAAGAGATCCATATAGATTCATAGAAATAAAAACATCCTAAAGGACTAAAAGAATGAACTATAAGAATTTAATCATTCATAGATAGCTCATACATAAACTCCATTTAGACAATCACCTAATCAGAAATAACTAAGATCATTTGCATTAACTTTATTTAAAACCTACCTCCAGTAATTAAATAAACTAATCAAAACATTCATTAATTATAACAATTAATTGTCCACACCTAAAGTCACGACATCACCTTAGGATTACTAGATCAAGATTAACAATAATTACTTTTATTAATCAATCATATTTGCTAGTAAATCATATTAAAATATCAACTATAATTAATAATTAATACATTAATTTAAGATTAATATTATACAAACTATATTAATTTAAATCAATGATTAATGTATAAATCATAATTAATATTGAATATAATAAACTAAAACTATAATGACCTGCACTAATGAAATTATAAATTAGTTATTATAACTAATTAAAATTTAATATCCTTAACTTTCCTTTTTAAATAAATTACCAAAAAAATCCAAATTTCTTAATAATCCTAAAGCAAAATGTTTTGTTTATTAATAATAAAACATCATTAAATTAATTTAAAACTAATCATGCAAATTAATTAATAAAATTACATACCAATAAAAATGAATTAAATAAAAATTAATAATATTTCAAATTAAACAAAACATATAAAAAAAACCAATTTATAGTTGGGGGGTCTCGTGGCCCCTACCCTAGCCTCTTTACCCGCCGGCCTCCCCTTTGGGAGTACCACTGACAGCCCCTCTCGTGCGGCGGTAGGGTACCTGCCGTAAGGCAGGCCTTGCCTCCCACGGCAGGTACTGCCGCGCGGTCCCTTATGGATAGGGACAGGGGGTGCAGTGGCCCCCGCCACCCGCCCTCCAATGCAAATTAAAATTTCATTTTTATTTAAATACTTAAAACGCAGCCCGATCCATTAGGTTTTTTTTACTTTAAAAAAGATTTTCACATGTGATTTGCATATAAGAAAAAGTCAATTTAGTTTTAATAAATTTATTTCCGAAAATAGAAATTAGGAATATCATATATATCTTTTTTTTTTGTCTCTTCCTATTAATTTTCAATTGACTGGTGTAAACTTTCTTTACTCTGTATTTTTTTTAATAACAGAGAGCATTTTTTTTTTCAATTGATTTATTTTCCCAAAGAAGCATTTTCAAAAAGGGGGTATTTAATTTTTCCCTTCCCTATAGTTCTAACTATAGGCAATATTAATTTATCATTTTCTAGAAGATCCATAAGGATTTATTCAATGAAATTTTGACAGCACTTCCATACCATGTTAATATATATTTTCCTTTGGAAATCAAGGATCTAGGTTTCCACAAACACATATTTTGATATTGATTTCAAACTAGAAACCCTAATACCATTTTGCATTTAATGCTATAAGATGAATTCCCTTATGCCCACAAGCACAGATCTAACATGCAAACTATAATACAACCTCAAAATGATCTAAAACATATTTTCCAATTGAAACCCTCAAAACACAAAATAAACAAGCAAGGATTCTTAGCTCTCCGGATGCATAGAAGACAGGGATCCGAAAAACCAGAATTGACATGAACAAGACCCTACCTCAATAACTATTGAAGAATGCACAATACAAAATCCAAGCAAGGAGTATTCCATAATTATGCTCCAAAACCAAGCACACACCAAAGCTTCCAAAAATGCTCCCAAAAACCTATTATGATCAAATGAGAGAAGAATCCCCCTAATGAAAATCCATTTCCCCTAATCAAGCAAACCCTAATGACAACACATTTAGTTAACTCCTAAAAGGACTCTCCTAAAAAATTGAAAGAAAATAACAATTAATAATTAAAATATCTAATTAGTTGCACAACTCAACTTTGACTCCTAAATTCAAGTTGAGATCTCTTAAGTTTGAAAATACTTTTTCAACCAAATCTTGCACATGTAATTAATAAAATATTAATTTAAATAACTTAAATATTTACATCACAATAATCCATGCAACTAAATATTTAATTATTTAACTAAGTATAAAAACATATTTACTCTAATATTCAATTAATTATTCAATTAAATATTAATGTTCAATAATTGCACTTTAAATAAACTTTCAATTCAACATATGTATTTAATTTAATTTTCAATTAATTAAATACCCCATATTTAATAATTAATTGTAATAATATTCAATTAAATAAATAACATGATATAACACCCACATAAACACATCAAGCACCTAAAACCAAAAACATGCAAAATCAAACATGATCAAGGAAAGGGATACACGAATTCCTATCAACTATACGAATTCGGTCAGGGTAGTCAAAACAGATACTTGTCCACTAACTAGGATAATTTGGTTTAGAAAAGGATTTGGACCTAAAACTATCTCCCCTCTCTTACCATTGAGATTAATGCCATAGGGCACGCTCACTCTTGCCAATTCAGGGAAGACGTAGCCCAGTACCTGCAAACCTATCATCACCAAGACGAACATACATACATATATCATATGGAAGACAATGGTTGAGACTAGGTTATCGTGTGGATCTCGCCAAAGAAAGTAACTACGACTCTATCCTATACCATACCAAGCACATCAAACAGTAATGCAAACATACAATGATCCATGTGCATATAATTCTAAGGTCAGTATTGTCAGAAACCATAATCGAAATGAAATCCTAACATATACATAAGCATCATTAAATAACCTTGAATCACATATACACAAAAGATACAACATGATAATAATGGATCAATAACATACTTAAAAGTAACGCATGAATATCCTTAAAATCACCTGAAAGAGCTAACACATACATACTATGGTCTAAAAGAGATCAGAAACTGACACAGGCAGACAGACAAAGGGGTAGGTATTACATCCTCCTCCCCTAAAACT
>MU225616.1:528424-538646 GCA_018584345.1 Thuja plicata | reverse complement strand
TAATAACAGAGAGCATTTTTTTTTTCAATTGATTTATTTTCCCAAAGAAGCATTTTCAAAAAGGGGGTATTTAATTTTTCCCTTCCCTATAGTTCTAACTATAGGCAATATTAATTTATCATTTTCTTGGAGATCCATAAGGATTTATTCAATGAAATTTCGACAGCACTTCTGTACCATGTTAATATATATTTTCCTTTGGAAATCAAGGATCTAGGTTTCCATAAACACATATTTTGATATTGATTTCAAACTAGAAACCCTAATACCATTTTGCATTTAATGCTATAAAATGAATTCCCTTATGCCCACAAGCACAAATCTGACATGCAAACTAGAATACAACCTCAAAATGATCTAAAACATATTTTCCAATTGAAACCCTCAAAACACAAAATAAACAAGCAAGGAATGACCAAGCAAGGATTCTTAGCTCTCCGGATGCATAGAAGACAGGGATCTGAAAAATCAGAATTGACATGAACAAGACCCTACCTCAATAACTGTTGAAGAATGCACAATACAAAATCCAAGCAAGGAGAATTCTAGAATTATGCTCCAAAACCAAGCACACACCAAAGCTTCCAAAAATACTCCCAAAAACCTGTTATGATCAAATGAGAGAAGAATCCCCCTAATGAGGATCCATTTCCCCTAATCAAGAAAACCCTAATGACAACACATTCAGTTAACTCCTAAAAGGACTCTCCTCAAAAATTGAAAGAAAATAACAATTAATAATTAAAATATCTAATTAGTTGCACAACTCAACTTTGACTCCTAAATTCAAGTTGAGATCTCTTAAGTTTGAAAATACTTTTTCAACCAAATCTTGCACATGTAATTAATAAAATATTAATTTAAATAACTTAAATATTTACATCACAATAATCCATGCAACTAAATATTTAATTATTTAACTAAGAATAAAAGCATATTTACTCTAATATTCAATTAATTATTCAATTAAATATTAATGTTCAATAATTGTACTTTAAATAAACTTTCAATTAAACATAGGTATTTAATTTAATTTTCTATTAATTAAATACCCTATATTTAATAATTAATTGCAATAATATTCAATTAAATAAATAACATGATATAACACCCACATAAACACATCAAGCACCTGAAACTGAAAACATGCAAAATCAAACATGATCAAGGAAAGGGATACACGAATTCCTATCAACTATACGAATTCGGTCAGGGTAGTCAAAATAGACACTTGTCCACTAACTAGGACAATTTGGTTTAGGATAGGATTTGGACCTGAAACTATCTCCCCTCTCTTACCATTGAGATTAATGTGATAGGGCACGCTCAATCCTGCCGCTTCAGGGAAGACATAGCCCGGTACCTGCAAACCTGTCATCACCAAGACAAACATACATACATATATCATATGGCATACAATGGTTGAGACTAGGTTATCATGTGAATCTCGCCAAAGAAAGTAACTATGACTCTATCCCATACCATACCAAGCACATCAAACAATAATGCAAACATACAATGATCCATGTGCATATAATTCTAAGGTCAGTATTGTCAGAAACCATAACCGAAATGAAATCCTAACATATACATAAGCATCATTAAATAACCTTGAATCACATATACATAAAAGATACAACATGATAATAATGGATCAATAACATAATGAAAATTAATGCATGAATATCCTTAAAATCACCTGAAAGAGCTAACACATACATACTATGGTCTAAAAGAGATTAGAAACTGACACAAGCAGATAGACAAAGGGGTAGGTATTACACATCTTCAGGACAAAGCTTAACCCTCCAAAGTCTAGGTTAGATTGCCAAGATGCCCGTCAAGTAGAGTTTTTGAGGGTGACATCCAGAACAAAGCTTGATCCTCAGGGATCCGAGTTAGATTGCCCTGATACCTAATAGATTAAGATTTTGAGAATTATCTCTAGAATGAAGCTTGATCCTCAGGGATCCAAGTTAGATTGCTTAGATACCTAATAGATTGAGATTTTGACAATCATCTCCATAATGAAGCTTGATCCTTAGGGATCTAAGTTAGATTTTCTCAGATACCTAATAGATTGATATCTTTCAAAAGACTATCCCCAGAACGAGGGTCAACCTTCAGGAGTCAGGGTTAGATTGCACCGATACCTGTCCATAAAAAGATAGTCAATAGAGATCTTTATGACTATCTTTAGAATGAAGCTTGATCCTCAATATCTAGGTTAGATTTCCCAGATACTGGTTAGATAGAGTTTCAGAATCATCTCCAGAATAGAGCTTGATTTTCAAGAGTTAGGGTTAGATTTCCCCAATTCCCAATAGATGAGATTTTTGAGAACCATCTCCAGAATAGAGCTTAATTCTTAGGGACCTGAGTTAGATTGCTCAGATACCTAAATGATGATATTTTAAGAATCATCTCCAGAATGAAGCTTGATTCTCAAGGATCCAGGTTAGATTGGGCCCCGATACCTAATAGATGACAAGTTTTAAGGAATAGAGATGCCCCTATTGATTGTGGAGTATCCAGGTTTGACTATGAAGTATGAAAATTGAACATGCCCCAAGTGTTGAGATACCCCTAGCAATGAGGATTTTTGAAAATCAGATTAGATTGATTGGAATAGATTTGAAGTGATTTGATGATGTAATCATCCTGCCCCCTTGAGAATGAAATTGAAAGATGATATGTCATAATGATGAGGGAGAGCGAGAAATCACAGATAGATGTTGAATCAGAGATCAAGAACAACTCAGAATAGATTATGGAAGAATTTGGAAGATTAAGAATCAATTTTAAGTGATTTCAAGGTTTGGTTGACCAAGTTTGACTAGGGTTGACTATAGTTGACCAGAGTTGAGTTTTGATGAAAAGAGTCAAAGATTTGAGAAAATGTTAATTAGATAAGCTTTTGACAAGAAAGCGACGTCATAAATTCGACTACACAAGCATTCGATCGCGTCGGTTAGAAATGTATATGTTAAATGTGGCCTTGTTATTCAACCATACACTTCATCATAGTCCTTGTTCATCAGCTACATACAGAAGTGAATATGAGTTATTCATCCTGCATGCCTTTATGATTCAACCTATTGCCTTCTATCCAGATGGGGTTTTGAATGACTCTCAGAATGAGAGTCTCACAACCTCGACCAATCCAAGAACGAAGGATTTTTCTCCATGAATGCAATGCAATGTAATGCAAGATTAATTTAAGAACATGAAAGATGGAAAATTAATCTAAATGAAATTAAACTAAGACATGATAAGAAATATGAGATTAATCTAAGAAAATGAAGCTATTCTATTGCAAATGAGCTTAATTGAAATGAGGTGATGAATTCTAAAATGCACCAACAATTATTTACTCTAACAATGCATCTTTGTGAATGAGAAATGGGAGTTCTTTTATAGACTGAGAGTTTGTTCAAAATAGAAAGTTTCCTTTTGAATTAAAACAGATAAAAAAGCCAGTTTAGATTAGCAAGTTTTCTTTAAAAGAAAACAATGAACTATTTTCTCTTTGTTTTTAATTGTTTTCTTTTTTATTTTAACTGTTTTCTTTCTCTTTAAAGCACAGTTAATTCAAAGTTTCCCTTTCTAAAGTGAAGAGAAGATTTTTGAGAGAATAATTAATTAAATAAATAGAATATGACCTCATAAATGTGTTTTTATCAATTATCTGAATAATTAAATTCAATTATTGAAATGAGGATATTTATTTAATAATTAAATATTATTTAATTCCTTTTTATGTGTCTTAGCTAAAATGAGTGAATTTAATTTAATTAAAGTGCTAGGACTTTATAATTAAATTAATTCAATCATAGGGTTTGTTTAGCTAATTGATATTTTAGGAATTAAATATATTTCTATTATTAATACAGATTTAGGATTTTCTGCATTTGACACTCAGGTCGAGTAGAGTCAGTCAAAACTCAGAATTGCCTAGTACAATAGGACTTTAATGATTCAGAAGAATGACAAATGAAACAAAATTAGTTAGGGTTGCAAGATGCCAATTTTGGGGTGTTACATTTTTCCCCTCTTTGAATTGATGTGCGAGAAATGCATTGATTCAAAGAATAGTCTAATGTCTGAAGCATAGAAGAATAGATTTTGAAAATTGATGATGCAAAGATCGATTGATGAAGATTTCAGAGCCATCTCTAGGATAGAGCTTAACTCTCTGAAGTCTAGGTTAGATTTCCATGATGCCCGTCAAGTAGAGTTTTTGAGTGTCATCTCCATAATGAAGCTATATCCTCATGGATCTGGGTTAGATTGCCCCGATACCTAATAGATTAAGATTTCAAGAATCATCTCCAGAATGAAGCTTGATCCTCAAGGATCCGAGTTAGATTGCTTAGATACCTAATAGATTGAAATTTCAAGAATCATCTCCAGAATGAAGCTTGATCCTTAGGGATCTAATTTAGATTGCTCAGATACCTAATATATTGATATCTTTCAAAAGACTATCCCCAGAATGAGGCTCAACCTTCAGGAGTCAGGGTTAGATTGCCCCGATACCTATCCATAAAAAGATAGTCAATAGAGATCTTTAGGAATATCTCCAGAATGAAGCTTGATCCTCAATATCTAGGTTAAATTGCCCAGACACTGGTTAGATCAAGTTTTAGAATCATCTCCAGAATGGAGCTTGATTCTCAAGAGTTAGGGTTAGATTGCCCCAATTCCTAATAGATGAGATTTTTGAGAACCATCTCTAGAATAGAGCTTAATTCTCAGGGACCTGAGTTAGATTGCTCAGATACCTAAATGATGAGATTTTAAGAATCATCTCCAGAACGAAGCTTGATTCTCAAGGATCTAGGTTAGATTGCCCTGATACCTAATAGATGACAAGATGTAAGGAACATAGATGCCCCTATTGATTATGGAGTATCTAGTTTTGACTATGAAGTATGAAAACTGAACATGCCCCAAGTGCTGAGATACCCCTAGCGAGGAGGATTTTTGAAAATCAGATCAGATTGATTGGAATAGATTTGAAGTGATTTAATGATGTAATCATCCTGCCCCCTCAGGAGTAAAATGGAAAGATGACACGTCATAATGATGAGGGAGAGTGAGAAATTGTAGATAGATGTAATATCAGAGATCAAGAAGAACTCAGAACATATTATGGAAGAATTTAGAAGATTCAGAATCAATTTTAAGTGATTTTGAGGTCTGGTTGACCAAGTTTGACTAGGGTTGACTATAGTTGACTAGTGTTGACTTTTGATGAAAAGAGTCAAAGATTTGAGAAAATGTTGATTAGACCAGATGCACGTAAGCACCATGACATACTAAAACTTGACCCAACTTTGTTAGACCACTCTCTCCTAGGTTTTCTAGGAAGATCACCTTCTATAGAAACCTCAGGATGTTTCTTTAGGTAAGACCTGGTGTTCTTTTGAGGCTTCATTTTGAAATAATAACAAAAAATATTTGGTTACAAAAATTACACTACTATAACACTACACAGAGTTAACATAGTTGCCACCCAAATAATTTGGGACAAAATATAACAATTATTCTAGGATTTAGTATAACAATATTTCTAGTACTTAGTTCCCAATAGAGTCACCAATATGTTGGATCTTTTTCTTGCAGAATCTTATGCACTAGCAATGCTTGACTCTATGCAACCCAATTTCTGAGTCTATCAAGTAAAATTCCAACTAAGGATTAAATCCTCCTACACTTCGAGCTCGATAGACTCAGGCGAGTGTATCTAGTTTGGTTCACTGTTCCTCAACAAACCACATAGTGGATATGTGTCTTACACACATACATTCAATATGTACATATGAAAACTATAAAATAAAGTTTGATTAGTTTTAAATATTTTCATGCAACCCTAACCCTGACCAGTGCCAAATCGTAGGGTACAAAGTCTATATGAATGCTCTTCCACCACGCTAGATTAATACAAAATCAATTGAAACCCAAGAAAGATCAAGATGCCTTACAACTCACTTTATACAACTTAATCCCAAATTTATCAAATTCATATTTAATCTCTAAACCCCATGAAATTTGGTCTCAGGAATTACACTCTCCTTAGAAATAACCTTAAAACAAATTTCACAATTTATCTTACAAATTAATGAACTTGAAATGCCTTAAAGATAAAACTCATAAGAATTCAAAGCATAAACATGAAGAAAATTAAACATCAATAAGGGAATCCAATTATATTTTCATCAATAAATATTGTTTCAGTACATTCAATATTGCTCAGTAAACTAAAAATCAATAATAAAAGTCTAGACTAGAACTTGCATTCGGTGTTGATTGATCATTGATTGATCGATCCATTGTACAAAAGTTCCTCCTATTACATATAACTCTATCAATATTGGAACCCTTTTATGAACCAAGATACAACAAGCTATAGATTTCTAGGTAAAGACAAAGATTGAATCATCATGAAAAACAAAAATACAACAAAACCAATGATCGATTTGTTACAAGATTTCAAAGGCAATTTCTCATTGGACCGGAGAGCCTTTGCAACAAATTCAAAAATTTTATGCCTTTAACAAGTGTAACCTTTGTCTTTATTCTTTTAAGAACAAAATCTGTTTACAATTGTTGATCACCTGAGGATGTTGAAGAACTGCTATCTATTGAAGGAACAATGGGGTGTTCCCATTTCTTTGATTCATCTGGGGTATATCTACCCTTCCATGCTGCAAACACCTCATCACTGGGCCAAGGGAAGTTAACATTTTCAATCTTCTTTCTATTTAACTCATTCCATTTAGTTTTCATTTTCCCAAATTTGTTTCTCCAAAACCCAAAATGAGACTTGGCACTCTCAATTGTCTCCATGGTTTTAACAAAAAATAGTACTCTCAAGGTTTATGATGTTGTTAACTCTCACATATAGTTCATCATCCATCTCTTCCAACCACCTTCTCTTACTCTTCAATTTACCATCTCTTTTGAAAATTCTAGTAAATAATTCAAAACAAATAGTGGAGTATTCCCCCTTAGTATCTTTTCTCTTCTTTGGATGCTAACCCTTCTTACTGCAAACTCTAACAAGCTTTTGACAAACTTGTAGGTAGTCTTTATTGTAGCATCAACATTTGAAATTTAAAACATAGAAATTGATCAAAGCCATCTTAGCACATCATGTGGTCCACAAAAGTCCACAAACTAATGACCTCCACATCAAATCAATAGTGGCGAAGGCAACCAATCAACAAGCAAAATTTCAACTCCATGTAGCACCTTCAGTCCCACTTACTTGTTCTCATTAACCTAGACATGTGTCACTCAAGTGTGATCCTATGATGAGTATCCTTGGGATAGCTTTGGATGTCATGCCTACCATTGGATTAAACAAATCCAACCCACCTTTACCTCTTTTCAAAGTCCTGGACCCATGATCTCAAAGTGTATAGGTGTCACTCAAGTGTGATCCCATAATGAATAAATCCGTGTGCAACTTTTCTTAGTGGCATCACGCCAACTGTTATACTTAATATGATCTATGTGATGCTTTATCTTTTAGCCCCAATTAGGCAAGATCTCTCGATAGACACCTGTCAGCTAGGTGTGATCCCATGATGAATAAATAACATGCATCTTCTATTCCAGACATCACGCCTATCGTCTGATAAAAAATAATCTAAATTAACTTTATTTTCCTTTTAGCCCTAGTTAGGTCTCACCACTAGCCATGTGTCACATAGGAATAATGCCTTGAAGATAAACCTTCACGCATCTTTCATTCATGATATTGTGCCCATAGTTGTATTAAATTTGATCTGACCATGACCCATTCTTGCCTTTAACTTCTAAGATGTCGACCCCACAATCTTAGGATGGACACTTGTCACTCATTCTTGATCCCCTGATGGATATCCTTCATGTAAATTTTGATCAAGGCATTATGCCTGCCGTTCGATCAAAAGCAATATGCTTGACATCTTTTAATGCATAAAGCACCACAAGGACTTTAGACTTAGGAAAAATTAAAACACGGGCCCCACTAGGACTTAGGACTTAAAAAGAGATGGCCCCCCACATGAAGACTTAAGACACATGACTTAAAATGACTTAAATGGATCCCAAAAATGTTGTGCATGAAAATAAAAAGAATGAGAGACTTAGGGTTTAGAACAAAACAAAAACCAAGGGCTAGATAAAATGACAATTAGGGCTTAAGAACAAGGCTCAGACATAGCATAAAAATAGGATTTTGCACCATGGTAACCAATGCTAGGAATTAAATGAGAGCTTAGGAGAAGACATAAAAATGTGATACAGAGAGACTTAGCACCAGAAATGTTTTGTAGTCCTAACATCCTGCATACTTTGCAGTACACAAATTTGACAAATACAGAGGAAACACCTATCCCATGGAATGCATTAGGGAGTTCTTTTCCAATTTCATTGAGGTAGAAAATGATGAAACATATCTTATGCAATTATTCCCCTAGAGTTTATTTGGTCTAGCAATGGAATGGTTTTCTCACCTACCTCATGGTATTCAATAATTGGGAGAACTAGCCAAATGATTCATTATTCATTTTCAGCACAACATAGAACACAAGGTTAGTGTTAAAGACCTCTGTGATATCAAAAAAATAATGGAGAGTCCTTCTCTAAATTATTTCAAAGATGGATAAGTATAGATAACAAAATCCCATATGACATTCCTGAACAAGATCTTATAGTCATGTTTGTTTATAACCTTGTCCCAGATATGGCACACACTATAGAACTACAACTTGCTCCAAATTTCAAACAATTGATTGAACGAGGCATTCAATTTGAGAAAAACTTAATTAAGAGAGGAATCCTTGCTGATCCAAATCAGTCAAACACCGCAAAAAATTCCAATGATAAACCTAAGTGGTGAAATAAAAACAAGAATGTTACCAATGACAATGTCACTGATGTTAAGATCGTCAATTATGCGCAACCTAAGATCTCATTGCAGGGGGCATCATAACTAATTCAAATCCCTGTGGAACATACATCCTTGGAAAATTATCAAATGAAAATGCAAGAGGCAAATGATCAAATGGTGAATGTCACACAATCCCAACCCAATGTTCAATATGAACAAATGACTCCTTTTCCAAAACATGAATATACACCCTTAAGGGAACCACTTGAATTAACACTTAAGAATTTAATCCAAAGAAATATTATCACCTTACCTAAGATAAGAGAAGGTTAGGATGGCTCTTTTAAACCAAATTAGTGGAATGAGAATGATTTATGTGAATATTATCGCATTAAGGGTCACAATACATCAAACTATTATAGTATAAAGAATGCTATTCAAGATTTAATTAAAAAATGCATTATTGATGTTACTAATGTTCAACACAAAGGAAACATGGACCAAAAAATGTTCAATGATCCTTTGCATAACCATAATAAAGGCAAGACCCCTGCATCTGGTGGACAATCAAAATGGGTCAATTATAACTACATTTCCTCTGACAACATGATAAATTGTCTCAATCCCGCTGAATACCAGATTGCAACCATTAATATCAGATATGTTAATAAATAAAGATTTGTGGGATGGTGTTCTGATTAAGTAAAAATAGGTTTTACAAGGACCCGAAACCTTTACAAAAAACAAAGAGTTCAACAGGTTTTACAAGGACCTGCAACCTAGAGTTTAAAGATAGTTAAACAGTATAAAGCAGAAAAAACTATGCCTAAGCACCTAAAAAGGAAGGAACAGAAAAACAATGATCCGAATAGAAAAAGTCCCAAAGAAACAACAGAAGAGAGCAGGGACAGCAAAAAAACCTGACCAGGGTAGCAAAAGGAACAGCTACATCTCCTTTACCAGCTCCTCAGCTTCGAGGACCATGATTTGCATGTTGTTGACCAAATTTTTCAGCTCCTTTGTTTCTTTGTCCTCCTTAGGACTCTTTTTCTTGGCACTGGCTCTGGTATGTGATCCCGGTCCCATATTCTCCACTATACTGCTGTCTTTATCCTTGTTGATCCTTTCTAGTTTATCCATAAGAATTTGCGCATGACCACAGTAAGCTTTTAGGCTTATGAGACATTGTTCCCCTATTTTTTTCACTGATGCCTCCAGTCTTTTAACTTTTTTATTCAGACTCTTAATTTCATCCTCCTTGTTATCCTTTTCCATTCTATCTTTAATATGTTTGATTTGTTTCTCCATTGTTTCCACCTTGTTAGCATACTCAGCCTG
>MU225616.1:517060-528336 GCA_018584345.1 Thuja plicata | reverse complement strand
CCCCAATCCCCATTCTGTTGAGAATTTTTATTTCCTCCTGTGCTTTATCAACTTGGTTTTTCAAAATAACCTGATCATTAAACATATTACTAATCAACCCAGAAAAACCCTCGATTATACCTTTATTATCTTTCTTATTATGATCCCCTTTTTCCAAATTGTCGGGATAATCCTTGAACCCTGAATCAACAGTAGTATTCCGGTCCAAAAAATCTTCCCCTTTCTGAGTTTGAATCTTTAGTTCCCTTGCTTTGATCAAAGTATCCTCTTTTTCATTATCTCTGTTATCTTTTTCCTTAGTCTTCCTCTTATCAGGGGTAATATCTTCCTCGTCAGAGGTAAGAACAATTCTTTTCCTACTGGTGTTGTTGTTTCTACGATTATCCTTCCCCTCAACTCTTTTCCTTTTTTTACCCTCCTTTTTAGTAATTTCATTGTCAGTCTCCGTATCTGAATCCCCAATCTGGGTATTCCTCTATTTCTTCTTTTTACTTGCAACCCCAATTTCAATCTCAGTCTCCGAATCCGCAGTCTGGGTTTTCTTCTGAGTTTTCATTTTGCCTTTTTGCTTTCTGCTGTCTAGCTCCCATTCCTCATCACTATCCTCAGTTTCTGACCCTTTAGAGCTGGATTTCTTCTTCTTTTTAGGAATACCCCTTTTCTTATTTTTAGGAGTAAGGAAGCATCTTGCCTCTCCTTCACTTTCAGTATTTTCTTCAAACATACTATTCTCCTCATCCCCTTCTGTTTCTTCTGCATCCTTTAATTTCTTCTTCTCCACTGACCTTACCAATTTTTTATCTTTCAGCACCTCATAAACAAGCAACATAAGTCCTTGGTGAGATGCATGGTCCCCCTTGGGATCTTTCTGGTAACTAGTGATAGTAGCTTCTAAAGAACTGAGAAAGTAGTAAGGTAAGCTAATTTTAACCTTATGTCTAAAATGGTTTAATAGCATAAAATGGTGCCTAGTCACTCTAGTAAACCTACCATCCAGCGTGATATAGCTAATGATGATATACATAACATACCTCCATGGTCTGGAAATGCGCTTAGGGTTATGGTAGGAGGTGTCAATCTTCACCAATCTATTCCTCTCTTTCTCATTCTCTGGGAAAGTCTCCCAGGATTTGTCAGAGATCAACCTGTCACAGTAAAACTTAATACCCTCCGTCCCCATTCCCGTGGCTTCAGCAACGACATCCTCCGTTACTTCCATGTACTCATCATCAACTAGAATCTTGCCCTCCTTCCAGGTTTTCTCGAAAATCCTAGTAATATTAGGATTTCCACCATGAAGCCACTCCAAATAAATAGCAAGGCCTCCCTCTTTCACAATCTTCCACACATCCTCACTTCTTTTCCATTTACTATAGCTAATTGGTTCAATTCTCTTCTTGTTGCCTCCCATCTTTTCTCTATAATTTCTGTAAGTTTTGTTCTTGGCGCTAAAAATAATGCCAAAATGAGCTTTTCAATTACCAAAAAAAACTCATAAAGCGTGCCATCTCCAACTTAAAATCATTACCTTATACTTCCACCTTTGAAGGCCATTATGACACATCACCTGAGTATAATTGGTATTAAAATAACTTTCCATTGATGATGACTTTCTAACGACTCCTCTGGCACTCATCCTCGAGCATTAATTTAACTTCAATTGGCATGTTGTTTCCATCATTCCACTGATCCACCTCATCACTTTTGCAAGTGTGATTTGCCGCCCAGTTAGCAACGCTATTGGCTTCGCGATAATTATGAGTTATTATGCAACAGTCAAAAGAGCTAATTATCTCCCTGGCTTTTTGAATTGTATTGTATATCATCCAAGACGCGGGAATCTCATTATTTAAACAATTTATAATGTTTAGAGAATCCCCTTCAACCCAAACTTTAGTGCATCCTTTCTCTTTAGCATAAATAACACCTTGGAGAGCCGCGCAAGCTTCTGCAATATGATTAGTTTGATGACCAATAGGAGTAGTTTTAATGCTAATACATACACCATTTTCATTTCTGATAACAATTCCACAACCAGCCACCCCTGGGTTGCCCTTAGAGGCCCCATCAAAATTAACTTTCTGCCAACCCTTAGGAGGACAGTCTCATCTAGCAGCTTCTCTTTTACCCTTTTTAATCTTATTGTTAGATTTATCACACAAATTCCAATTTTTAAGCACTGATAAGTCATTCTCCTGTTTTGATTCAGCAACTTCATCCTGAAGCGTAACATTCTCTCTTATACCTCTTTTAATCTTGTAGAAGACTTCCTTTTCCTTAGTACTTTTGTCCCTAAAAAGTCTATCATTTCTTTCCCTCCAAACCCCCCAACAGACATGTGGGAGGAAAAATTTCCATATTTGAATGATATTTTTATGCTTAGAGGGATATAACCAAGTTTTAAAAATACTCTCCAAATTGTCAGGGAAAACCCATTCAATATTAAAGATCTGAAGAAAAAAACCCCAAATTTTTCTGGCATAGGAACAGTGAATGAAAATATGCTCAACACTCTCTTCCTCCTGCTTGCACAAATAACATCTATTTACTATGTTCATGCCTTTTTTTCTAAGATTATCAGTAGTTAAGATTTTATTTTGCATCATAATCCAGAAAAAAACATTGATTTTTGGAATAAGGTTTTTATCCCAAACTTTGGCCCAAAAAGGCTCAATAACTTCATCATACTCCATCTGATACAAAGAAGAAATAGTTAATTTCCCATCTGGACTATGTTTCCAAACTACAGTATCCTCTTCCTCAATCAAATTTATCAAATTAAGAATGGTGTTAAGATGTCCCAATCTTTTATCAATAATTGTTAGATCCTTCCAGTGATCTTTATCCCAATAATCTTCAACATTCCTGCCTAACATAGCTTTACACTGATTCTCATATATGCTCCATGCTGGGTATTCTTTCAAAGAAGAATGGAGAAGCCACTTGTCCTCCCAGAAGAGAACCTTTTTCCCATTTCCCACTTTCCACTTGATACCATTTTTAATTCTATGCTTGTTTTTCATAACATTTTTCCAGATAAAGGACCCGATCCCTCCATTGTCCTTATTTAAAAAAACCTCAAAATTAGGCCTGTCCTTATTGTACTTTGTTAATGAGAATGTCATGAAACCTATATATTCATATGAAGCCTCTATATATATTTTTATGAACCATAAAACCAAAGGTGTAATTAGATTATGTCTTGCAAACTTTGTTTTAATCAATTCCCATGAAGAGTCCTTTATAAATAAGCTATGAAAGAAGCTTAGTGATATGTATCAAGCCAAATATTTAGTAGATAAGATTTTATTGAAGAATAAACTATATTACTTAAGAATGGAGGAGGGTGGAAAAATTATAAACCGCCTAGAAGCATTCAATGTGTTGGTGGATCAATTTGCGTGAGTGGGTATCAAGATGGACGAGGAGGAGAAATGAAAGATCTTGCTTTTTTCTTTGCTTGATTCTTGGGATTCTCTTTTTATGGCCTTTGATAGTACTAATTTTATTTTAAGGACTAAATATGTGTTGGGTTCTTTACTTTATGATGAGATGAGAAGAAAGGTATCCATTGGTGCCAAATAATTCCTAATTGTTTGTGGAAGACCTAGAAAGAAAAAGACAAGAAGAATGAGAAGTGTAATAAATCCAAATCTCTTGGAAAGTCCAAAGTTATTTTCTAGAATTATGGTATGCCTAGATACATTCGTAAGGACTGTAAAGAATAAAAGAAGAAGAAAAAGAAGCAATTTGTTTTTAAATCTTAGTCGAAGAAGGAATATGGTGATGTTTTTATTGCAACTTTTACCACTCATGCATGTGATGATGCGTGGTTAATTGACTTAGATGCATATTTTCATGTGAAATTTAATAAGGATTAGTTTTCTATTTGAAAAAAAGATGGAGGTAAAGTGTACTTGGATGAAAATTTTCATTTAAATATTGTTCTTGGTAAAGTTAGAATCAAGTTTCTTGATGGTATAATAATAAAGATTAATGGTGTGTAGCATGTCCATAGTCTAAGATGAAATTTTTTGTCTGTAAGAAAACTAATAGATTCAGGTATGTAGGTATTCTTTTCTTACGTGGGATGTTAAATGGTGAGAGGTGCTATGGTGATTTCTAGGGGTGTCAGAATTAGCACATTGTATAAGCTAGATGCATACAATGTAATGAGTGTAATAGTGCTTTTTTGAAGACCAAATATGTGGATACTGTTGGATGATATCATAATTGGGTACTACTAATTCTATTGGCATTCATGTTTTGTCACTGATGTCAACATATGTTTCTATGGAGAGAACAGACTGGTTATTACTATTGTATGATGAATGACAGAAGTGTATGGACATTGTACGGTTGAATCATAATGAAGGAAGATGAGGATATGAAGAAAGATGTATTATGACCTTATTCCTAAGGTTTCTTGGTTTAATATTGCATATTGGAGATGTTACAGATGTTTTAGTGAAGACTGGTTTCTGGACTGTGACAATGATGCTTGATAGAAAAAGTCTCTGTATTCTGGGGATATCTTACAGGGGATGATGATTTAGGTTATACAAGCTTAAGAGATGATAGAAGGAATATTGACTAATTTTTATTTTTGATTTCAAGTCATGTTATTGTTGGTGACATCAACTATGGCATGTATTCTAGAGGAGACCTATTTGGGGTTGACTTCAGAGATGTAGCGTGCATTATGGATTGTGAGCATGGATTGTAGATCTTGGATTATATATGATGTATTATAATTGATGTTTAATTGTTTTAGGTACCTTGTGTATCTTAGAAAGGGGTTAAATAATTATTTGTATATTGGGAAAGCTTAGTTGGCCGACCTAATCAATTATTGTAATAGGGAATATATGAGAGATATTTTCTTTTGAAAAGATGTGATAGTGGAATGATGAGAAGGTAATTGAAAAGATAGAGAAGTGTGGAAGCTTGATTGGATGCTAGATGTAGAGCAGAGTTTGGGATTATAGTACTTCATTAGCACTGACCAAGCAAAGGCAGTTGCTATCGGATAGTTCACTGGATTGTATATTTCTTATATACACTTGTTCAGATTGTAAATCCTTGAGGGTGGGTTTAACCTTCTTTGGGCAGTGTGCTTGGGTAGTGAGCCCACTATTACTCTTGAATCCTAATAGGGTCTATCCTTTAACTTGGACTATGTACTATAATGTTGTAATAAGCTCCTAATAGAGCTAAATCTTTTAACATGGATACTATACTGTTAGTACATCATTTGTGGGTGCCAATTCCCACTGGGGTTTTACCTTTAATAGGGTTTCATCGACAAAAAGGATTGTGTTATTATGTTGGCATTTTTTGTGTTATCATTGGAATTGAAGTTTTGGTTTATAAAGTTTAATGTTTAATAATTTGTCTCACAACTGATTCACCCCCCCCCCCCTCTCAGTTNAACTGATTCCCCCCCCCCCCCCTCTCAGTTGTACTTATGGACTGTTATTCCTAAAAATTGGTATCAAAGCTTCTGGTCCTTAGAGAGAAAGCTTAACATCTTGAGGTGATCCTAAAGATGACTTACTAGAGGAAGGATAGTCCAAAATTTGATCCTAAAAACTTTGACAGTTGGAAGAACAATATGAGAACACATTTGCTATGTTTGGGAATTGACTACTGGATGATCACGAAAAGAAAGGAAAAGATAAAGCCTGAGGATGAATTGGATAAAGCTACTGAAGATGAAAAGAAGTTATTTTTATGTAACATGGTCATAAGAGAATCATTTATTAGTGCACTTTTTGAAGGCAAATTCATAGAAGTAAAAGACTTAGATTCTGTACGTGAAATTCAGACAAGATTGGAAGCACTGTATGAAGGAGATAAGTTTACAAAAAAAGTGAAGCTACAAAAATGGAAGACAAATATGGAATCATTGAAAATGAAGAATGATGAGAAAATTAGAGCATACACATAGAGAATTACTAAAGTGGTTACTGGCATCAGAAACTCTAGAGGTATTTACAGTAAGGAAGAAGTGATTGCAAAGATTCTCAGATCTCTGACACCTGCATACAGAACTAAAGTACAAGCTATCAAGGAGATTATATCTTTAACATAGAACTTAAATAGAGAGATTTGATTGGAAAGCTAACTAATTTTAAGGCCGCATAACTGGGAGATTCTCTACCTAAAGTTGAGTCAGCATTCAAGGTGACTGTGCATGGAAACAAAAAGACCTTATCTATAATTTTGAGCACTAGCAATAATGAATTGAGGGAAGAACTTGGAGACTACGCTGATGAATGGGAATAGATACAGGAGGAAGAAATAAAGTTGGATGAAGTGGTAGCTCTGGTCGCTAGAAAATAAAAGAGAGGTAAGGGTAAATATGAAGGAAAGTTACCTTTGAAATATTTTTCATGCAACAAGATTGGTCATTTTGCATCTTGATGTCCTACAAGGGATCCAAAATATAAACCTAAGTTTTACAAATCAAAGTATCCAAAAGACAAGGAATGTTATTATGCTAGTGAATGTGTTTATGATGATGATACTATTGGTTTTGATGAAATTGGATTTATTGCTATTAAGGATGATGAACCTATACATGAAGAAAAATCCTTAGTATCTTGTGTTGAAAAGAAATCTGAATGAGTTATAGATAGTGGTTGTTCACATCATATGACTAGAGATAAAACCAAGTTTGTTATTCTAAAAATATATGATGGTGGTGTTTTTATATTTGGTGACAATACTCCTAAGCTTATTAGTGGAGTTGGATCTATTTCTCTGGATAGAAAAACTAATACTGACAATGTACTACTTGTTGATGGACTTAAGCATAATCTATTGAGTGTTGGATAGCTAGTGGACATAGGTTATCAATTAAAATTCATTGATGGGTAATGTTCTATCAGAAGTAAATTAGGAGACTTGATCACATCTAGTACTAAATCTAGATGTAATGTATTTGAATTGAATACATCTAAGGCTTCTTGTTTTCTTGCAAAGGTTGATGATAGTTGGTTATAGCATAGAAGATTTTGTCATGTTAACTTTGTGTAAGATGGAAAATATGGATAGGGTTCTAAAAAAATGGGAGATTGCGCATAAAAGAGACCCTATACTACAATTAGCCACTTACATTTGATTGTAATAATAAGGAATGTAGATCTGGAGATGTTTGCAAAGTATAATGGAATAAAATACATACTTCCAAAAAAGAATCTACAAAAAACCCTATCAAACGGTCTCAGAAACTATTGATTTTTGCGATCTTGAACCAAAACTGTGAGATTTACAAAACCCAAAAATATTTTTCTTTTCTAATCTAGGTCAACCTTGACCTCTTTGTGGGGGCACAATTGTACCCCAAAATGTTGACCTTGACTTGCAATGCTCCGACAGAAATTCTATTCACGGATCCTGAAAGTTGGCTAAAAAGGGTATCCAAATCTGATCTAAAATTCATTGTCATGTATCTATACCTGCAAGAAAAATGGTTTTGTTTGTTTGGGGTGAGGGGTTTACCTTGGTCAAACCCTATTTTTTGAATTAACCTTAAAGTATAATTGAAATTGCATAAATAAACAAAGTAAATAAATGAATTCACCTTGCTTGTATAAAAAGCCTTATGTAGGATTCGAATCCTTGGATCCATAAGTATGTATGCTCCAAATTAATGTAGAATGTAGGATGTCTCAAATCAATTTCTTTTAGATCTTCAACACCAATCTTGAATGGATCTTGGAATAGGAAGAGGCTTGCATGGATGTGGATTGAGAAATATTCAACAAGAGGGCTCCATAGAGATTTGAATCTTTCAATGGATACCAATGGATCTCCTTGATGAATTGAATGCTAGAATATTCTTGAATGGTTGAGAGTAGATGATTTCTTCAATAGATTATTGGCTTTCTTCAAGTCTTGCTTCTTAGCTTGTCTTTCACACTTAGCCTTCACTTAGAGAAAATGAGAGGACAAGGCATCCTTATATACCAATCTAGGGCACAATATTTTAGAGAGGCCTACATAGGAGAATTATATTCCCATTAGACCTATACCCCTAGAAGTGGACCTATATTAAATATAATTTCAAGAGTGATTGCCTCGAAGACCAAAACAACTGACATGAAAGCGAGAATTAAATCTTTTTGAAGACCGACATTCGGAACCCCAGAAACTTGAAAATTGGACCCTAGGTCTGGGTCGAGGTTGAATCCTAGGTTAGGGTCAAGGTTTTCCTTGATCCAAAAGGTTGACCTTGACCTTGAGGTCAATAAAATCAAATCTGTAGATTAGGGTGCCAGAAATAGGCCGGAGAGAAGTGGAAAAGGGGGTAGAACAGGGGGAAAATCCAAATCCAAGTCAAAGACCCATTCAAGGTGCTTGAAATGACCCCAAACCACTTACTCAGAGGGCTAAACTAGTACTAAATGAAATTTCTTCCATTTTCCAATGATACATTTAGCCCCCACTTTAGCAAGAGTACGGACTCGATGTGAAATCTTGGTAAAGAAGATCATAAAGAAAAGATAATCTTATTGAAATCAAAGGGACAAAGCAATCCTCAAGCCCCTAGGGACTCAAGTCCTTGTCAACCCCAAGATTAGAATAAGAGAGATATCACTAGTCAAAGAAAAGGAGAGAGAGAAATGGCTAGCTTGCCTAGTAAGATGTGTGTATCTCACTGTGAACCACACAAAGGATAGGATGGCCCACCAAGAAAGCAATTGATAGTCACCCCATAAAGTTGTGCGCCTTCTGGCAGATTTGCGCATGTATGTAGTGCATCTTCTGACATCTTTTATGAAGTACCCATGGATCCATATCCTCATATCCCCATGGAATACATTTGTAAAATTTGTATCTCTTAAGGATTTAGCAACTTATGTGTGTTACCTTTCGAGGATTTAGCATATAGAATTGTAATTGAATGCGTATATCTTAAGGATTTTGCAATTTATGTGTGTTACCTTTAGAGGATTTAGCATCCTATTGTATAGTCATAAAATAGAAGCACTTCCATGGTAGACTGGTTTAGCCTTTCGAGTAAGTGGTTTAGGGTCATGTCAAGCACCCTGAATGGGTTCCTGACTTTGATCTAGCTTTATCCTCCTATTCTACCCCATTTCCACTCTTTCTAGCCTATTTCTGGCAACCCAGGCTAAGAAACTGGGACTTTGGCCTTGGGGTCTAGGTCGACCTTTTTGGGTCAAGGTTGACCTCAACTTTGACCTAGGTCACAATCTACCTTTTTTAGGTCTGGGGCCCAAATTCCAGAATCTCAGGGTTTCCAGATGTCGGTCTTTGGAAAACGTTAATTCCCGCTTCCCGATCAACTATTTCAGACTTCAAGATAACAAATCCTAAATTATATTTAACATAGGTCCTCTTCTAGGGGCATGGTCCAATTATAATTTAATTCTCGTATGTCAGCCTCTCTATAATATTGTGCCCTAATTTCATATAAAGGGAAGCTTTCTCCTCTAATTTTCTCTAAGCACTAAAGACTCTCTAAGCATCAAGAAGCAAAAACATAATCAAGAATAATAAAACTTTCTAGACTTGAAGAGTGGATTCCAAAGGTGAAGAAGAAAAATTTGAAGCAATCCAAGTAGCCATTGAAGCATTCATCCATTCTCAAGCATCCATTTTCATCAAGGAGATCCAATGGTGGCCATTGAAGGATTCAAGCTCCATGGAGCCCTCTTGTTGAAGATTTCTCCATCTAAATTCCTCCAAGCCTCTTCCAATTCAAGAAACCATTCAAGATTGGTGTTGAAGATATACCAAGAAATTGATTGAAGACATCCAAAATTCTACATTCTACATTCATTTGGTGCATCGATACTTGCGGATTCAAGGATTCGAATCCTCCACAAGGACTTTTACATGAGCAAGGTGAATTGTTTCATTTACTTTATTTATTCCAAAAATTTCAATTATATATTTGAGCTTAATTCCAAAACTGGGGTTTGACTAAGGAAAACCCCTCCCCCAATAAAAAAAACCCTTTTTTTTGTAGGAATAGGTTTGAAACAATAGATTAGGACAGAGATTCGGATACCCTTTTCAACAAACAATCAGGATCCAAAAAAAAAATTTCAATCTGAGACTTTTAAGGTCGATTGTGACCTAGGGCACAATTAGAAATTCTGGAAAATGGTGACATTGACTTGAGGGTGCAAATCAGAACTATCTCAGAATGGAAAAATATTTTTGGGTTTTGTCCGTCTCTGCGTTTCTATTCCAGATCTAGTCTTGGATTTTCTGGAAGCTCAACACAGGCTTCAAAAAACAACATTCTTTGATCTGGAATGTTTGAAGGTTAGTGCATTTCTCCTATTCAATTCAATTAAGGTTTTCAATCTATCTAAATCTAAAATACACATTCAAATTAATCAAATCAATCAAACACGGGTACTTAAGATCTTCCTTCCTTATTCTTATTTCCAAATGATTGATTCATTTATGCATTGATCCTTCCTCTTGGGTTAATCAACTTGGATCTTTCGTTTACATATCTAAGGACAGAAGGAGAGAATCTTATTTACCCCCATAACATATTTAAATGTAAGGGATTTTATGTTAAATGAACACACCACCAAACACATTCATTTTATCTTTTATATTTTGGTGAACTTGACGTGAAGAAAAATCTTTCTCTTTGGTGTTAGATTTATAGCTTTTATGATTAGATCTTGCATACATATTAGATTAGTTTTCTTTTAATTTCTTGCATTTCCTTTCAAAAATTAAAATCAACTCTTTGTTTCCTAAATTAGTTCATTTGCATTGCATTAGTTTATGAGCTTTACCACTTCTAGTCCTACTTAAAGCTTCCCGGTTAGAAGTTGTAGAGTCATGGGTTCCTTTGATCCTGAATCTTCCTCTCCTTTCCGTAGGATCCTAGATGAAAACTTGAATACTCATGATTCTAATCCTTCTATGGAGCATAACTCTTCTCGCTCATCTCATGATGAGAAGGATGCTTTAAGAGTTCCTCCTAAAAAAGTGCAAAAACTTTCAACTGGACTTGATACAATGGGAAATTGGCTTATCCAAGAAAACCATAATCAAGATTCTTTTCAAGCTATAGAGATTCTTAAGAAAGTCCTTCGTGATAGTGACTAAGGTGTTAATTTCTTGTGTAGTATCACTCATCTTGTGAATTCAAATGTTAAACCTTTAGCTCAAGAGGCTCAAGATCTAGGATATACACCTCCTATCACTAGTCAAGAACCTTCTTATGTTCCTTTACCTATTATTCCTACTTATACTCCTCCTTTGATGACTAC
>MU225616.1:489187-517010 GCA_018584345.1 Thuja plicata | reverse complement strand
ATGTTAAACCTTTAGCTCAAGAGGCTCAAGATCTAGGATATACACCTCCTATCACTAGTCAAGAACCTTCTTATGTTCCTTTACCTATTATTCCTACTTATACTCCTCCTTTGATGACTACATCTCTCCCAATTTCATCTATTCCTATGAGTGTTCCACTGGTATCTCTACCTACCTCACAACCTTCATATCATAGTGTACCTTTTACCTATACTAATCCTCTTCCAACTGTGGTTCCAAATGTTCCACTAGTTGTATCTTCTATTCCTGGTGCTTCCTACACATTTTCTAGTGTTCCTAACATTCCTATGCCACCTGTGTCTTCTAATGATTCCACAATTACTAGTTTGGCTTAGACTGTATCATCTTTACAACAACAACTTGCATCATTAACTCAATCCAAGTTTAGCATTCCTACATGTGACATGGGTAGTCCCTTATCTTTATAAATTATCTATGCTACTATTCTGCAACAAGATGATATGCCTCGTCTAGAGAATTATAATGGTAAAGGTGATCTTGTTACTCATGTTAAAACATTTCAAATCCTTTG
Organism: Thuja plicata; assembly: GCA_018584345.1. Lineage (NCBI taxonomy): Eukaryota > Viridiplantae > Streptophyta > Pinopsida > Cupressales > Cupressaceae > Thuja > Thuja plicata. Next base: position 516,457 of record MU225616.1, on the reverse strand, counting down.
TAGTGATTATGCTCATGACCATAGGATTTTAGCTAAACTATTTTCTAGAACCTTTCATGATAAGGCTTTGCAATGGTATTGTTCTTTACCTCCTTATTTTATTGATTCTTTTCCTAAACTTTCTAATACCTTCGTTCAACAATTTAAAAATAATATTGGTCCACAAGTTTCCTTAACTGATTTAATGCATTGTAAACAAAACAACATTAAGGAAAAATTGACTGATTTCATTGGTAGATTTAAGCATTTGTATGCTCATATTTCTTATCCTATTCCTAATATTGATATTCAACACATGTTTATTTCAAATTTACAAAAGAATATTAGAGATAAGATTTTTCTTATTGAATTTACCTCTTTTCAACAACTTTGTGCAGCACTTCATCATTATCAATTACAAGTGAGTCAATTTGAGAGCAACACTCCAATGGCTCATGTTCTAGTTTATAAGAGTGACAATGCTCCTAATCTTAATAAATTTCAGAAACCTAACAACTACATCATGATTAATAAATAGATGAATGTAGTTGCTGATCAAGTTGTTGTTGCATCTCACAATGCCACTTCTACATCCACTGCTTTCCATATGAATCATACCTTTAATCCTCTCTCTGAATATTTATATTCCATTATGAGTAGGTTGTTAAGTTCTAATATGATTACTTTGCCTCCTATTCGACCTCTCCTTCCAACTACAATAGCTTCAAAATCCTTTGATTCTAAAGCTTTTTGCCAATACCATCGCCACAATGGCCATGATACTGAAAAATGTTATTCTCTAAAGCATAAAGTTCAAGACTTAATCAATTCCAATGCTTTATATTTTGATAATATTGATAGTAATGGAAAAAAATTTGTCTCTCCTCCTAATCAAAAGCTTCAAATCTACACGAATCCTCTACCTACACATGATACCAATACTATCGCTCAACCATCTTCTGTGGATATCGTTTACGATTCAAAGATGGATGATCTTAATCACATTGTTAATAATGTGGAGAGTGTTGTTTTATCTCAACCTATTGTTCAAGATCCTTCAACTCCACCTCAACTTCCCGTTCTACCTAAACCTTAGAAAAAAACTAAGGATAAGCGACCTCGGGAACTTTCAATTACCTGTGATGATTCTAAGACTATTAAGGCTCCCAATGGTCCACTTTATATTTATGCTAGGATTGCTAAGATACCTATGTGTGGTTTTCTTGTTGATCCCACATCTTTAATCAATGTTATTACTAGGGAAAATATTTTTATGAAAGGCCTACAATGTTATTTTTATGATCCATCGGATGCATGGATCCAAACTTGTAATGGTTTTCTCTATCCTACACTTGGTTCTATTAACTTGCCTATTGAACTTTGTAGCAAGGTTGTAGATACTACCTTCATCATCATTCCTGTTAGAGTAATTAGGTAGTTTCATTACTCTTTTTTCACTTAAGCTATCTCTTAGGTGCATATAATTAATATTTTATATTAATTATATTGCACAACCTAGTTTTTCTGTTTAGGGTTTGTTCACCTTTATAGGCTGAATTTTGAAATGTTTCTTTCGTAACTTAGGGAACAATATTTTGACTCTTCTTTTGAGCATCTCTAAGTTCTACTTTTTCATTCTCGTTCTTCTTCTCTGTAACAGGTTATTTGCATGTAGGTGTATTCGGGTTCTGTGGATTTGCATTTGTCAAATCCTACATGGTATCAGAGCCACCCTGTCGCTACCTGGTTTGAAGGTTTTTTGAAGCCATGATTTGAAGATGAAAGCCACAACTTCTATGGGGTTTTTTCATCATTTTTAAGGAGGTGCTAGTTTTTAGAGTACTTTGAGTCAAAATAGACTCCACCATCACGCTCAGAAGGCCCAGGAGAGTCGAAATACATATAAAGTTTGACATTTTTGGTCACAGTGACCTCTAGAAATTATTTTTGGCCTCCTAGGCTGTACAACACATATTTTGAGAAAATAAATTTAAATTTTTTTTAAAAATGGCTTTTTAGCACATTTTTTGGCTTTGCCAGAGCATAACCGGAGCGCGCCACCCTGTGCCACCCCGGCTCGGCCCGCGCCCAGCCCCAGCCGGCACGCCGCCCACCGGCCACTAGAAGAGCCGCCACCAGCGCTGCCGCCGGGGAGCCTCCCAGTCACTGCCCGGGTGCCACTCTGTCACTGCCTCTATCGGCGGCCAGCCACCGACTCACCACCTACCCTCACTGAAAATGCAGTGGTGACATCACTGCTGATGTCACCCTACCGAACTTTTTTTCTGGCTAGTTTTCAAATTTGCCAGCGATTTTTGACCTTTTCGAGCCATCGAAAAAAATTTCTGGCAACGGTCATCTGACGATCATACAGCTGTCAAATTATTTTTCATAGATGGGCGACGGCCATTTGACCGTCAACTTTTTTCCAGTGTCTGGTTTTTTCCAGGGAGCTTGGTTTTTGGGGGTACCTGTGCCATTTTGGTCCTACAGGGCTCATACGGACTCAGATTTTCAACTTCTTTATATTGTTGGAAAGCTCTTTTTGAGCCCATCACTCTCATGCATGTTTCATTTCTTGATTTTTCCATTTGCTTGCCAAATTTTGTAGTCAAAGTCATACCTTCTTCTGTGCTCCTGTTCTGCCTCTAGAACTCAGGTTTTTTTCTCGCTTTTCGTGCTTTCAGTAATTGTTTATTTGTTGTACGGGGGATAGAATCATACATTATGGGGGTGCTTTTTATTTCTATCATTTAATTTCAAAAAATGACCCTTCTACTTCTGTCTTTTTCTTCTCTCAATGTTGGACCCCTCTGTGGCCCGACTGATACCGCACAATTACCACACCTGGAAAGCACACATGACGAGGCTACTCATGTCATGTGGCCTATGGTCATGTTTGGATGAGAACCAACCTATTCTATAGTGTCCTTTTGAGGATCTTTAGCACAGAAATAAAATGGATGAAGCCATGGGCTTACTGACACTGAATGTTTTTGACAGTCTCCTGTTTCACCTGGAGAATTTGACCACTCCTTGGGTTATATGGAACAAGTTTGCAGATTTGTTTGGCATAGTTAATGAGTTCAGGGCACTTTAGCTTGATGCAGAGTTGACATCCTTGTCTCCTAACATTTTTTCCACCATTGAGGACTTCTTGATGAAGTTCAATTCTCTCTGTTCAGTTTTACAGGGATGTGGGAAGACCAAGTCAGATAATGAGTGTATTTTTTTGATACTCTCAAAGCTTCACAGATAGTTTTTGATCTTCTCCTCCACCTTCTATTCCACTATGGATGCTTTGGGCCCTTGGTACACTATGCCTTCCTTTGAGACCTTTTGTGATCAATTGACTCAAGAGCAGTTAAAGATTCAATAGCTGGATAGTTCTTCTGGCTCTATGAGCCATGCTTTGGTTGCCCACTCATCTTCATAGAAGCCAGAGCAGAAACATGCACCACCATCTACTCCTCAGAAGGAGAAATCAAATACTGACAAACCCTCATGTTCCCATTATCAGAAGGGAACCCATGATGAGTCACTTTTCTATCAAAAGAAGTTTGATGGATATGAGAAATAGATTGCGGCTTTGCAAGCTCTCCTTCAGAAGAGCACTGTTTCCACTCCATCCTCTTCTGGCTCACAGGGGTATGATTTTCAGTCTTTTGCCACATCTTCTTTAGTTGGAAAGGATCTTGGAAAGGGTCATGCATTCTGGGCTTCTGTTGCATCCCCTTCACAGGTCCCTTGGATACTAGATTTAGGTGCTTCTCACCATATGGCATCTTCTCCGAAGATCTTCTTTTCTCTTGCGGCTTCTCCTATTCCTCACATTCTCATGGGGAACAACATTGTTATGACAGTCTGTGGGAAAGGTGTTGTAAGCATTTAGGATGGCACATTCAATGATGTATTATATGTTCCATCTCTATCTACAAATCTTCTCTCAATTCATCAGATTACTCTCAGTGGGTCAAGGAAGACAGTTGAGTTCACGACAGATTCAGCCCTCATCTAGGATAGTGCAATAGGAGGCATTGTTGCTATAGGGAAAGTTGATCATTCCACCTATCTCTACACCTTCACACATTTTGGTCCACCATCTCCATTATCAGAGTTCAACTCTCCTCTTCCGCGAGAGCATCATGTGGTGTAGTCAGGTCACTTGAACCTCTATGTTGTTCCTGAGACCACTACTGTGACTGCCACACCACATCTTGTTGAGGTTTCTTCTCTTTAGCAGGACTCTTCCTCAACACTGCCGGACCCTCCAGCTCCATTCATTGAGCCACCAGGTGTAGTTGTTGAGAATTCTACAGAGGACACTCATCTCCTCTCTCATGATAGTGTCAGCGCACCTGTCATACCACTTGCATTGGGGATTCCATTTCAGGATCCTCGTGTCTACTCCTTTGAGCATCAACTCAGCCTTCCAGTGACACCTCATCTTTCAAGATTACCTCTTCACTGCTCACTATCTTTCACTCCTTTGTATTGGATTCACAGTGGCTTGTTCATTGATCCAGGGGTTCTTTCATTCTGGGGGGCTTTGGAGCCTCGACCCTCTCTCACAGGGGGTTGGCAGCATGCATTGTACTCATGGCTTTGAGAGAGTCTCTTGAAGTTATCCTTTGTCTTTTTATTTCTTTTATATCTCTTTTTGGAGAGGAGTTTTTCCCACTGGGTTTTCTCCTTTGTCTCTAGTTTATAGAGATTTCCTTGTATAGGGTACTTGTTCAGGCCTTATTGCTAGGACTCATTTCTTTCTTTCATAGCTGTGCTAGGTTAGCTTATCTCCTGAGCTTCGCTTAAGAGGGGGTGTTAGAGTAATTAGGTATTTTCATTACTCTTTTTTCACTTAAGCTATCTCTTAGGTGCATATAATTAATATTTTATATTAATTATATTGTGCAACCTAGTTTTTTTGTTTAGGGTTTGCTCACCTTTATAGGCTAAAATTTGAAATGTTTCTTTCATAACTTAGGGAACAATATTTTGAGTCTTCTTTTGAGCATCTCTGGGTTCTGCTTTTTCATTCTCGTGCTTCTTCTCTATAACAGGTTATTTGCATGCAAGTGTATTCAGGTTCTGTGGATTTGCATTTGTCAAATCCTACAGTTCCTACATCTGATCAATTTCAAGTCAAATTTGGTTTGCCTTGGATAACTATTATGAATGCTATTGCTTCTCCTATTCATAAATGTCTTAAGTTCATTCATAATGGAAAAGTAAAAATAATTAATCATAGTCTATATCAACCTTCTAGGCCTAGATATTGTGCTACTCTTGATTTCTTTTGGCCCTCATTACCTAACTCATGTCCTCCTTGCCCTGACAACCTTTTTTTCTCATATCAAGACTATAAACATCACAAGATATTTGAGTTAAGCATGCCTCAGATAGATCTCAACCATGGTCTTTTTCCAACTCCTTCTATACCTCCTTTATCCATTATTGATAATTCTATTACTCAACCTCTCAGTAATGCTACTCAGATTACTATGAATCCCATCAATCCTCCTATAGAACCTGTGAAGGAATCAGTGGTTATTCCTCTTAGTTCTCCACATGTGTCAAATAAATCAAAATATAATAAATCTACTAATGAACATCATAAGAAGCATATAGCTAATGCTAGGGCCCGTGCTTCTCTTCTTCGAAACTCTTTATCTTCTTTTGATCAACCTATGCCTGATGTGTTTAAAGAAGTTAATATTCAAAATGATATTAAGATGAATGAGTGTGATGATCCTATTCACATCTTAGATCCAATTTCAATTAATCTTGATGAGGAGGATACTTTAGATAATCCTATTGATCTTAGTGATGAATATGAGACTATTGACCTTAACACTGACTTACCTCATATGCTTTCAACTCAACTGACAATTACACCTAGTATCAAGCAACGCGATTCTCAAGAGGATCCTTGTTTGGAACTGGCTATTATTCCTACTATATTGGATATAGTCCCTCTTGCAAGTTTCTCACCTTCCCTACATGATATAAATCGAGATGGGGAGAGTAGGTGATGCGCCTGATTGGCTTATCCTTTGTGTTTCTAATTTCTTTGGGGAACGGTGTCAATTCATTTACAATAATATAATATTTATATGTACATGTTATCTTATGATCATATTGACCCCACAGTAGGTAGATCCTTTCTATGTTATTTGTATGTTTATGTGATATTTCCCATGAGTTGTCTTTGTTTGGGGGCATCTCATCATGGAAACATAATCGGTAGAGTTGTTTATGTTTCCGTCAAAGCCATTGCTCTTGTTAAAGTTTTAGCAATGACTTTAACATGGGGGCATACACTCTACTCACTTTTTGCACACACACACGTTCAAAAAAATTTCAATACTTAAAAAAATTTCCCTTTATGGATTAAAGGTTAATCCTTAAATCATGTACATTTTACTTTTTAGGATCTCTTGATCCCTCCAGTTTAAATTTACATGGATCTCTTGATCCCTCCAGTTTCAATATGCAATATTTTGATCCCTTAAGGTCAAAAGGTGTCCTTAAGAATGGATCTCCCTGATGAGTTGACTATTGAGTAGCGACATTCACTAGGTAGTTCAACTCCATCTTTCCAGTTACACTTTTTTCTTGTATGGTTCACAATGGGACATAAGTTCTCATTGGGCAAGGTAACCATACCCTCTCTCTCTCCTTAATTTGTGATGTCTCTCTTATCATGATCTTAGGGTTGATAAATAATTTTAAGTCCCTTGGGGGCTTGAGGATTTATTTTTCCCTTTATGATTCCAATAAGATTATCTATTCTTTATGATCTCCTTTACCAAGAGTTTGTATTGAGTCCATACTCTTGCTAAAGTGGGAGCTAAATGTATAGTCAGAAAATGGAAGCACTTCCATGGTAGACTAGTTTATCCTTTTGGGTAAGTGGTTTGGGGTCATATCAAGCACCTTGAATGGGTTCCTGACTTTGATCTAGCTTTATCCTCCTGTTTTGCCCCATTTCCACTCTTTTTAGCCTATTTCTGGTAACCCAGACTAAGAAACTGGGACTTTGGCCTTGGGCTCTAGGTCAACCTTTTTGGGTCAAGGTTGACCTCAACCTTGACCTAGGTCAAGGTCAAACTAGACCTTAACCTAGGTCACAATTGAAATTTTTAGGTTTGGGGCCTAAATTCCAGAATCTTAGGGTTTTCGGATGCTGGTCTTTGGAAAAAGTTAATTCCAGCTTCCGGGTTGGTTGTTTCACACTTCAGGACAACAAATCCTAAATTATATTTAACATATGTCCTCTTCTAAGTGCATGGGTCCAATTAGAACTTAATTCTGCTATGTCGGCCTCTCTAAAAGATTGCTCCCTAATTTCATATAAAAGGAAGCTTTCTCCTCTAAGTTTCTCTAAGCACTAAAGACTCTCTAAGCATCAAGAAGCAAAAGCATAATCAAGAATCATAAAACTTTCAAGACTTGAAGACTGGATTCCAAAGGTGAAGAAGAAATATTTTAAGCAAAGCCATTGAATCATTCATCCATTCTCAAGCACTTCTCAAGCATCCATTTTCATCAAGGAGATCCATTGGTGGCCATTGAAGGATTCAAGCTCCATAGAGCCCTCTTGTTGAAGATTTCTCCATCTACATTCCTCCAAGCCTCTCCCAATTCAACAACCCATTCAAGATTGGTGTTGAAGATCTACCAAGCAATTGATTGAATACATTCAACATTCTACATTCTACATTCGTTTGGTTCATTCATACTTGTGGATTCAAGGATTCAAATCCTCCACAAGGACTTTTACATGAGCAAGGTGAATTGTTTCATTTACTTTGTTTATTCTAGAAATTTCAATTATATATTTGAGGTTAATTCCAAAATTAGGGTTTGACTAAGGAAAACCCCTCCCCCAATAAACAAAACCCTTTTTCTTGCAGGAATAGGTTCAGAACAAAAGATCATGACAGAGATTTGGATACCCTTTTCGGCAAACTTCTTGGATCCAAAAATAGAATTTTAGTCTAAGACTTTTTAGGTCGATTGTGACCTAGGGCAAAATTGGAAATTCTGGAAAATGGTGACATTGACTTGAGGGTGCAAATTAGAACTACCTCAGAATGGAAAAATATTTCTGGGTTTTGTTCGTCTCTGCATTTCTATTCCAGACCTGGTCTTGGAATTTCAATAAACTCAACACAGGCTTCAGAAAACAACATTATTTGATCTGCAATGTTTCAAGGTTAGTGCATTTCTCCTATTCAATTCAATTAAGGTTTTCAATCTATCTAAATCTAAAATACACATTCAAATTAATCAAATCAATCAAACATGGGTACTTAAGATCTTCCTTCCTTATTATTATTTCCAAATGATTGATTCATTTATGCATTGATCCTTCCTCTTGGGTTAATCAACTTGGATCTTTCATTTACAAATCTAAGGATAGAAGGAGAGCATCTTATTTACCCCCATAACATATTTAAATATAAGGGATTTTATGTTAAATGAAAACACAACCAAACACATTCATTTTATCCTTTACAGCTATAAAACAAAATGTTAGAACAAAAATGCAAAATATAGAACAAGGGAGGCCGTATATATGCCCCTATCTTTAAGATGGAAAAATACATACTATTTTGACATGTTAATGAAATAAAAGAACAAGGATAAAGACATAGTTAACAACATTAAGACAATATCCATAGACAACATCCAGTTCAAGCCAAGAAGTTCACAACTCCTATGAGGCCATGGAAGGGACGAATGCAAAGAGATATCATGCAAGAAGTGAAAAAGTAACCCTTGTGAGGGATAAAACACTATTCAGTTTCCAAGGTGAGAGATTTATCAACCATGGAAATCAAATATTAAACATGAAATAGGTTATGATCAAGGATATAGATCCTCAATGCAAATGAAAATTTTCATGTATGATTGGATATCACATAATAGATAGATACTGCTTAACCAAGGGAAAAGTGGATCCCAGAAAGATAGAAAAGAAGGAGATGACATCCTTGCCCCCCAAGCATAGGACCAAGGATGAAAGGGGACCTATTATATCACTCACAATAATATGCAATACAATTAGCCCCCAAGGACTAGGCTAACATTTTTTACATAATGTGGAGCTCGATAAATGTTATTTATAGAAAAGAGGATTGAAATATAACACATTGCCACATTTTAAATAAATAACTTTACTATAAATGAGATGCCTAATCTTATAATGTAAATCTTGACATTCATTAGTGGAGTGATCATGGAATCTATGATACAAAGAAAAAGTAAGAGTCTTCAAGTGTGGACTACGTTTCTTTTTGCGTTTAGGTCTAGTAATCATCTTAGCATGAAGGAGTTTAGGCAAAAGAAATTATTGGTCAAATTCCTTCATAGGTTTATCATATTTTGAAGTTTTATTTGAGATTTTGTTAACATTGATGTGTTGTTGAGGATTCAATCCCAATCCATAAGAATTCCCATGGCGCCCATTCTCTAAGGGCATTTTAATTCCCTGTTTATTCTTACCACATCCTTGACCATAGAATCCTTGTTTAACTAGTAAGTGATAATCAAAACCATAATGAGAAGCCATATTAGGAGTCAATAGAACTTTAGTAGTCACTATGTCATCATTAGTAGGTTTGATAGATTCATAGTGGGTAGAAGTGGTGATACAGTTATTATGAAGGGCATTAGAAGTAGAAGCAAAAGCTTGTTGTTCAAACTCTCTTTGTTGCTTCATAAAATCAGGATCAGAAACCTTATACTCTCCAATAAAGGTAGGATTAAAATCCAAGGTTCCCCAATCAGCTCCAAGAAGAGCATTAGAGGAAGAAGGATTACTATTAGGAATAGGATTCTTTTGGATTTGGATATTTAAACAAGGATTTGGCGCATCATCCACATGAAGTGTATAAATCATGGTGTTGTGAATAAACTTGACTTTATGGTGAAGGGTGGAAGGAACAACATGCATCTCATGCAACCAAAGTCTACCCAAAAGGAGGTTATAATTAAGAGGTCTAGGCATGACATGAAAATGAGTATCCATTATCAATCAAGGTCCTATGAATAGTACTCTTATTGATAGTAACAACAACCATAAGAGCATCATATTTATTATGTACTTCTTTAGAAGGTAAATCCTTTTGAGTAAATACAATGTCAGGAGGACTCAAGGTAGCATGCATGCATTGTAAGAAGGCATTGATGTTATCTTTATTAGGAGGTGGGGTGGGAAGAGTTGTTAGATCTTTTTGCAAGGCTTCAGGGTAGGTATGTGAAGTTTGAAGAAGCTCGCATAAAGAAATATTTGCAGGGGTATTGCACAATTGGTTTATCAAATCATACTCCTTGCTAGGAAGACAGTGTAGAGGAGGAAGAATGGGTTGAGAAGGTGGTAAAGAAGTAGGAACCACCAGATTTGGTTGAGGTTTATTCCTTGTACGATAAGCATGTGAAACAGAATCCGTGTTATCAAAGGAATCCAAAGGATCTCTAGGTTTACCCTTGATAGTAATGTGAGGACAAACTTTAATAGTCAACAAGGGTTTAGGCTATAAAATTATAGGTGCATCAATATTGCAAATAGTGGAACATGAAGGTAACCATGCACACACCCTATGGTAAAGTTCAATTGAAGAGGTTGTAGAGGAGGATGAAAGAGGAATAGGATCAATGGAGATATTATTAAAACAATTTTCATCCTCACTTCCATGTACCTCATTAGGGGATCTATCCTCTTTTGCAATAAAAGCCTCATCAAAGTATTCAAAAAAAAAATCATATATGTTGAACACAATGTTGGGATTAATGGGAAGTATGTACTGAGAGGGGAGGGGTGAATCAATACCTCTAAATTTTTTTGTATCCTTTAATCAATTAACCTTTGTAATCAATTTCATATCCATTCAATCTGATCTATACTATCTTGATGTGAGTTATATCAATTCATAACATTAACAAGCATGTGAATCATGCATAGAAACATTCATGAAGGTAATTGACACATAACACAAGATATGATATCACAGAAAACTCTTGTTAGGAAGTAAAAATTGCGGTGGGGATGACACCCACAAAACTTCACTATCTGTAGATTGGAAGGGGCCGGTTAAGGCTTAAAATTTGATCACTTCTAATGATCTACCCTGTTAGGAGTATCGATGGAGACATGTTAAAGTCTACTCTGTTAAGAGCTTTATCAACACTGTTAAGTGTGCACTCAGTTAAGATATTTGATGTTGGATTGTTAAATCCACCTTCCTTGAAAGGATTTTTACACTTTTCTCCACTTGTTAGAATGATAGAAAATTAAAAATTGACCTAGTAAATGCAATCTACTATTGCTGATACCGATCCAATTTAGTTTACATGAAAAATATTATCACCTAATTATGATTGATTAATACCTCTGATTATCGGTTTCCTCTATTCTTGGTTCTGCTAACCAAATTCTCCTTTTGTTGTTCTTATTCTTGAAAATCTCAATTCAATCCATAGATGTGCTCATTCTTTTCTCCTCTCTCTTTTCTCTTCTCACACACATATTCTAATGAATGATTGCATCATCTATTTATAGATTGATTGACTTCATCGAGTTTTGATAAAAACAATGTTGACTCTAAGATCAAGTTTATAACTTATACCTAGATCTCCTAGTCTATGTGTTTTAAATCAGTTAGGCTAATTAAAACACTTACATTAATGTTTCTTGTCCCTAAAGAAAAGGAATTAAAACAATTAAATATCCTATAAATATAATACACTTGATTTATCTGACGTGGAAGTTAGATCCACTTTTTGTGGGCTACAACTGACTTTTGGTTCTGTCTGTCGATCATGCTTGACCGTCCTTCAATTTTGTCTGTCGGTCATGCTTGACTGTCCTTCAATTTTTTCTATTGGTTGCACTGTATCTGTCTTGTCGGTCTGCACTGTAACTTACATTTCGGGTTCCTCTGTTGGCTTCCACTTTATATTTCTTCTTTGTGATTTTCTATTTACACACTGACTTGTGTCATCAGTTCTCTCCGTACTTAGTCATCTTTGGTGATCTCTTAATCTGATCTTCAGTTTTCTCTTTCCTGTCTTTCAGTGTAGGCTTACCAAAAGTGTTTTTTGTACACTAATGGAAAATTAATGTCATCACACAAAGTAACACTATAAGCATGAAAAATGTAAATGTTTTTGTATTTTTAAAGAAATGTTGTGATTTTTATTTTTGAAATATAAATGCAAGAGCATAAAATAAATCTACTTTTATATGCATGTAAGACCTAACATAAAATGAAAATCTAACACCAAAAAGAAAGAGTTGTCTATTGCAAGTTCACCAAAATGTAAAGGAACAAAATTGAGATCTTAAGATAGGGTTTTGAATAATGGGAGATTGCACATAAAATAGACCCTATACTATAATTAACTACTTAAATTTGATTGTAATAATAAGGAATGTAGATTTGGAATTTTTTTCAAAGGATAATGGAATGCAATACATACCTCCAAAAAAGAATCTACTAAAAACCCTATCAAACGGTCTCAAAAACTATTATTTTTGCGATCCTCAATTAAAACTGTGAGATCTACAAAACCCATAAATATTTTTCTTTTCTGAGCCAATTCAACCTTGACCTATTTGTGGGGGCACAATTATACCCCAAAATGTTGACCTTGACCTCCACTGCTCTGACGGAAATTTTGTTTGTAGATCCTGAAAGTTGGTCAAAAAGGGTATCCAAATCTGATCTAAAATTCACTGTCCTATACATGTACCTACAAGAAAAATGGTATTGTTTGTTGGGTGGGGGGAGGGGTTTTCCTTGGTCAAACCCTAGTTTTAGAATTAACCTTAAAGTATAATTGAAATTGCATAAATAAACAGAGTAAATAAATGAATTCACCTTGCTTGTATAGAAACCCTTATGGAGGATTCAAATCCTTGGATCCACAAGTATGTATGCTCCAAATGAATGTAGAATATATAATGTAAAAATGTAGGATGTCTCAAATTAATTTCTTTTAGATATTCAACACCAATCTTGAATGGATCTTGGAATAGGAAGAGGCATGCATGGATGTGGATTGAGAAATCTCCAAATAGAGCGCTCCATAGAGCTTTGAATCCTTCAATGACTACCAATGGATTTCTTTGATGAATTGAATGCTTGAATATGCTTGAATGCTTTAATGCATGAGAGTAGATAATTTCTTCAATGTATTATTCACTTGCTTCAAGTATTTCTTCTTATCTTGTCTTTCACACTTAGCTTTCACTTACAGAAAATGAGAGGAGAAGGCTTCCTTATATACCAATCTAGGGAACAATCTTCTAGAGAGGCCTACATAGGAGAATTAAATTCCCATTAGACCTATACCCCTAGAAGTGGACCTATATTAAATATAATTTCAAGAGTCATTTCCTCAAAGACCGAAATAGCTGACTCGGAAGGAGGAATTAAATCTTTCTAAAGCCCAACATCCGAAAACCCCAGAAACTTGAAAATTGGACCCTGGGTTAGGGTCGAGGTCAAATATGACCTAGGTCAGGGTCAAGTTCAACCTTGACCTAGGTTAGGGTCAAGGTTGAACTTGACCCAGAAGGTCGACCTAGACCCTGAGGTCAAGAAATTCAAATCTGTAGATCAGGGTGCCAGAAACAGGCCGGAGAGAAGTAGAAAAGGGGGTAGAACATGGGGAAAATGTAGATCCAAGTCAAATACCCATTCAAGGAACTTGACATGACCCAAAACCACTTACTCAAAGGGATAAACTAGTCCTAAATGGAACTTCTTCCATTTTTTGATGATACATTTAGCCCCCATTTTAGCAAGAGTATGGACTCGATGCAAACTCTTGCTAAAGGAGATCATAAAGAAAAGATAATCTTATTGAAATCAAAGGGACAAAGAAATCCTCAATCCCCTAGGGACTCAGGTCCTTGTCAACACCAATATTACAATAAGAGAGACATCACCAGTCAAAGAAAAGGAGAGAGAGGAATGGCTAGCTCGCCCAGTAAGATGTGTGTATCTCACTATGAACCACAAAAAGGATAGGATGGCCCACCAAGAAAGCACTTGATAGTCACCCCATAAATTTGTGCTCCTTCTAGCGGATTTGTGGATGTATGTAGTGCATCTTCTGACAGATTTTATGAAGTACCCATGGATCCATATCCTCATATCCCCATGGAATACATTTATAAAATGCATATCTCTTCAGGATTTACCAACTTTTGTGCGTTACCTTCTGAGGATTTATCATATTGTATTGTAATTGAATGTGTATCTCTTAATGATTTCACAACTTATGTGCATTACCTTTAGAGGATTTAGTATAATTTAAAACAAAAGGTTAGAAAAAAATTCAAAATATAAAATGAGGGAGGCTGTATATATGCCCCCCTCCTTAAGATGGCAAAATACATACTATTTTGACATGTTAAAGAAAGAAAAGAACACGGATGAATCCTTATTTAACAACATGAAGACAATATCCATAGACAACATCCAGTCCAATCCAAGAATGTCATAGCTCCTATGAGGCCATGGAAGGGACGAATGCAAAGAGATATCATGCAAGAAGTGAAAAAGTAACCCTTGGAGGGATAAAACACTATTTAGTTTCCAAGGTGAGAGATTTATCAACCATGGAAACCCAATATTAAACAAAGAAATAGGTTATGATCAAGGATATAGATCCTCAATGCAAACCAAAATTTTCATATGTGATTAGATATCACATAATAGATATATACTGCTTAACCAAGGGAAAAGTGGATCCCAGAAAGACAGAAAAGAAGGAGATGACATCCTTTCCCCCCAAGTGTAGGAAAAAGGATGAAATGGGACCTGTTATATCACTCACAATACTATGCAAGACAACAAGCACCCAAGGATTAGGCTAACATTGTTTACATATTGTGGAGCTCCATAAATGTTATTTATAGAAAACAAGATTGAAATATAACTCATTGCCACATGTTAAATAAATAACTTTACTATCAATGAGCTGCCTAATCTTATAATGTAAAGCTTGACATTCATTAGTAGAGTGGTCATAAAATCTATGATACAAACAAAAAGGAAGAGTCTTCAAGTGTGGACTATGTTTCTTTTTGCGTTTAGGTCTAGTAATCATCTTAGCACAAAGGAGTTTAGGCAAAAGAACTTCTTGGTCAAATTCCTTCATAGGTTCATCATGTTTTGAAGTGTTATTTGAGATATTGTTAACATTGATGTGTTGTTGAGGATTAGTTCCCAATCCTTAAGAATTCCCATGCCCCCCATTCTATAAGGGAATTTGAATTCCTTGTTTATGCTTACCACATCCTTGACCATGGAACCCTTGTTTAACTAGTAAATGATAACTAGGACCATAACGAGAAGCCATATTAGAAGGAGTAAATGGAACTTCAATAGTCACTATGCCATCATTAGTAGGTTTGATAGATTCATAGTGGGTAGAAGTAGTGATAAAGTTATTATGAAGGGTATTAGAAGTAGAAGCAAAAGCTCGTTGTTCAAACTCTCTTTGTTTCTTCATAAAATCAAGATCAGAAACCTTATACTCTCCAATAAAGGTAGGATTAAAATCCAAGGTTCCCCAATCATCTCCAGGAAGAGCATTAGCAGAAGAAGGATTAATATTAGGAATATGATTCTTGTGGGTTTGGATATTCAAATAAGGATTTGGCTCATCATTTGTATGAAGTGTATATATCATGGTGTTGTGAATAAACTTGACTTTATGGTGAAGGGTGGAAGGAACAAAATGCATCTCATGCAACCAAGGTCTACCCAAAAGGAGGTTATAATTAAGAGGTCCAGGCATAAAATAAAAAGGAGTATCTAGGATGACCAGACCTACTTTGATAGGTAAGGTAATGATACTAAAAGTGTTCTTATCAATGTTATCAAAGCCACGTATAGGAGCATTATCAGGTTGAATAGTTGAAAGATAATCTTTAATCACTTTGAGCATGTTGATGATACAAATATTAAGCCCAGATCCATTATCAATCAAGTTCCTACAAATGGTACTCTTATTGATAGTAAAAAAAAGCATAAGAGCATCATATTGATTCTGTACTTCTTTAGAAGGTAAATTCTTTTGAGTAAATACAATGTCAAGAGGACCCGGGGTAGCATGCATGCACTGTAAGAAGGCATTGATGTTATCTTGATTAGGAGGTGGGGTGGGAAGAGTTGCTAGAGATTTTTGCAAGGCTTCATGGTAGGTAGGTGAAGTTTGAAGAAGCTCCCATAAAGAAATCTTGGCAGGGGTATTGCGCAATTGGTTTATCAAATCATACTCCTTGCTAGGAAGATGGGGTGGAGGAGGAAGAATGGTTTGAGAAGGTGGTAAAGAAGTAGGAGACACCATATTAGGTTGAGGGTTATTCCTTGTACGATAGGCATGTGAAACAAAATTCATGTTATCAAAGGTATCCAAAGGATCTCTAGGTTTACCCTTGATAGTAATGCAAGGACAACCTTTAATAGTCAACAAGGGTTTAAGATATAACATTCTAGGTGCATCAATGTTGCAAATAGTGGAACATGAAGGTAACCATGCACACACCTTATGGTAAAGGTCAATTAAAGAGGTTGTAGAGGAGGCTGAAAGAGGAATAGGATAAATGGAGATCTTATTCAAACAATTTTCATCCTCACTTCCATGTACCTCATTAGGGGATCTATCCTCTTTTGCAATAAAAGCCTCATAAAAGTATTCAAAACAAATATCATACATGTTGAACACAAAGTAACACTACAAGCATGAAAAATGTAAATGTTTTTGTATTTTTAAAGAAATGTTGTGATTTTTATTTTTGAAATATAAATGCAAGATCATAAAATAAATCTACTTTTATATGCATGTAAGACCTAACATAAAATGAAAATCTAACACCAAAAAGTAAAGGAAGAAAATGGAGATGTTAAGATAGGGTTTTGAACAATGGGAGATTGCACATAAAAGAGACCATATACTAAATTTAACCACTTAGATTTTATTTTAATAATAAGGAATGTAGATCTGGAAATGTTTGCAAAGGATAATGGAATAAAATACATACATCCAAAAAAGAGTCTACTGAAAACCCTGCCAAACAGTCTCAGAAACCATTGATTTTTGTCATCCTGAAATCGAAACTGTGAGATCTACAAAACCCAGAAATATTTTTCTTTTTTGAGCCAGGTCAACCTTGACCTCTTTGCAAGGGTGCAATTATACCCCAAAATGTCAACCTTGACCTTTACTACTCTGACATAAATTCTACTTGCAGATCCTGAAAGTTGGCCGAAAAGGGTATCCAAATCTTATTTGAAATTTGTTGTCCTGTACCTGTACCTGCAAGAAAAATGGTTTTGTTTGTTGGGGGGGGTTGCCTTGGTCAAACCTAGGTTTTGGAATTAACCTTAAAGTATAATTGAAATTGTATTACTAAACAAAGTAAATAAACTATTTCACCTTGCTTGTATAGAAACCCTTGTGGAGGATTCAAATCCTTGGATCCACAAGTATGTATGCTACAAATGAATGTAGAATGTAGAATGTAGGATGTCTCAAATCAATTGCTTTTAGACCTTCAACACGAATCTTGAATGGGTCTTGGAATAGGAAGAGGCTTTCATGGATGTGGATGGAGAAATCTTCAACAAGAGGGTTGCATGGAGCTTTGAATCCTTCAATGGCTACCAATGGATCTCCTTGATGAATTGAATGCTTGAATATGCTTGAATGCTTGAATTATTGAGAGTATATTATTGCTTCAATATATTATTGGCTTGCTTCAAGTATTTCTTCTTAGCTTGTCTTTCACACTTAGCTTTCACTTAGAGAAAATGAGAGGAGAAGGCTTCCTTATATACCAATATAATTTCAAGAGTCGTTACCTCAAATACTGAAATAGCCGACCCGGAAGTAGGAATTAAATCTTTTCGAAGCCCGACATTCAGAAACCCCAGAAACTTTAAAATTGGACCCTAGGTCCAGGTCGAGGTTGACTCTGACCTAGGTCAGGGTCAAGTTGACCTTTACCTAGGTTAGGGTCGAGGTTGAACTTGACCCAGAAGATCAACCTTGACCCTGAGGTCAAGAAACTCAAATCTACATATCAGGGTGTTAGAAAACATGCCAGAGAGAAGTGGAAAAGGGGATAGAATAGGGGGAAAATCCAGATCCAAGTCAAAGACCCATTCAAGGTACTTGACATTAACCCAAAACACTTACTTGGAGGGCTAACCAGCCCTAAATAGAAGTGCTTCTATTTTTCGATGATACACTTTGATAATATTGTGAGGGCAAGTATGATTAATGCAGTAAGAGATCTACCTAAGATTGTAAAACAATCTAACACTATGTGTAGAGAGTGTGTTATGGGGAAGAAGAATAAAAGCAGTTTTAAAAGCAAATCTTATTTAGCAAAAGGGAAGTTGGATCTGGTACATACAAATCTGTGGGGTCCTACAAGAGCAAGATCTTATTATGGTGAAAGGTATTTTATACATTTTGTTGATGACTTGTCTAGAATGATGTGGAATACATATTTAAGAGAGAAGTCTGAGGCATTTGAAAAATTCAAGATATTCAAAGAAAAAGTTGAGAATGAATCAGGTTTAAAGATAAAATGTTTGATATCAGATAGAGGTGGTGAGTTTACTTCAGAATTATTTAATACCTACTACGAAGAGCATGTAATATTCAGACAGAGATTTGCTCCTAGGACACCACAATAGAATGGGATAGCAGAAAGAAGAAATAAATAAATATTAGATGCTGCTAGAACTATGCTACTAGAAGGAAATGTATCACATGTTCATTAAAGAGAAGTTGTTGGTAATGTTGTGTACACCTTGAATAGAATTCAAATCATATAAGCTACAAGTAAAACTCCTTATGAATTATGGTTTGATCATACTCCTACTGTAAAATATTTCAGAATATTTGGAAGTAAATTCTATATCAAAAGAGATGACGAGATAGGGAAGTTTTATGCTAGAAGTGATGAAGGTATATTCCTTGGTTATTCTACTAAGAGAAGAGCCTATAAATGTTTTAATCTGAGATTGAGGAAGTTGATTGAAAGCGCTAATGTGAGGATAGATGAAAATTTTCAGATTCAAGAAAGAATGTATGCCTATGGTTAGATTGTAGAGATAAAAGAGGTCACTGCTGATCCTACAGAACCTTTAGAGATTGATGATGAGATTAAAGATGAATCAATTGAGCTTACTAAAACTCCTAAGACTCCGAGGTATGTTAAGAAGAACCATCCTGAAAATCAAATCATTGGTAATGCAAGTAAAGGAATGATGACAAGGTCAAAAGTAAGAGATGAAATTTTCTTTATTTCTCAAGTTGAACTGAAAACTACTAATGAAGTATATAGAGATGAATCTTGCACTAAAGCTATGCAGGAAGAAGTAGAAAAGATAAAGAAAAATAATACTTGAGAATTGGTTCCAAGACCTAAAAACAAAAATGTGATAGGAACTAAATGGGTTTTTAGAAACAAAATGGATGAGGAAGGAACAATGGTAAGAAATAAGGGTAGACTGGTTTGTAAAAGCTACTCGCAACAAGAAGGCATAGAATTTGAAGAAATATTTGCTCTTGTTGCTAGGTTGGAAGCTGTTAGATTATTTCTTTCTTATGCTGCACATAAATACTTTAAAGTATATCAGATAAATGTGAAATCTGCATTCTTAACTGGACATTCAAAAGAAGTATACATAGAGCAACCTGATGGATGTCCTTTGATAGAAGATGAAGACATGGTTTGTAAGTTGAAGAAAGCATTGTATGGACTAAAATAAGCACCGAGAGCATGGTATGCAAGACTAAAAAGGTATATACTTTGTCTTGGGTTCATAAAAGATAATGCAGATAGTAATTTATATTTAAGAACTAGTGAAGATAGAATATTAATCATAGAAGTTTTTGTTGATGATATCATTTTTGGAGGCAATGATAAAATGGGTAAAAATTTCTCTAAAGAAATGGAAGATGAATTTGAAATGTCAATGATTGGTGAGATGAATTTTTTTTTTGGTTTGCAAATTAATCAGAATAAGAATGGTATTTTTATATCTCAGACCAAGTACCTTAAGGAAATGTTGAAGAAGTTTGGAACGGAATATTGTAAACCTATTGGAACACCCATGGTGATTGGTTATAAACTTAATAGTAATGATGAAACTCAAAGTGTTTTTTAGATAAATTATAGAATAATGATTAGAGGTCTACAAAATCTAACTCACATAAGACCATATATTTCCAATGCAGTTGGAATTGTGACAAGATATCAAGAAGATCCTAAAGAGACACACCTTGCTGCTATGAAAAGAATTTTTAGATACTTGAAAGGAATAATAGAGTATGGTTTATGGTATGAAAAATTAGATGAATTTATTTTACAAGCTTATACTGATGTTGATTGGGTAGGTAATGTGGATAATATAAAGAGTACAAGTGGTGAAGCATTTTTCCTTGTAAAAAGGTTGGTTTCATGGTTAAGTAAGAAGCAGGAATGTGTTTCTTAGTCTACTACTAAATCTGAGTATGTTGTTGTTGCTATAAATTGTACACAAGTTGTTTGGATGAAATAAATGATGAAGGACATTGGAATAATTTTTTAAGAGCTAGTGGTTATCCATTGTGATAACACTAGAAAGTGAATATGTCAAAGAATCATGTAATGCATTCAAAGACTAAACATATTTCTATTAAGTATCATTTCTTGAGAGACAAGGTAGCAGAGAAAGAGATTAGACTGGAGTATGTTTGCACAAAGGAACAGATAGCATAAATATTTACAAAACCTTTACCAAAAGACGCTTTTGAGTATCTTAGAAGCATGCTTGGGGTGAGAGCCCCTCCTTGTGGTAATTAATTGATGAAGACATGCATCAATCTAGTGGATTTCAGAGCTATATCATTTTCTAGAATTGATGTGTGGATCTACTCCTCAGGGGGAGTGATCGCAGGAACACTATAGAGAACATTTGGGTGATTTTGAACCTGGCTGTTAGACATGAAGATTTGAAAAATATACACCTTGCAGAAGAATAAAGAAGAGTTATGGAACCCTTTTCCATTGTTTTCAAAGGGGGAGATATTCTATGTGAAAATCCCTAATGCTTTAGGCAGAATTGTGTTGAGGATATTGAGAAGATTGTATTGAGAGAGAGTACTTTTGGGTTGATGGATTTTCCCACATGTTTCCATCAATGAAAAAGGGGGAGATTGTTGGATGATATTAAAATTGGGTACTACTGATATTTTTTGCATTCATGTTTTGTCACTGATGTCAATATATGTTTCTGTAGAGAGACCAAACTGGTTATTATTATTATTGTATGATGATTGACAGAAGTGTACAGACACTATCTAGTTGAATCATAATGAGAGAAAATAAGGATATGAATAAAAATGTTTGATGACCTTATTCCTAAGGTTTCTTGGATTAATATTTCATATTGGAGATGTTACAGATGTGTTATGCGAGCTTAAGAGATGACATAAGGCATATTGAGGAATATTTATTTTTGATTACAAGTTGTGTGATTGTTTGTGATGTTAGATGTGGTATGTATTCTGGAGGAGAACTATTTGAGGCCGACTTCAGAGATATAGCATGCATTATGGATTGCGAGCGTGGATTGTGGATCTTGGATTATATCTGATGTATTGTAATTGATGTTTACTTGTTTTAGGTACCTTGTATATCTTAGCAAGGGGTTAAATAATTATTTGTATATTGGGAAGGCTTAATTGGATGACCTAATCAATTATTGTAATAGGGTATATATGAAAGATCTTTTCTTTTGAAAAGATGTGATATTGAAATGATGAGAAGGTAATTGAAAAGATAGAGAAGTGTGGAAGTTGTGAAGCTTGATTGGCTGTTGGATGTAGAGAATAGTTTGTGATTATAGTACTTCATTAGAACTGACAAAGAAAAGATATTTTCTATCAGATAGTTCACTAGATTGTATATTTCTTATATACACTTGTTCATATTGTAAATCCTTGAGGGTGGCTTTAGACTTCTTTAGGCAGTGTGCTTGGGCAGCGAGCCCACTGTTACCCTTAACTCCTATCGGGATTTGTCCTTTCACATGGACTATGCACTATAATGTTGTAATAAGCTCCTAATAGGGCTAAACCTTTTAACATGGATACTATACTCTCAGTACATCATTTGTGAGTGCCAATTCCCAATGGGGTTTTACCTTTAATAGGGTTTCCCCGACAACAAGGATTATGTTATTATGTTGGCATTTGTTGTGTTATCATTTGAATTGAATTTTTGGTTTATAAATTTTAATGTTTAATAATCTGTCTCACAACTAATTCACCCCCCCTCTTAGTTGTGTTTGTGGACTATTATTCCTAACAGATACTTTGTTGGAAAAGGTGAGGGTTTCACCTTTGACATATGGTCATAGATTTTGGGTACCTAAGGGCAATTTTTCCTTTGAATTAAATTTACCTACAAATTAGACTATGGTATGGCACTAGAGACTTGGCCACATTGGATAAAATAGTCTAAGGACCTTGAAAAATAAAAACCTTGTTGAAGTTCTGAATGACTGTAATATTGATTTTTATTTCAACAAGAATTGAATATATGAAAATAAAACCACGTTCAGTTTTACTTGACTTCTCATTTATCTTTTGGTGTGTTGGATCTTATTCATTTTGATGTGTTTGGTCTAGTAGATATTCCTTCCATTGGAAAATCCACATATTGTATTTTATTTATTGATGATTATAGTAGAGAAAGATGGGTATATCTTATAAAGAGTAAATTTGATGTCTGAGGATTGATAATAGTGGAAAAGTGTGGTCTAATGTTTTTGGTAGATTCTATAGAGACTGTGGCATTCATAGGCACAAGACAACTCTATATTCTCCATTACAGAATGAAGTTGTAGAAAGGATGAAAAGGAAATTGATGGAGAAGATTATGAGTATATTGAGTGGTGTTGACCTTGAACAAAGGTTTTGGGATAAAGATATTTCCACTACTTTCTACTAGAGCAATGGATCTCCCGCATCAACTCTTATTTACAAAATACTGATGGAAACATAGTTGGGTAATAAGTCTTCATTGAGACATCTTAGTATTTTTTATTGCAAGGCATATGTATATGTGACGAAGGACAAGTGAATTTTTTAGAGAACAAGGTTATGAAATGTATCTTCATCATATATGGTTATGTTGTTAAAGGATACAAGCTTTGGGTTGCACAGAAGGTGATGCATATTATAAGTTTTATTTTAATAGAAACTGTGTGTATATTTATTGTACCTACAAGCTGCAACACAAAACTTCAATATATCATTATATTAATGATAAAAACATGAAAGATTAGAAGAAAAGCACATAGAAACCACTAAAACTGACATATTGCTTCCTATCTAAGAAGAGTATGATAAATGCTATAATTTCCCTCAGATTATGCATAAATCAACGACATATACAAGCTTAGAATGTAAGATTCAAATAGAATGGAAGCTAAATGCAAATGCAAAGTTTATTTTATAGCTCCAAAGAAAGATTATGAAATTATGTGAATAATTAACTAAGAATGCATTTAGATTTCTACAAAATTAGAGCAACATAAGGTTACTTTCAAATTCTAAAATTAGCGGCCCATTGAGCTCAAAATTTATCCCTACTATAGAAGAATTTGAGGAATGAGTGGTCAAGATTGATTTGTGAAGAGGGGTGGAGATTGAATCTTTGGTGATCCAAGTGATTTAACTCTCATTGGCTAATGGATTGAATTTCCATTTTGCAAGTGAGGAGTTGTAATTAGGAGATTTATTTAATTCCTTTTAATTAATTACTTTAGCAAAGTATTTAATTGTTTTTATTTGATTAAAATAGGCCAATGTAATTAATGTGAGTTAGTGATAAAATAACTTTGATTTTAGGAGATTAAATTGATTTTAATGAATTATGCTAATATTTGAGTAATTGTCTTGACATAATTAGGGGTATGATCACATTTAGGGCAAATAGGGTCTCTGGTTAGAGTAGACCAAATTAGGGTGGTTAAATTTTCCCCTCTTTGAATTGATGTGTGAGTAGCGCATTGATTCAAAGAATGTCTAACGTTGACTTCAAAAAGTTTGAGAATTCCACAATTGATTGAATGAAATGTCTGATGAGATCAGTATCGAACTTGATTGAACTAAGACTGATAGTAATGAATTTGAACTTGATCAAACTGTATCATCTTAAAATGGAAGCACTTTTATGTTAAGAATGTTTAGCCCTCCTTAGGGGATTTTTTTTACCACCATCATATTGTCCCCTCATTTTTGCATCATCTCCTACTTCTGTGCCTGTTTAGGACCCTGATGGGGCCTCTCTGGGCACCTTCTATCCCACATGACACTTCTTCTAGGGGTTCTGACCCCTTGGGTCAAGGTCAACCTTGAACTTGACCTAGGTCAGGGTTGAAATCAACCTTGACCTAGGTCAAGGCTGACCTTGACCTTGGCCTAGGTCCCCCTTCCAAATCTGGAAGCTTGTCAGCTTCCGGAGGTCATCAAAAATTCATTTTTCCCGCTTCTGGGTCGGCTGTTTTGGGTTCTAAAGTGGAAAATCCTAAATTATATTTAATATAGGTCCTCTTATAGGGGCATGGGTATAATTGGAATTTAATTCTCCTATTTTTTCCTCCTTAGAAGATTGTGCCCTAGTTTCATATAAAAGGAAGTTTTCTCCTCTCATTTTCTCTAAGTGATATTGAGCAATAAGGAGTCTTTCTAGGTGAAATCAAGAAAGAAGTCATCAAGAAAAAGTTCAATAATCCATTTATCTACATGTTTTCAAGCTCTCAAGGTGTTCAAGTCTTCCTCCTCAATAATTCGAGCTCTCCATTGATGATCAAGGATTCAATCTTTCAAGCCTTTGAAGGGATTAGGTTCAAACATTCAAGATTCATCATTCAAACCCTAGATCTAGCCACCATAGTGGTGTGATCTTCCTTCAAGATCCTTTGTGCATCCTCAAATACTCATTCATTCTCTTCAAGGTGGATTCCAAGCATAAAATCATGGAGGTTTATGGTTTCTATGTAGGCCAAGCTTTCATATTTACATACTTGCTTAAATTTGAATCACAATTGCATATCTATTGGAATATCATAGATTCAATTCTACTACTTGCTAGCATTCTATAATTTATTGATTTCAAGGTTAATTCCTAAATCAAGGTTTGACTAAGGAAAAATCCTCCTCCCCAACAAACAAATCTCTTTTTCTTGTAGGTACAGGTTCAGGATTGAAGATTTGAACTCAGACTTGGATACCCTTTTCAGTGAACTATCGGGATCTGCGAACAGATTTTCTGTCAGACCTGTGCAGGTCAGGGTCAATATTATTGGGTCAGTGGTGAGATTATTGGGTCAAGGTTGACCTTTTTCATAAGACGGTGTCAGATCAGAAAATAATTTTCTGGGTTTTTTCTGTCTCTGCGTTACGGTTCTAGATCATACTTTAGATTTTCCAGAAACATAGTACATACCCAAAAAATAGCATTCTTTGATCTGCAATATTTCAAGGTTAGTGTATTTATCCTATTAATTTCAACTCAAATCCTTAATCATTATAAATCTATCACACATTTACATTCATTCACACCACACATTTTAAGAGGGAAACCTAGGATCTCCTTCTTTATTCTTATTTCCAATAGATTGATTCATTTATGCATTGATCCTTTTTGGGTTGATCAATTTGGATCCTTCCTTTGTGAATTTGAGAATAAAAGGGAATGTCTTATTTATCCCTCCACTCTAAACATTAAATGTAAGGTGATAAGTTATTTGAGTATCAAAACACTCTTATTCCATTAACTTCATTTTTCTACCTTACATTTTGGTGAACCCACAATAGACAACTCTTTCTTTTTGGTGTTAGATTTGCATTTCATATTAGATCTTGCATGCATATATAAATAGGTTTTCTTTTATTCTCTTGCATTTATATTTCAAAATTCATAAAAATCACAAAATTTCTTTAAAAATACAAAAAATATTTACATTTTTTCATTGTGTTCAACATGTATAATTTTTGTTTTGAATACTTTGATGAGGCTTTTGTTTCAAAAGAGGATAGATCCCCTAATGAGGTACATGGAAGTGAGGATGAAATTTGTTCGAATAAGATCTCCATTGATCCTATTTATATTTTATCCTCCTCTACAATCTCTTCAATTGACCTTTACCATAGAGGTGAGTTAAGGATAGATGTTACTTCTCCTAATATATGTCTTTTCTATGAGCCTACTTTAGAATATAATTCTTCCCCCTTTAGGGATCAAGCTTTAGGTACTCCTAAAATGTTCTTTATTGATAGGAAGGATAATCCTCCTATTTGGGATGAACCTTTGGATTTGGATGTTGATTACTCTCTTCCTCATGAAGCCATTATGGGTGATTCTACTGTTTGGGATGAACCCTTGGATAAAGATATTGATTTATCTCCTCCTGGTGAAGATGCTTTGATAAAAGAGGGTGATTTATTAATGGATGACATATTCATACATGATGATGACTCTTTTTCTAAAGCACACTCTCCTTATGTAGGCATTTTAGAGAAAGAAGAAAACATTATAGATTATTTACCCCTATTTGGGATTTCTTCTAGTAATGAGACATTAGCAGGGAATGATATGAATTCCCTTAATGCTCTCCCTCTTAGTGATGATCCTATGGAGAAACAAGCTCCTACCCCATCTTCTCCTAGGATGTATTCCCTTATTTTTCCTTGTTGTGAATCTATCGAACATACTAATGATGACTTAGTGACTACTGAAGTTCCATTGACTCCTTTTGATATGGATTCTTCTTATGGTCCTAGTTATCATTTACTAGTTAAACAAGGATTCCATGATCAAGGATGTGGTAAGCATAAATAGGGAATTCAAATGCCCTTACAGAATGGGGGGATTAGCATTCTTATGGATTGGGATTTAATCCTCAACAATACATCAATGTTACCAACATCTCAAATAACATTTCAAAACATGATGGCCCTATGAAGGAATTTGACCAAGAGGTTGTTCTTCCTAAACTCCTTCATTCTAAGATGATTACTAGACCTAAACACAAAAAAAAATGTAGTCTATACTTGAAGATTCTTCCTTTTCATTTCTATCATAGATTTCATGATCACTCTAATGAATATCAAGCTTTACATTATAAGATTAGGCAGCTCATTGATAGTGAAATTATTTATATATCATGTGGCAATGAGTTATATTTCAATCCTATTTTC
>MU225616.1:468916-486322 GCA_018584345.1 Thuja plicata | reverse complement strand
CCCCCCCCCCCCCAAAAAAAAACAAATCTCTTTTTCTTGTAGGTATAGGTTTAGGATTGAAGATTTGAACTCAGATTTGGATACCCTTTTCAGTGAACTATATGCGAATAGATTTTCTGTCAGACCTGTGTGGGTCAGGGTCAAGATTATTGGGTCAGCAGTGAGATTATTGGGTCAAGGTTGACCTTTTTCATAAGACGGTGTCAGATCGGAAAAATATTTCTTGGTTTTGTCCATCTCTGCATTCTGGTTCCGGATAATACTTCAAATTTTCTAGAAATAGAGTACAACCCCCCAAAAAAGCATTCTTTGATCTCCATTATTTCAAGGTTAGTATATTTCTCCTATTCATTTCAACTCAAATCCTTAATCATTATAAATCTATCAAACATTTACATTCATTTCAAAAAACATTTTAAGAGGGAAACCTAGGATCTCCTTTATTCTTATTTCCAATAGATTGATTCATTTATGTATTGATGCTTTTTGGATTGATCAATTTGGATCCTTCCTTTGTGCATTTGAGAATAAAGGGGAATGTCTTATTTATCCCTCCACTCTAAACATTAAATGTAAGGTGATAAGTGATTTGAGTATCAAAACACTCTTATTCCATTAACATCATTTTTCTACCTTACACAAACAAAGGTAAATAAAACAAAGATCTAAAGATACCAATTATGAACTTGATTGAACGAGATTTGATAATATTGGCTCCAAAATTTGATCAAACAAAGGTTAGTACGAAGCTGCTAAGAGCTCTAAGGTATCAATTCTAAACTTGATCAAATGAGAATTGATAATACTGACTCTGAGCTTGATCAAACAAAGGTCAGTACAAAGCTGCTAAGAGCTTGATAAAGATATGAGAATATGTAGGCGTAGATATCTGGCTTGTTTAGCGCTGAAGCCTTCTATCTAATAGTCGCAACTTGATTGAAGGAAACTGCCATGCCCCTAATATTTTGATGATGAAGTCATTTTGTTGCTTTTTGAGCAATAATTTGATTGATTTTAAGTGTGATCATGCCCCCTTAGGAATGAAATAGAAGGAAAAAGAATAAAA
Source organism: Thuja plicata (assembly GCA_018584345.1). NCBI lineage: Eukaryota > Viridiplantae > Streptophyta > Pinopsida > Cupressales > Cupressaceae > Thuja > Thuja plicata. The sequence continues at coordinate 485,256 of MU225616.1, read as the reverse complement.
TCCCTCTGTAGAATGATAGATCAATGGAAAAGATTGATTTGATCGAGAAAGAATCAATTAAAAGAGGTGATGAAGTGAAAGCGTGTTAAGAGAAAACACAATTTTACCAAGTCAACTACTTGAAAATGTAAATTTTGAGTTTGATAAAATGATGTAGGACCAAGATTTTTGATAAATAATGTGCAATTTGTAGATATAGAACCCAGAAAATTGATTGTGTAAAGCATGCGAATCATTTTCTGAGCATATAGAGTAATTCTGCATTTTTGGGATACTATCTCAAATTTTTTATTGTGCTATTAAAAACATTGTCTGCACATTTGATTTCATTCCAGATAGATTTGAGAAGAACAAAATTGAATTTTGATAGTCCGGGAAGAATTTTGGAGCTTCCAAATAGCTCAAAAAGGTCAATATAAGTGTTGAAAATCACTTTTTACTCATTCATTTTCACTTTTATCCTCAGTAAATCTAGAGCTCTAAAGAGAAGATGGTGGTTCCCTTGGAGAAACATCGATTTGAGCTAGCACTTCGACACTAGCACCCTACCCATTACACACAGCTGGTGAGTACATCGATACCTACCTGTTTATGCTTTCTATTTTTCATTTTGTCAAATTTTATAGTAGTTAGGCAGATTTTCATTTCCAATCGCATCTCGTATCCTAGGTTGCATCCAGTCAATTCTGTGTTGCATCCAGTCAATTCTTATGGCATTCTAGATTGCATCATCTTAATTCAGGATCACATCCTGTTAGGAGGTTTTACATCACTTTTTGTAAAATTTTGCTCATTTTTTTGAATGTGTCACATCCTATGAAAACATGATCGCACCCTTCATCCCGTGTTGCATCCTGTCAAAATAGGATCACTTCCCAGATTCCCCATCATATATGGTAAATCACACATCACATCTGGTATGCAAGATCACACCCGATAAAAATAGTGTCATTTTCTGTTTAGGAGTTAGTTTCTTTCCAATTTGACTATTTTTCCTCTTTCTGAAGGCCAACAAGTCTTAACTGTTAGATTTTCTATGTAGTTTCCTTAGCTAGGATACTGATGTAAACCTATAAATGTGTTCTTTGAAAGATTGATTTTGAGCTTGTGTCTTTTCAAGGACCTTGTCTGTCACGAGTCCTTGCCTTATCCCATTCATTGACAACCGATGAGCTACATATTATTAGGCGTCTCAGGTTGACATCACTTATGGATTTACCTGACATCAGGTTAAATCATGGGTCGTTGAATGCTTTGGCTGAGAGATGGAATTTAGAGCACAACACCTTTCATCTCCTGACTGGCGAGATGACTGTCACACCAGAGGATGTGTGGCGTATTATGCACATTCTAGTGATGGGTCAAGAGGTACAGTTTGAGTTGCACTATGCCATACAGATTGCTTCTACACAGAGATAATTTGCAGATCCTACTATAGTCTTTTGTATCTGAGTTGGGACTACATGTGCAATCACTACAATTTTTTACCTATTTATCTTACTAGACTGATTGGAGGGATACTCATGCCTGACAGAGGTCAACATGGATTCATGTGCGGCTAGGTAGAGACACTAGAGTAGATGGTCATCTCTTCTCACAGATTTGGTTGGGGTAGTTGTATATTAGCCCACATGTATAGAGAGCTACATGAGATTGTATATGAGTACTCTTGGAGTATGAATGTTGGTATATTGATTTTACAGATCTGGGCTTGGGAGCACATCCTAGTTACACGACAAATAGTAGATAGGCAGAGAGCACCTAAGCAGTCATATGTATACATGTATTCATGATTCATCTAATAGCCCCATCTGGGTAAGCTAAAGTATTGGCATTGTGTATTTGATGACATGATAGTGGTCGAGTGGAGGCCATATTTAGATTGTGAGGAGTGGACCTCAGATAGGCAAAAAATGCCATATTTTTCCAAAGTAGATATTTGATCGATCGTACCTGATACATTGTGGAGTGATTCATTGTTACTCATGTGTTGAGGCAGTATGGCCGGATACAGGGTATGTCACAAGACTTGATAGCTTACGCATGCATCCATGATGAGGAGCCTCAGTGGGGAGCCCAATTTTTATATGAGATTGCACAGTTGGAGATCAGTAAAATGGTCACAGTTGGATGAGATTACCTTCCTGATGTTGCAGAATCTCGATGCACAGATGTATATCTTACCCATTTATTATAGTTTCCCATTTCTCAGTTTACAACACTTGATGAGGTAGCACCTCACATAGAGGATGCCCTTGATTATGATCCTCCAGATGATAGACCTGTGAGAGGTAGAGGCAGAGCTCAAAGAGATGGGAGAGGTGGGGTGGTAGGGATGGTGTCAGAGATGGTAGACGACCCTTCCAAGATAGATTCTAGAGACATGGCTGAGATGATAGAGGAGATGATGGAGATGATAGGGGTGAAGGTGGAGTGGATGGTAGTGGGGAGGGAAGGCGGATGAGATTCCAATTCATGCCTCCTCATATATATCCAAGTCCTTTAATAACTAGGCAGTAGAAATAGAGACCTTTAGGGAAGGTGCTGAGTAGAGGAGGTGGACCTCCTAGACAAGATCCTCCTAGGGATACTATCAGAGATACTGGAAGGGATGGATATGCATTGTCATAGTGCTAGAGAGAGCATAAGCATCTTAGAGCTTAGATCACCACTTTAGAGACATTATTGTTAGATAGGGATAGGTAGCTCAAGAGATTGAGAGCTGAGAGAGATCAACAGGGTGATAGGCTCATAGCAGAGCAAGATACATAGGCCCATGAAACTACTCATCACAGATAGAGAGATTCTTATTGCTTTTCTTTATATTGTGCGATAGTTCCACAGGCATAGAGAGCTACATTATATTCCATAGTTACACATCAATCAGAGGGAGCTATGCCTCCACCAGCTCATCATCCTAGAGCCGATGCACTACCTCCTCCTCCTCCAGACTAGGGAGAGGGTGGTAGTTAGACCTGATTTGTTTATGATGTCTGAGATATATTTATACATTGATCCTTCTAAGATCATCCATTGTACTGCAGACATTGATACTTTTATATATGTTTAATCATGTTCACACTAATACCCTTTATAGATAGTTTCACATTTTTTATCTGAGTATTCACTGACATATATCTGAGATAGTTGTTTCTGATTTTGATATGTTCATGGGTTCTCTTTGTTTGATATATGTTTAGATTGATGCACATGTGATTATGTACTTGGTCTTTCATTATTTAGAATAGATTCATGTGATGACATCATTTATTCTCTTTGATTTAATACTGATATATAAATGTGTTTTGAATGATTCCAAATGAATATGCAAATGTATGCTTTTGCTATTTTCTTTACGGAAATATATGTATGGATGCACTTAGGATGTAAAAATAAATGCAATGCTTGAATTCTTTGGTTTTGTATTTTCTCTTTCCCATTTATGAATGTAAAATGAATGTGATGGACATGCAATGACATTAATATTAGTAATATAGACTAAGTAGTCAACTTGGATTTCAGATGAACCAGGAAATAATTTTGAGCTCAAATCTTACTCTATTTTTAAAATGAATCATGCAATCTTTAAATGAATCTAAATACAGAATTCTAGGACTATCATTGATTTGTATACATTTATTGGTAAACAGATTTTTCTTTTTCACTTTAACTCCAAAATACCCAAATATTAAAGAATCAATCGAATACAACAGTTGGGAAATGCAAATGAATAACTAATTTCCCCCTGAATTTGAAGGTACAACTCCCTTAAATGAATGATTTTCAACAAATATTAATCCTTCCTAATCTAACAGGGGTATGTTCTTAACCTGAGAATAGAAGAGGCAAACCAAGCTAGGCCTAGACAGGAACTAGCTTAGGTAGATTAAATTCAACTAAAACTAACCAATCTAGAGATCTCAGTAATCATACAAGATCTAAAAATTGGTAATGCAGTAATGGATAATGAAGATGTGAATGCAAAACTAAGGATTAATGATAAAGAAAAAATGAGTTGATCTATTTCATAGGAACATCTCCCAAACATAGACTAACACTAGATTTCCCTCTGGTTAACTGTATCAAATCATAACACAGAAATTTGATTCAATCATAAGCTATAAATCTAATTTTGAGGAAACATTTAAATCAATAGAAAGATAAATGTGATGCAATGGAATAGTTAGAACAATGGTATTTAGACATACGCAAATTTGACTCAGCAAAATGTCATTCTTCACACCAAAATTTAGCCAACCTTTGTATTGATTTGGAAAATAGTACATATAGAGTTCCAGAGTTGGACCATTACAAAAAAGGGTAACCAAAACGGTTCCACTTCTCTAATCAAAAAATGATAAACAAAAGTTTATCTGTTACAATAAATATCAAAATTTAGTACAAGAAGGAATCTATCTATGCTTTCATTTTCCTCTCCTTGTCTAATTTATCCCTATAGGCAGTGATAGCTGTAATGATTGGGATGAGCTCTTCATGCCTATTGATATGGACATTAGTATATCAGATGAGCCATCTGGAATGTTCCTTAGCCATGCCCTTTATTACATCCATCCAATCTTTTATCTCTTACATGGCTTAAAAAATGCATCCACTCAACTATTGGAGTTTTGGCACCTTATCTAAATGGGAGGAAGATTGTTCTGCCAGCTTATGCACATAATCAGAAAATGATTTCTACATACTAGACAATCCAATCATTTCTTTTCCTTGACCACTTGTTTTTGATTCTATGTGAAGACCTTGAAGGAGTTTAAAATATTTTTTCTGCTCCTCCTTGATTTTGACATCTGTCTATTGCAACCCTGCTTTAGCTTGGATAATCATCTCAATTTTAAATTCCAGGCTTTGAATCCATTCAATCAAAGGGTCATCACCTTTCTGCAAGATCTTGGCCTTTAATTCCTCCTTGTTCTTCATTTTAACTACCACGTGCAGCATTGCTATACATTCTTGACATCTCACTCTCTCCGATGTGAGAGTCTACAGATTCTTATCAATATTATTCCTCTCTATTTCTAGTCTTAGGAGAGCATTACCTAGTTTATCAACAACTACCAGTCCCTTAGATTCGAGCCTCTCAATCCATCTCTTTCCGATCTTCCCAAAATGTCTACCCTCTTGCAACTTGGCTATGATGGCCTGATTTTCTATAGCACTGGAATTAAAAGTGGTCTGGGTACTAGGAACGCTTGCGATTAGAATGATGAGCTATCTGATGAAGTTAGTTAGCTCGGCTACTTCTGATTTAAGTTGGACTTTAGCAGTCTTGAGCTCTTCAAGATCTTCTTCTATTACCACATTGGTAGACTTCCACCAATTTACCTTAGTGTCATGACGATCTAGCCCCATATCAAATGAATGCAATTGAAAATCGAAGGCATTCATATCCTCAAATTTTCCCTCCTTCGTAGGCTTGGCCACTTCCATAGTGAAATGTACAGTCTAAGGATCTCATCCCATTGTAGACATTGTCTTTACTTTCTTTACTTTACTCACAGTGGTGTTGGGCTACAAGGCCCGTGAAAGAGTATCTTTGCTGGAAGTCCCTTCTTCTACTCTCTTTCTTTTGTGCTCCAAAGTACTCTCTATTCAAGATTCAACACTAGTAACTTTGGAGGCAGAGACCATTTCTTCAATAAATAACTTCCTAATCACCAGACGAGTATCTTTGGGTCTAGAAGTGAATGGGTTCACCGAAGTGGGAGAGGAGGAGACTAATTTAATGACTTGAGTCACTTTCTATTGTTTCCCAACCTCTTCATCTGATTATGTGGCTGCTGTGCTGGAACTATCCTCGCCTACTTCCACTACGACAGGAGATCCTCACCTTGGGGTATCTTGGGTCGAGGTATCACCTTATGTGCCCACGGTATTGAATTGAGCTAGGTTCTTTGTTTTTGTATTCTTAATAGAATCAGTCGTAGACTTGACTGGTTCTGTTGAGACTTCTTCTTCTATAGAGCCAATGATGGGGCCGAGCCACTTCCACATGTCTTGTCCAACGGAATCATCTTTTTAGGAGGCTCATCATCTCCACCCACTGGTTGAGATAATCCTTTAGCTATGGTTGGTATTGTTGTTGAAGAAGTCACTACAGTGCTCAAAGTCACTTTGGCAGGAGTTTTCAAGATGACGGCTTTCTTTCATACCTCTTCTTTATGCCCATAGTCCATTCGACCCACTGCTCTGTCCTTTTGTATATTCCAACCATTAAGGTCTGCAAGTCATTAATGGCCTACCCTAGCATGGGCTCAGAGCTTATAGGGAGCAGATTTATTTTCTCCAAATATGTATTATCGTACATATGTTGGCCATCATCTTCTAGCCCCTCCACTACAATGTTAACTTTAAACTTTTTGATTTGTTCAATAGTTAACCTGGCGTAGAATCTCTCTCTGCTCTCCAAGTCAATTTTTTAATTGGCCTAATAGTCTTCAATATCATCAATGTGATGGATAAAATGACTCATTTGTAGGTAATCCCTGGCATAATTTACAGGATCATACTGCGGCCTCAGAACATCATATGTCTCCAAGGAAAACCTCTTTGAGAATGTTTTTAGAATATTCTTTGCTTCGGACTGGGACACACAACTCTAAGCCCTAATGGTCATTGGGAAATAATAGCCTTTCTTCTTAGCATTAGCATAGATGAGATTCACTTGGATTTCTTGTCTCATCACCTCAACTAGCATGATCATGTCATTAGGATATATGGGCAGCTTCAAGGGGAAGTCATCAAATCCTGCAAGATGAATATATGAGAAATCCACAAATTGAGTGAAATAGCTCCCAAACTGGATGATAAATGCCATGGATTTAGGAGAAAATATCCTTTCTAGGCAACCCTGTAGCTCCCTATACAGTCTCATTGTAAATGCATCATTAACTCTGAGATATTCAGCATAACTATTGTGCAATTGTAAACAGGGGAAGAATTCATAGCTTTTAACATCTTTTGGAAATTCTTCTAATCTAGGGAGCCTTGGCCAAATTTGAATTGTGGCTAAAATATATATTAGAATAGAAGACATGTAGAACTCATTCTGAAGCTTAGCTCTACTTAGGGCATTGGAGAGATTCTCGCTTACCATAAGAGCCCAATCGATGAAATGGTGTTGAGAACAGATCACCTGGACTAAGAAGAAATGATGTTCAACAAAATTTAGTGCATCACTCTCACCTCTGATCCTATGGAGTAGTACCAAGATATCCACAATTTATGGCTTTAGGTTCATGCCATATAATATTTTAGGAAACTTTCCCTTGGCACTCCTCGGCTCTTGAAACCATGAATTCATTATTTCCTTCTTCCACACTGCCTTCTTTGCTCCATACTCGGTAACCACCCAACTATATGTCATATCTGAATATTCATCCTACTCTAGAATGTGTAGGGAGTTCTGGATGGATTCCCAGTCAATGGAGAGTAGGAATGTGTCTTTGGGTAGAAGGATTTGCTTGGTATCCAGATTATATTGAGCTATACATTCCCGAACAAGCTCTGGAGCTTGAACTACAATGGGAAAGCCGGCGGCTTCAAATAACCCACTCTCTTTCAGCTTCTTAGTGAGAGGATGCATTTGGTCTACCTTCAATCTATTCTAAAAGTTTTGCATATCGAAGAACTTTAACGAGGTGTCCATGATTTTGTGCCAATCAAAAGTGATTTCGTTCATCCCATTGAATCCCATAAATCTGGAAGCCATGCTTCGATTGATTTTGAATCAGGAAAGTAAGGATATCTCTCAGGAATGCAAGAGCAAAGGACAATTATTATCAAGAGCTTCAAATTCAAACAATTTGTCAAACAGATGGTAGTTCCTGTTTGTAGCCTTTCACTGATTTTATAACTTTTGAATTCTTACCATTTAACGACCAACTTCCCATGCCACACGAATGAAAAGACTAAAGCATTAATGAAAAAGTTTGTTATGAAGTCAAATGGCTTTATTTTAATTAATTACTTTACCCCTACAAGCCGTTAAGAAACATCTTTTCACTTTAGTAACCGTAACGGTAACTTTATGGAAATAGCGGAAAATTACCTTTTTGCTTCCCTTTTGGGCAGAGCAATGCATTTGAGGTGCTCTCTACTCAAAAATCTACTGAGGGAGAATTTTATCCTATTGAGATGCTAAAATGATATGTGTTAATTTCATCAGCTTTCTTTATGCGTTGGATCACTTATGAGATGTATTCTACTTCAAAGTTATTCCATTTTAATGATTTGGTAGAAAACGTACTCCGCAGGTTGAAACCCACCTATTGAAGTAGTGGAGAAGCCATTTTCCACTTTTCCATGAGCAAGCTTGCATTCTGAATGTTTCTTCATTCAGTCATTCCTCTCAGCCTGCAGAGATGCATTTTGAATGCAATAATCTTTGAAACCTAAGTTATCCACTTTCAAACTGTTATGACTGCTGAGACATTTTGGAATAGTCATCTGTGGAAGACGCACTCTGTAGGTGATTTTCTGCCATGAGAAGCCCAAAACCAATTTTTTTCTATGGAGGCAAGATAAAGTATCAAAGCTACAAATTCCAAAATTACACAAGATAAATGTTAGAAATCTTTGAATTGCGACCATTATCGCATTTGGGAGCTTAAACCTACCCGATAAAACATGAATTCAGATACAAATTCCCCCAGCTCACAAAGGCAAAGTCAAATTGGGAAAATATAATAAAGGCCTCCTAACCTAAGGGGAAAGCTAGACTTAGACTTCAGGATTACACAACACTTTCAAGACCACTACTACACATTAAACATCCACTTTTTTCTGAAAGGTATGCAAACCAAAAGTAGGGCAACAGTTGGCTCTGTCTGGGGACTTGGACATTCACATGTCCAAGCAAGGAACTCAAGTCTCTGGTTTTCCAAAGCTCAATAAAAGGTAGCTCACAACAAAACTAAAGAAAGACACGAAAAGGAAAGCAGAAAGGAAACCTAACTAAGGAAAACAAAAGCAAGAACTAAACGTAACTATTGTACAATACAGGGGTTACCTATTTTAAATTTAGGTTTGATACAACTTCAATTCTTGACCATTATATGTCATGGGTAGTGCCTCACCATCTAGATAGGTCAATTTAAAAGAATTATTCTCAAAATCCTGGGGAATCTTGAAAGGTCCTTTCCACAGTGTTTCAAATTTTCCATGCATTCCTTTGGGTGCCCTGCGCTTGTCCCATAACAACACCATATCTCCCTCCATAAATTTCCAGGGTCTTCTCTTTTTATCAAACAAGTTCTTCACATGCATTTGATGCCGTGTGATATGATCTACCATTTTATCCCTTTCCTCTTCAAGTTTTTTCATGTAAAGAATCCTCTTTTCTAAACCATCTTCAAATATACCATCTTCTACTGTTGTTCTCATTTTGCAAGTTGCTAATTCCAATGAAAATGGAAGACTAGCTTCGATCCCATAGACAAGTTCAAAAGGAGATACACCAATGGATCTTTTGGGAGTCACTCTATCTACCCAAAGTGCTTCATAGATTTTCTTATGCCAAGTTCTCTGGTTATCTACCACAAGCTTCTTCATGATGTTCACCAAGTTCTTGTTACTGGACTCCGCTTGACCATTTCCTTGAGGGAAATAGTCAGATGAGTGACTGACCATAATTCCATACTCAAAATAGAATTCAGTAATTTCCTGAGAAGGTAAGTATGTGACATTATCCATAACTAACTTATCAGGCATGCCAAACCTTACCAGGATGTTTTCTTTGATAAAATCACATACTACCTCTGAAGTAGTTTTCTTGGTCGCTTTCGCCTCCACCCATTTCATGAAGTAGTATGTCACAGTGATTATGTAGGTATGGCCTATGCTAGATGTGGGATTTATAGGGCCAATAAAATCAAGACCCCACTACTGAAATGGTCCCTCAATTATCACTGGTCTAAGGGGGAGCGTTGCTAGCTGTGGCTTTCCAGTAAACATTTTGCACTTCTCACATCTTGCCACCCAGTGATATGCATCCCTAGACATTCCCAACCAATAATAACAATGTCTCAATATCTTGAATGTAGTAATTGATGAGGAAAAATGTCCCCTGCATGCTTCGTCATGAAACACATTTAACATCTTCTCTTGTTGTTGTTTGTCAACACACTGGAGGAAAGTCCCATCTATAGATCTCTTATACAATCTATCCTCCCAAATAAAATATTTAGAGGCTATCAGTTTTAGATCTCTTATTTTCTTCAAATTCAACCCCTTGGGGCATTCACCATATGTCAAGAAATACACAATGTTTTCAAACCAAGGGTCTTGCATACTTACTGCCAAAACCAATTGTGTAGCTTCTAGATCTTCATCCACCTGACTTTATGTCATTGCTTTGCACAGTGCATTCCCTCTCACCAACTTGGTGGGCTTGATTTCCATGTCATATTTTTGGATTTCAGCCACCCATGTTCCTCTGTTATTACATCCAACATCTTCTTGAGTCAATATTCTTTTTACTACAATGTCAGGCACATACACAAGAGAGTGAGTGTAAAATATAAAATCTGAAATTTTTCAAAGCCTTTACTACTGCGAAAGCATGTTTTTTAGTCTGAGAGTATTTCAGCTCATGATTTTTCAGAGGCATGCTCATGAAAGCAATAGGAGCTTGAATTCCTTCCTCATTCTCCTACATGAGGATGACTGATAGAGTGTGTTCAAAAGAATAACAATAGATTATGAAATCCTTGTAATCTGGATGACATAAAACTGGGGCATTGGCTATGGCATTCTTTATGCTTTTAAAAGCTTGTTTGCTTGGTTCATTCCACTTGAAATTCACATTTCCCTTCATCATGCCCACTATGCATTTGGTAATCTCAAAAAAATCTGGGACAAACCTCCTGAGAAAGTTTACCTGTCAGAAAAATGATTTCACTCCATTTTTGTTCACGGGTAAGCTCAGTTGCTGGATAGCTCTCACCCTTTCTAGATCAATTCTTATACCTTCTTGGGAAAAAATGTGACCCAAAAATTTCCCCTCAGTGACACAAAAAACTAACTTCTTGGGGTTCAATGAAATCTCGTCCTCTTGAAACCTTTGCAATGCTCTCCTTAAATCATATATGTGATCTACTCTTTTTCTAGAAAATATAGTAAGATCATCTAGATACATACCAATAATTTTGTTCTTCATATCACTGAAAGAAAGATCCATACCTCTCTAAAAGGTAGCTCTGGCATTGATTAACCCGAATGGCATTCTTTGATATGTGAAGGTACCCCATGGTGTAGTGAAATCCATTTTATGTTGGTCTGCTTTCTCCACTTCTATCTGATTGTACCCTAAGAAGCCGTCTAACAAAGACATCATCTTAGCTCCAACCATGGTCTATAAGAGATGATCCTTGTTGGGAAGGATGTAATTGTCTTTCAAGGAAGATTGATTAAGGTTTCTAAAGTCCACACCTATCCTTATCTCTCCATTCTACTTCCTCACGGGCACTATATTTTCTACCCAGGTAGAATGATGGATAGGGTATATGATCCTTGCTTTAAGAATTTTATCAACTTCCCTAAATATGGAATCAACAACTTTGGGGTTTTAATTCCTTTGTTTCTACCTGAATAGGGTGGCCTCGGGTTTTAAGGGAATTTTGTTGTTTGAATTTCCCATTCATAAAACTTTTTAGATCTTCATAACTCTAGGCAAAGACATCTTGATATTCCAAAAAGAGTTTCCTGGCTTCTTCCCTTTCTACTTCAGTGAAACACTTCCCAATTTTGACCATCTTGGGATGTTTTTCACTTCCAATATTAATTCCTTCATATTCACCGGTGGTAGGGCCTTTCTCAATTCTCTTCTTTTTTGATGACATGTAATTGATTGAATGTTTGATAATGCTAAGTTGAAGATGATACAAGACATTAAATCAGTTAATGGTTTGTATTGTCATTGATGTCAACTTGATATAATTTGTATGGTCATATACATAATGCTAAAAACTACAGAGAATCAATGGAATAGAGGTTATGCTTTCAGCAATGCATAAAAGTCATGTATTCACTAAGTGATAGACAACACCGACGGAGTGCACACCATTGGTAAAGACAGAGAAAAAGTCACAGTGATTCCCGATGAGAAGAAGACAGTGTTTCCCGATGAAATAGAATCATAGGATGCTCAATGAGCTAAAAATAGTGTTGCCTGATGAGAAAGATCCAATGATGCCTGACGGACAGAGATCCCGAAGCTAACTGAAGTTGCACTGATGGAACTGGCAGTTGTCACCGGTGATGAACTGCAAAATTGACTGACAGAATAGAGAGATCAGAAAATGACAAAATATCTAGCTGGCAGAGCTTAAGCATAGAATTAACTGGTTGTTTTATTTTTTTTATTCAACCACAGTTAAGAAATTTATTTATACAGCTGGCAATTAGAAGATAACTACGAGATAAATCAGGAGTTAAAGCCGTAAATCAATTTGGCTGGATTGTTTTTCACGCCAAGAATCAAGAATTAAGGAATATCATGTCTATATAAGAGACAAGCATAATTCATTTCCATAAGCAATCAGATACACAGGGGAGTGAATTGAAAGAAGATGCTGAAGAGAAACTAGTGAAGGTTAAGCTTCATACAGTCCTGATCAATCAAGCTAAGGGAGAGATAAAGAATTCTACAGACACCGACGAACAGTGAAGCACAACATCACAGAGCAAAAAGTGTGTAGTACAAAGGAACTGAATTGATACATTGATCAGAGAGGTATTGTAAGTAAATAGATCTAAATATCTGTAATTCAAAGTTGCATTAGAAATAGGTCATTATGTTTCAGTTTAACCATTGAAGCATTAAGTCTCTTAATAGAGTAGGACTTAACCATCTTCTATAATTGAGGTATATCCTAACAGATTACCAAAAAGGTTGATTCATGATAGTAGCATTAGTCTTACCTAAAGCATATTAACAGTCTAAGAAGGAGGCTGATTCAAGGATGGTAGTAAGATTAGCATAAAGCCTATTGACGGTCTAGAGGCTGATTCAAGGATGGTAGCATAGATTCCAGATACTTAGTGACAATCTATATATAAAAATCCTCTAACAAGGTCACACTTAACCATGTGTTTGTAAGCTTTAACAGGGTTGGCTCCTAATAGGGCTCACTTCAGAAGAGTGAAAATTTGGGGTACCGGTCCCAGTGGTTTTTCCGTTAACAGGGTTTCCACGTTAAAATCCATGTGTGATGTGTGTATGGTTTATTACTTTATTGTTTTACATTTCACATATGCATTTCTAGATTGATTGGTATACTCTGCATATTTATTGAGCATCGGTAAATATGTTTTATTGCCTATCAATAATCGAGGAGAATAAGGATAGACAAGGTAAACTGACAGACAGTTATTTATTTCAAGTATTTCAAAGGCATACATCTTGTAGGGACTTAATAATCTGAGGTGTATTGATTGGTGGATTAAAGTTTAAAGGATAAATTTTTGAGGCCACTGAATCACCCCCCCCCCCCCCTCCTCTTNGGCCACTGAATCCCCCCCCCCCCCCCCTCCTCTTAGTTATTACTAACAATTGGTATCAGAGCTTGTGTGCTTAGAAGGAAGGTTTCAAGACCTAAGTAAAGATCACAAGATGAACAGACGAGACGTGCCCAAGTTGAACAAAGACAACTTTGCTTCATGGAAAAGCAGGATAAAACTCCACTTATCAGGTATTGGCAATGATATTACTCAATACTTGGATACTAAATATGTGTTTCCTACAGGACCATTGACGGTAGATCAATTGAGAGTAAAGCATAAATATAACTGCATGGTTATAGAGCTTTCAGCCTCACTCTCTGATGCTGAATTTGAGGATGTCAAAGATTGCAAGAATGCAAAGATAATGTGAGATAAGCTAAAGCTTGTACATGGAGGTGATAAAAATGTTCTAAGAGCCAAGGAAGAAATCCTTAGAGGAAATTTTGATGATCTCAGAATGAAAGAAGGTGAAAACATCACTCAGTACAGCACAAGAATAAAAGAAGTAGTCAATGATATATGAGGCGTTGGAGGTACACTTGAAGAGGAGACAGTGGTAAGTAAAATTTTAAGAACCTTATTGCCTACATATGCTATAAGAGTCTCTTCTATTCAATAAATGAGAGTAGTAGAAAATAATATAGTCATTCTTGATAGCCTAATTGGTAGACTGATTTCTTTTGAGATGAATAATTTTGATAATAGTTTCCTACAAAGTTTAGAGTTTGCATTCAAGTCTTCTATGAGAATAAGAAAATCTAGTCAGAGACACTCATCTAGAAGAGATAGTGAAAGAAAAAGTGAAGAAGAAGATCTAGATGAAATTGAAGCACTCATGGAAAGAAGAATACTAAAAGGCAAAGGTAAATACAAAGGCAAGTTACCACTTGTATGTTTCAATTGTAAAGAGATTGGATACTTTGCTGCAAGATGTCCTAACAAAAGAAAAGATGATAGAAGTGATAACAGATCTTTTGAGAAGAAATCTAACAGGGGTGATAACAAAGATTATAAAGGTTACCGACGATCAGAAAGAAGTGATACCTAAGATTACAAGGACAAAGGCAAGAAGGCTAGCTATCTAGTTGCTTGCAAAGATGAAGATACTGACACTGAACCGGATGATGATATTGAGATAGTATTTGTAGTTGTGAAGGATGATTCAGATGAAGATGAAAGGTATGAAGAAACTGCACACATATCTAAGATTAGTAAAAATGATATCTGGATTATAGATAGTGGTTGCACTCACCATATGACTGGTGACAAAGAAAAGTTTAATACTTTTGAATACTATAAAGGTGGTACAGTAAGAATGGGAAATGATTCACCTTGTCAAATTGAAGGTAAAGGAACAATAATGCTGAATAACCTGATTAAATGTGAAAATGCTTATTGGGTAAAAGGATTGAATTATAATCTATTGAGTGTTTCTCAGCTAGATAATTTAGGTCACAGAGTAGCATTTGGGAACAAGAAGGCAAAGATCTTCAATGAATCAGGAAAACTGATTGGTACCAGTGAACAAACCAAAGGTAACTTATTCTATCTGAATGATACTAACCCCACTTGCTTGATGACTAGAAATGAATACATATGGCTATGGCACAAAAGGTTGTATCACGTGAATTTTGACAACATGATGAAAATAAGCAGAAAAAGAAGTGTAAGATGCTTACCAACGATGACAAAGCCAGACAACATCATGTGCAAAAATTGTCAAAAAAGTAAAATGACAAAGTCTAGTTTCAAAAGAAAAACCCATACATTTGATGATATTCTAGAATTAGTCCATACTGATTTATGTGGACCTATGAGGAAAAAGAGCTATTATAGAGAGATATTTTATTCTCTTTGTTGATGATTACTCTAGAATGATGATAGTCATGTTTTT
This sequence comes from Thuja plicata, assembly GCA_018584345.1. Classification (NCBI taxonomy): domain Eukaryota; kingdom Viridiplantae; phylum Streptophyta; class Pinopsida; order Cupressales; family Cupressaceae; genus Thuja; species Thuja plicata. Next base: position 469,841 of record MU225616.1, on the reverse strand, counting down.
AAAAGAAAAATCTGAAGCTTTCAAGATGTTTAAATGGTATAAGGCTATGGTAGAAAAACAAAGTGGTAAGGATATGAAATGTTTGAGATCAGATAGAGGAGGAGAATTTATATCAGATGAATTCACTAATTTCTGTAATGAGCATAGCATAAAAAGATAGGTTTCTACACCAAGAACACCACAGCAAAATGGGATTGCTGAGAGAAGGAACAGATCAATAGTTGACTATGCAAGAACACTGATGATAAAGAAGGACATCACCCAGATGTTCTGGAGAGAAGCTGTTAGCACTACTGTCTATACACTTAACATAGTACAATTGAAGAAGGACTCAAAGAAGACTCCTAATGAGCTATGGTATGGTAAAACACCCAATGTAAGTTACTTCAAAATATTTGGAAGTCAATTCTATGTCTTAAAAGATGATAGAAATGGAAAGCTTGACACCAAAAGTGATGAAGGTATTTTTTTGGGGTATTCTACCAAAAGCAAAGCTTTTAAATGTCTAATCAAGGCTTCTAAACAAATAGTTGAAAGTGCAAATGTGAAGATTGATGAATTTGCAGAAAAGAATGAACTGGAAAGCATAAAAGAACCAGAGGACTACAACAAGTTTGTATACTATGAAGAACCCATAACTCTACCCGATAAATAGTACATAAATCCATAACAACATAATGTTGCAACCGATGATCAGAATGCTGCTACCGATGGTCAGGATAATGATCAAAATAATGTACAAGGTAATGAAGATCAAGCTGATATAGAAAGAGTTGTACATGAACTTGCAAGGTATGAAAGAAGGAACCATCTAGAGGACTAGATCATAGGAGATAAGAAAGCTGGTACAAGAACAAGAAGTAAGTCTTTAAACTCAAATTGCTTAATTTGTGAGTTTGAACCAAAATCTGTCAATGCTGCACTA
>MU225616.1:435740-465590 GCA_018584345.1 Thuja plicata | reverse complement strand
ATTGGTCTTACCTAAAGCCTATTGACAGTCTAAGAAGGAGGCTGATTCAAGGATGGTAGTAAGATTAGCATAAAGCCTATTGACAGTCTAGAGGTTGATTCAAGGATGGTAGCATAGATGCCAGATAATTAGTGACAATCTATGTATAAAAATCTTCTAACAAGGTCACACTTAATCATGTGTTTGTAACCTTTAACAGGGTTGGCTCCTAACAGGGCTCACTTTAAAAGAGTGAAAATTTGGGGTACCAGTCCCAGTGGTTTTTCCCTTGACAGGGTTTCCACGTTAAAATCCATGTGTTATGTGTGTATGGTTTATTACTTTATTGTTTTACACTTCACATATGCATTTCTGGATTGATTGGTATACTCTGCATATTTACTGAGCATCGGTAAATAAGTTTTACTGCCTATCGATAATCAAGGAGACAAGGTAAACCGACAAACAGTTATTTATTTCAAGTATTTCAAAGGCATACATCTTGTAGGGACTTAATAATATGAGGTGTATTGATTGGTGGATTAAAGTTTAAAGGATAAATTTTTTAGGCCACTGATTCAGCGCCCCCCCCCCCCTCTCAGTTATTACTAACACTTTTTAACAAAAGTATCATGTCTATTAAAAAAAATTTCAAGTGTGACAAAATGGGGAGGGATGATATTACCCTACAACTGAATGATATTTGACCTATCCTTCTTCTTCTTTTCATGATAGCTTCCTTTATGATTATTAGGAGTATCCCTATGGAAGTCACCACCACTCTCCAAGAAGAGGAGGAAGTTCTTGTCATCTTCAAACACTTTCCAATCTTCCACATTATTAGGTACAGATGGTCGATACACAACCTCTACTTGGTACTTCTTATCCTTGAATTCTGGGTGAGGGAGGAATAATGAGGCTGACACTACTAAGGATTCTACCTTAGAATTCAATTATCTTGGCACATATTCAATAAAGAATGCATCCAATGCTTCAATTTCATCCCATACTTTGTTCCTGTAGTTTTTTAATCTATGATTCTTCACAGAGTATTGATTTTTAACTTGACGCACGATTAGCTCAGCATCACCACGAGATCTCAAAAATTTCACAGCTTTCTTCTTTGCAGTGATAATCCCTAATAGAAGGGATTTATACTAGGTAGTATTGTTGGTGTTCCTGAACTCCAATTTATAATTCATGGTCTCACATAATCCATCTAGTGATATTAAGACCATGCCTTCACCAGATCCTGACGACGCACAACTGCCATCAAATTCAAGAGTCCAGATCTGTGGTGGCATTTCTTCAGTAGAAGACTAGTTTTCCTCTTTTCCAGGTTCCATTTCCTCATCATGATCATCAGTAAACAACATATAGTTACCAAATTCTAATTCTTGATACAAAATTTAGGCTTTAGAGTCATTAGATTTCAGCACTGTAAACTTAGCTTTCTCTTCAAGAACTAGCTTTATCTTTTTGTTACCCACTGGGATTAAAGCTTGAGACTAATCTAGCTTTATTTCCCCTCCTAGGTCTCTGCAAAAACTTCTTCTTAGCAACAAACTGTAACTAGCAGGTATATCAGCAACAAGTATTGTTAACAACATTTTCTTCTCAAGATGTGTTGCTAGAGCCATTTGAGCATCTTAGATTTTCCCAATTAGAGGTACTTGCTTGGAATCCATGGAGTAACATCTACCAAGAGCTTTAGTGAGAGTAAGACCTAAAGCTTTAGCTATAGTTGATGACATTACATTATCTGAGGCCCCTGAGTCTATTATGCAATTGCTTTATTTGCAACCATTAATATACAATGACACAGAATGGATCAGGCTTTTGGCCTGGGAAGGTAGCCAAAATAGATGACTCTTCATGCTCAATTGCGTCCACAAATATAGACTCATTTTCTATGGTAGTCATGACATTTTGGTTTAAATTTGGATTCCCTTCTTTACAGTAATCTACTAGTTTTTACAGTTCTATAGGATTAGACTTAAGATAGTCAATGGGGGAAATCTGAATTCTGGAATCTCTACAGAATTGAATAATGTCAAAAGAGTTTTGTTCTTTACCCAGTTGTAGAATCCTCACTCCTTGTTTGGCTTCCTTAGAATTGGAGGTAGATGCTTCATCATTTTTTGGTGGAGGTGTGGAAGTAGGTCCCTTATCTTTCTGACTCCAGGTCAATACTATGTAGGAGGTCCCATCTATGGTAGCATAACATTTTGCTTCTTGCTCTGAATCTGATTCATACTCTAAATATAAGTTTTTAGAGTCGCCATGTGAGTACAAATATGGTTCAGCTCCAGATACTCTAACATTCCATTCATCAGTCTGATGCATCTACCAAGCATGAACTACATCGGGACAACTTTCTCCATCATAATCTGTCGTTAGGTGAAACACACACATGTTTCCCCTTTTATGAGGAGCTTCGATAGCTAGGATTTGTGGTGGAGAAGTCAATTGTAATATCTTTCCATCAGCATTCCTCCCTTCATTATTTCTTCCAGGCTGGTCTTGAAATTTTTGCTAACAGGGATTATTAAATCAGGAAGCTACCTCTTGAAGGCAATGAATTCATTGGATAATTTTTGAATCATCTCATCTGATGATGTTTTATTACTAGTATTGGCTTCAGATTGTATTTATCTTTTCCATTTTCCCACTGAGATCATGTGGTCTTCTAATTCTTCCACAGTCCTTTGGGCAAGGTCCAAAGTGGCTAGGTTTGTTCTTCTCAAATCATAACTGATGTCAGGAGGCATAGCACTTATGAAAAATGTTTTCAAATTCCCCACAGTAGGCATGCCATCTATTGGGATATGATTTACAAGCTTGTTAAATTTTTCCACAAAATCCCTCATACTGATTGAAGGCTCTTTCTTGATAGAAGTCAATTGTGTCAACAAGGCATGGTCATCATAAACAGTTTTAAATCTTCTTTCAAAAGAAGTTCTCATAGAAGGCCAATCTATGATAGAAGAATTGGGCAGGTGATGGAACCAATCAGCAACACCTTCAGCAAGGGTTTCAATGAATAATCTAATGGCCACACCTTCTTCTTGCACTGCTAAGATATTAACCGAAGCAAAGAATTTATCAATGTGTTCATCTGTAGATACTTTCCCATCCCAGGAGAATTTGGGGAAATTCTTTCTTGAACCTAAGGGAAGGGGATTATATGATGCTAATTGCAGTGGTCCAACTGTAGTGGCCCAAGGAAATGCCATAACTAGTTAGGGTAGATAGGGTGATAGGTTAACAACAAAGGAGCAACTACTCCGTGCAAGGTTAGCACTTGACAAGTGGTAGAAAAAAGAGTTGACTTTTTGGGAGGTGAAGGAGGTATGTTTTTGCTCTTAGTATTTCTATTCTTTCGACAGGGTACTTCAAGTAGAGAAAAATCAAGGTCTGCAAGTCTTTCAAAAATTGGGTCCATACCACCTTCTTTCTTTGCACTCCTAAGAAACCTCTTGGGCTCCAGGGTTCCAACTAGTCTTCTAGTCTGGCTTCACGCTCTACTTGGTGTTGTGCCCTTCTTAGATTTCTCCTTTGGATAGCACCCTCAAGCACTTCTTCTCTAGATTCTTCTTGTTCAAGAACTTGGCTAGCGTTCCTATAGTGTTCAGTGTTTCTTTTGTATCTCCAGACAAAAGTGTTCAGTGAGGAAATGAGATCCTCTGGATTGTCCTGGAAACCAAGATTAGGTTGAAGCATAGGACTTATGTTTTCAAGGGGAAGTACCATCTTTCCTCATGGTATTACTTCTAGTATAACGGCTATTCATCTCCCCGGTAGAGTCACTAAAAATTTGTTGGTAAACAGATTGTTCTTTTTTATTTTAACTCCAAAATACCCAAATATTAAAGAATCAATCGAATACAACAGTTGGGAAATGCAAATGAATAACTAATTTCCCTCTGAATTTGAAGATACAACTCCCTTAAATGAATTATTTTCAATGAATATGAATATTTCCTAATCTAACAGGGGTATATTCTTAACCTGAGAACAGAAGAGGCAAACCAAGCTAGGCCTAGACAGGAACTAGCTCAGGCAGATTAAATTCAACTAAAACTAACCAATCTGGATATCTCAGTAATCATGCAAGCTCTAAAAAATGGTAATGCAGTAACGGATAATGAAGATGCAAATGAAAAACTAAGGATTAGTGATAAAGCAACAATGAGTTGATCTATTTCATAGGAACATCTCCCAAACATAGAATAACACTAGATTTCCCTCAGGTTAACTGTATCAAATCATAATACAGAAATTTGATTCAATCATAAACTGTAAATCTAATTTTGAGGAAACATTTAAATCAATAGAAAGATAAATGTGATGCAATGGAACAGTTAAAACAATGGTATTCATACATACACAAATTTGACTCAACAAAATGTCATTCTTCACACCAAAATTTAGCTGACCTTTGTATTGATTTGGAAAATAGTACATATAGAGTTCTAGAGTTGGACCATTACAAAAAAGGGTAACCAAAATAGTTCCACTTCTCTAATCAGAAAATGATAAACAAAAGTTTATTCGTTACAATAAATATCAAAATTTAGTACAAGAAGGAATCTATCTATGCTTTTGTTTTCTTCTCCTTGTCTAATTTTGCCCTATAGGCAGTGACAATTATAATGGTTGGGATGAGCTCTTCATGCCTATTGATATGGACATTAGTATATCTCATGAGCCATCTGGAATGTTCTTTAGCCAAGCCCTTGATTTCATCTATCCGATCTTTTAGCTCTTCCATGGCTTTAAAAATGCATCCACTCAACTGTTGGAGTTCTGGCACCTTATCTAAATGGGAGGAAGACTATTCTACCAGCTTATGCACATAATCAGAAAATGATTTATGCATACTGGTCAATCCGATCATTTCTTTTCCCTGACCACTTGTTTGTGATTCTGTGTTAAGACCTTGAAGGAGTTTAAAATCTTTGTTCTGCTCCTCCTTGATTTTGACATCTGTCTGTTGTAACCATGCTTCAGCTTGGATAATCATCTCAATTTTAAATTCTAGGATTTGAAGCCATTCATTCAAAGGCTCATCACCTTTCTACAATATCTTTGCCTTTAATTCCTCCTTGGTCTTCAATTTAACTTCCACCCTTGGTCTTCATTTTAACTACCATGTGCAGCATTACTATATATTCTTGACATCTCACTCTCTCCGATGTGAGAGTCTGCAGATTCTTATCAATATTATTCCTCTTTGTTTCCAGTCTTAGGAGAGCATTACAAAGTTGCTCAACAACTACCAAGTCCCTTAGATTTGAGCCTCTTGATCCATCTCTTCCCGATCTGCCTGAAATGTCTGTCCTCTTACAACTTGGCTATGATGGCTTGATTTTCAGTAGCACTGGGATTAAAAGTGGTCTGGGTACTGGGAACACTTGTGATCAGAGTGATGAGTTTTCTGATGAAGTTAGTTAGCTCGGCTACTTCTGCTTTAAGTTGGACTTTAGCAGTCTTGATCTCTTCAAGCTCTTCTTCTATTGCCACATTGGTAGACTTCCACCAATCTACCTTAGTGTAATGATGAGCCAACCCCATATCAAATGACTATAACTAAAAATTGGAGGCAATCATATCCTCGAATCTTCCCTCCTTTGTAGGCTTGGCCACTTCCATAGTGAAATGTCCAGTCTCAAGTTCTTGTCCTAGTGTAGAAATTATCTTTACTTTCTTTAATTTACTCACAGTGGTGTTGGGCTGCAAGGCCCATGAAAGAGAATCTTTGCTGGAAGTCCCTTCTTCTACTCTCTTTCTTTTGCACTCGAAATTACTCTCTATCCAAGATTCAACACTAGAAAATTTGGAGGCAGAGACTGATTCTTCAATAAACAACTTCCTGATCACCCGAGGAGTAGCTTTGGGTATGGAAGTGAATGGGTTCACCAAAGTGGGAGAGGAGGAGACTAATTTAATGACTTGAGCCAATTTCTATTGTTTCCCAACCTCTTCATCCGATTTTGTGGCCGCTGTGCTGGAACTATGCTCGCCTACTTCCACTATGATAGGAGATCCTAGCCTTGGGGTATCTTGGGTCGAGGTATCACCATGTGTGCCCATGGTTCTAACTTGAGCTAGGTGCTTTGTTTATGTATTCTTAATAGACTCAGTCGTAGACTTGACTAGTTCTGTTGAGACTACTTCTTCCACAGAGCCAATGATGGGGGTTGAGCCACTTCCACATGTCTTGTCCAACAGAATCATCTTTTCAGGAGGCTCATCACCTCCACCCACTGGTTGATCTAATCCTTTAGCTATGGTTGGGATTTTTTCTGAAGAAGTTGATGTAGTACTCGAAGTCTTTTTGGCAGGAGTTTTTTGAGACGATGAATTTCTTTCAAACCTCTTCTTTCTGCCCACAGTCCATTCGACCCACTACTCTGTCCTTTTTTAGATTCAACCCATTAAGGTTTGCAAGTCATTAATGGCCTACCCTAGCATGGGCTCAGAGCTTATAGGGAGTGGATTTATTTTCTCCAAATATGTATTATCATACATATGTTGGCCATCATCTTCTAGCCCCTCCACTGTAATGTCAAGTTTGAAATTTTTGATTTGTTCAATAGTTAACCTGGCATAGAATTTCTCTCTGCTCTCCAGGTCATCCTTGCAATTGGCCCAGTAGTCTTCAATATCATCAATGTGATGGATAGCATGACTCATTTGTAGGTAATCCCTGACATAATTTATAGGATCATACTGTGACCTCAGAATAGAAGACATGTAGAACTCATTCTGAAGCTTAGCTCTACTTAGGGTATTGGAGAGATTCTCACTTACCATAAGAGCCCAATAGATGAAATGGTGTTGAGAACAGATCACCTAAACTAAGAAGAAATGATGTTCAGAAAAATTTAGTACATCACTCTCACCTCTAATCCTGTGGAGCAGTACCAAGATATCCACATTTCTAGCTTCAGGTTCGTTCCATATAATGTTTTAGGCAACTTGCCCTTGGCACTCCTCGGATCTTGAAACCATGAATTCATTATTTCCTTCTTCCACACTACCTTCTTTACTCCATACTTGGTAACCACCTGACTATATGTCATTTCTGAATATTTAGCCTGCTCCAAAATTTGCAGGGAGTTCTAGATGGAGTCCCGGTCAATGGAGAGTAGGACCGTGTCATTGGGTAGAAGGATTTTCTTGGTTTCTAGATTATATCAAGCTATACATTCCCAAACAAGCTCTAGAGATTGAAATATAATGGGGAAGTTGGCGGCTTCAACTAACCCACTCTCTCTTAGTTTCTCAGTGATAGGATGCATTTGGCCTACCTTCAATCTATTCTGAAAGTTTTTCATATCGAAGAACTTCAATGAGGTGTCTATGATTTTGTGCCAATCAGAAGTGATGTCATTCATCCCATCAATTCCCATAAATTTGGAAGCCATGCTTAGATTGATTTTGAATCAGGAACATAAGGATATCTCTCAGGAATGTAAGAGAAAAGGAAAATTATTATCATGAGCTTCAAATTCAAAAAATTCATCAAACAGATGGTAGTTCCTGTTTGCAGCCTTTCACTGATTTTATAACTTTTGAATTCTTACCATTTAACGACCAACTTCCCGTGCCACACAAATGAAAAGACTAAAGCATTAATAAAAAATTTTGTTATGAAGTAAAATGACTTTATTTGAATTAATTACTTTACCCCTATGGGCCGTTAAGAAACATCTTTTCACTTTTGTAACCATAACGGTAACTTTCTGGAAGTAGTGGAAAATTACTTTTCCACTTCCCTTTTGGGTGGAGAAATGCATTTGGGGTGCTCTCTACTCAAAAATCCGCTGACGAAGAATTTTTGCCTATTGAGATGCTAAAATGATATGTGTTGATTTCAACAGCTTTCTTTATGCCTTGGATCACTTATAAGATAGATTCTACTTCAAAGTTCTTACATTTTAATTATTTGGCCGAAAATGTACTCCACAGGTTGAAACCCACCTATTGGAGTAGTGGAGAAGCCATTTTTTGCTTTTCCGCTAGCAATCTTGCATTCTGGATTTTTCTTCATTCAATCATTCCTCTCGGCCTGCAGACATGCATTTTGAATGCAATAATATTCTAAACCTAAGTTATCCACTTTCAAATTGTTCTGACTGCTGAGACATTTTGGAATAGTCATCTGCAGAAGATGCACTCTGTAGGTGATTTTCCGCCATGGAGAAACCTGAAACCAATTTTCTGCCATGGAGGCAAGATAAAGTATCAAAGCTACAGATTCCAAAATTACACAAGATAAATGTTAGAAATCTCTGAATTGTGACCTTTATCGGATTTGGGAGCTTAAACCTACCTGATAAAATATGACTTCATATACGAATTCCCCCAGCTCACAAAGTAGAAGTCAAATTGGGAAAATCTGATAAAGGCCTCCTAGCCTAAGGGGAAAGCTAGACTTAGACTCTAGAATTACACAACATTTTCAAGACCACTACTACACATTAAATATCCACTTTTGTCTAAAAGGTATGCAGACCAAAAGTGGTGCAACAACATTGTATTATTTTTATCATCATTGGGCATTTGTGTAACAGACATCATCAGATAGTACAACTGTCCCTAATACCCAAAGGGTATTATGAAAGTATGAATACTATGTTTATTGGATGCAATGTCAAAAATAAGCCTAAGCATCAAGGCATAGAGGCTAGGATGACTTGTCAGTTATCTCCTTTTGCTTTAAGAATCATCTTCTATTCGTGTGTAATGTAAGATATGTGACCCACAATGACCTTCAATATTCATATCCTTGGGTACATAATGTGTCGTACACCTTACTTAGATTTTTATTTTAGAAATAGACAAGGAAATTGGCTCAACCTAACTGTAGTTTACACATAACAAGGATCAATATATATGCGACTATCCACTTATATTGGCAGTTGTTACCATAAACATCCAAGTTAGGTGAAATTTATAGGATCATTGAAACAATCACCATACACAGAAAACCAAGAAAATGTTATGTCCCTTGTCCTTGCGACTCTTTGTCTTAGAATAGACATCATGGAGTAACTTGGAAGACATAACAATCAACAATTGATAATCAATCAAAGAAAATTTATAACTACTTACATGCCCCTAGTTTGAAACATCATGGAAACATAAAAGAGTCATAATCAAACCAAGATTAGCCTATATGTGTTTAAGTGGTATTAAGGAATAGAGTTGATTCATCTTTCAATCACAGTAGAGAAATCATCAATCACAATTTGGAATCAAGCAATATGTTTTTATGTCTGATTAAGTGAGTTAACTTTGTCAGCAATTGCAATCCAATGTAATGTTTAGGAACACTGTTTGATTAAAGTGTTGAGAAACACTAGTATGATGACCGTTACAGGTAGGTGGTGTTTAAGAAACACCCTTGTTTGTGATAGTGATGTTTTGATGCAAGTATTAAGAAATATTTTTTGTAGTGGCAAACCATCCTAGACAAGAACCTAGGACAACCTAGCAAATGCAGACCAAACATGCTAGCAGAGATGCCCCAGTGCAGAAGGACTATTCCTAAGATGAAAATGCAGACAAATCCCATGCAAGGATATGACATTTGTAAGGAATTAAGAGTCAAGAAATAGAAGAGGTGTGATCATGAAGGATTAGTGTCAACAATGCATTGATAGATGGAGCACAGAGTACAAGTGACACCTGTTTGCCAGGTTTTCACCACTCAGAAAAGATTTTTATTTTTACTACCAAGACACCTGTTTGCCAGGTTTTCGCCAAGGCACTTTTCTCTTTTTCAATTTTTTTGTTCTTTTTTTCTTTTTGTCTTTTTTTTGTTAGTTTGAAGGCACCTATATGCCAGGTTTTCACCAAGGATGGCTTTTTTCAGGACTTTTTCCACCTTTTTTGGCTTTCTTCAGGTTCAATTTTTTGATTTTTTTGGTATTTTCTGAGAACTATTTCCACTGCATAGGCCCTTTCAGCCAGATTTTAAGCATAGAACCATTTCAAATGTAGGGTATTTATGCGATCAGTAATAACATCTCCCTCAAGTGTAGCTAATTGATAAACTCCAGTCTCAAAAGTTGTTGTTATAACAAAAGGCCCCAACCAGTTGGGTTCAAACTTTCCCTTTTGTTCTCTATTTGGATGATTTTTAGGATTCTCTCTTAGAATGAGATCCCCCACTTGAAATTGTCATGGTTTTACTTTCTTTTTGTACCCTTTTGAAATTCTTTTCTAGTACGCTTTGAGATGATCAAACACTTGTTATCTACAATCATCTAGTAGTTCTAGTGCATGAACCCTATCAATGCAGTATTGTTCATCTGTAACAAGACGTTGGAGAGATACTCGCAAAGATGGAATTTATACTTCAATGGGTAGCATTGCTTCTACACTATAGACAAGAGAAAATGATGTGGCTCATGTTGCTGTGCAGATAGTTGTTCTATAGGCCCATAGTGCCGAATTTAGTTGCAAATGCCAGTCTCTGCCAGACTTACTCATAGTTCTATGTAAGATTTTTATAATGTTCTTGTTTGAAGCCTCAACTTGTCCATTACCTTAGGAATAAGAGATTGAAGAACAATGTTGAGTGATATGAAACTGTGTACAAAGGTCCTTGATATCTTGGTTTTTTAATTGACCCCCATTGTATATTACAATAGAAGAGGGTATCCCATACCTAAAAATTATGTAGTTCAAGATGAACATAACAACCTATTTTCCAGTGGCTTTGATTAGTGACATTGCCTCGACCCACTTAGTGAAATACTCAGTGGCCATAATGATGTACTTGTGTCCACTTGAAGAATTAGGATAAATCTTTCCAAAAAGATCAAAGGTCCATTGCTCAAATGGCCAATGTGTTATAAAAGGTATGAGTTCTCTGGATGGAGCATGGATAAGGTTTCCATGTGTTTGACATTTGTGACATGTTTTAGAAAATTGCATGACATATTTTTGCATTGTAGGCCAATAGTATCCAACTCTTAATAGTTTCTTAGCTAATGAAAATCCATTCGAGTTTGATCCACATACACCTTTGTGAACCTCTTTTAATGCACGATCAGACTCTTCTTGTTCTAAACACCTAAGAAGCGTTCTTCAAGACCTCATATATATAAGTTAATAGTGATGAGGACATAACACAATGTTTTCTTAATTAAAACTTGTTTTCATTCCTAGATAAGCAATTAGGTAAAGTGTGATCAGTAAGATAAGAAATTATATTGGCATATTGGGATTAGTCTTGGGCATTTAAGGCACAAATCACTTGGGATTCAGGTGTATCAAAGGTTGGAAAGGATAATTCTTCCACTAGGAATTCATAGTGGAATTGGTGTTCTTCCAGTTGTAACATGGATGCTAGCATAGCCATAGCATATGCAGCTTTTTTTCCATTATTGGAATTTGTTGGAATATGATGAAGACAAAGTACTTTTCAAATCTTCTACCAGCTATTTGTAAGGCATGAGTTTCTCATATTTTTTGGATAATCACCATTCACTTGGTTGATAATGAGTTGAGATTCACCATACACATGTAACTCTTAATTTTCTATTCCATAGCAAGCTTGAGTCCATTCACCAATGCTTCATATTATGAGATGTTATTAGTGCATGGAAATATCAGTTTATAAGCTTTAGGTATTTTGTAACCTTGAGGAGTGATAAATAATACCCCTGCTCTAGATCCTTGTTGTGTGAAAGAACCATAAAAATACATCTTCCATGGATATTCAGTTAAGTGCATGATTGTCTTATCTAGAAATTCTATAATCAAAGGTGCATCATCTTGCATTGGTTAATCAACTAGTTGATCTACTAGGACTTGTCCTTTGATATCCCTTCTATCAACACACTCAATATAAAATTCACTTAGTATCAAGATCCATTTTGCTAGTCTTCCTATTAATGTTGTTTTAATCAAGAGATATTTGAGAGGGTCAATTTTTGTAATAAGTTTCACTGTATGCGAGAGCATGTAGTGTCTCAACTTATGGGACGGAAAAAGAATTGTTAAGAAAGATTTTTCAATGATACTATAGTTGAGTTCATAAGACACCAACGTCTTGCTGATGTAATAAATCACCCTTTTCTTTTTTTTTTCATCCTCTTGTGCTAGCAATACTCCAAGCGATGTAGCCATAGCTGAGATATAGATTAGTAATAGTTTTCCATGAATAGGCACCATGAGAATAGGAGTAGTCAATTAATATTTTAATTCTTTGAAATTTTTTTCACAATGCTCATCCCATTTGAAAGTAACACCTTTATGTAGCAGTTTTGTGAAAGGTTGCGCTCTATCTGCTAGTTAGAACATAAATCTCTAAATGGACTGGAGTCTTCCTTGAAGTGTCCTCATTTGGCTGATATTGTGAGGAGGTGAAATTTCCATTATAAATTTTACCTTTTCAAGGTCCACCTCAATTCCTTTAGCTGATACAATAAACCCTAAGAGTTTCCCTGATTGGACTCCAAATGCACATTTCTTTAGATTAAGCCTTAGTTTAAATTGATCCATTTGATCTAGTATCTTTCTCAAGTCTTCAATGTGAGTTGTTCTTATCTTTGACTTGGCTAAAGTATCATCCACATAGTCCTCCATGTTCTTGTGTATCATGTTGTGGAAGATTATTGTCATAGTTCATCGATACGTAGCTCCTACATTATTTAGCCCAAATGGAATGATGTTCTAGCAAAATGTTCCCCATGCGCATGTAAATGTTGTCTTTTCTTGGTCCTCAAGAGAAATCTTTTTTTAGTTATAATCTGAGAATACATACATGAGTGAATACATTTGATATCTTATTGTGAGATTTATAATCATATCAATATTTGGCAATGGGAAATCATCTTTAGGACAAGCTTTTCTTAAGTCCCTAAAGTCTGTGCAAATTTTGATAGACTTATCTATTTTGGAAAATGGTACCACATTAGAAATCCATCCTACATAAGAAATGACTCTTATGAATCCATCCTTTAAGAGTTTTTCCAGCTCTGCTTTGACCAATAATGCCACATGTGGGTGCATATTTCTTATTTTTTGTTTGATGGGTTTAATTCCAGGAGCTATAGATAAGTGATGAATTATTAACTCGGGATCAAGCCCAGACATATCAATGTAAGACCATGCAAAGTTGATCTTCTTCTCTTTGAGGAATTCAGTAAACCATATCTTTTCTTCTTCTGATAATGATTGTGCCAGGTAAACAAATTAAGGAGCTTCCACAATTCCAAAATTAATTGGTTCTATTGGTTCTATCAGTACTAAAGATATTTCTTGAAAGTGCTCAGGGAGGATATCAATAATCTCATCTTTTGGAACATCTGAGAGATTTTTTCCATCAGATACGTCTTTTATTTTTACTAGTTTAGAATCTGATACTGTCACAATGTGGTTTTCACCATAAATTATTTGTTTCTTTTTATTTTTCAATTTGTGACTAAGAAACTTGATATCCTCCTCTATTAGGTTCACGCTCCTTACATTGGTGGAAGAAGGATAGGGTTCACAAGCATTCATATAATAGGCCAAAGTATAGTCATTGGGAAAGTTCATGATAGGAGTAGGGTCTGAATTGGTCCAATCAATATGGTTGAGGTTTACCAAGGATAATGATTCAGATTTTGGTAAGGACAACATCGTGTCAATGTCAAGGCTATTAACTGACAATACATGTTCTGTTAAGTTAGCTTCTATAGCGTTTAAATCATTAATAGTCGAATCATCATTATTAGGGTCATTGTTAGTAATATGCAGACCTAAATCTAGCGAATCATCAGTTGAGATCTCTTCTTCTTCTCTTATCGAATTTAAACTCATGTCTTGTATCCTTTGAATGTCCTCTAGACCTAGTAAAACACCATTATCTACATTAATAATCTTCGGCAGTGCTATCTCATCTAATTATGGGACAACAATAGTATTAGGAGAAGTGTTAGAACCTTCTCCTCTCTCCAATAGAGGTGCAAATTTATGAATCACATCTACCTCAATGTCTATGGTACCATCAGCCATGTGATCCAATTCATAATCATGTAAGTCTGTTATTTCTTCATCAGATCTGTTTAAAAACTCAACAATAGTTACCTGATGTACCCTATTAGCCATTTGTGGATCAAAGTGTGGTAAATCTAGGACATGTGAAATTGTTACCAATTTCCCCTAGTTAGGATGTACATCTTGTTGTTGGGGTATTTCTTCATGATTTTCTTCTAGCTGTTGGATTTCTGGAGAGTCTTCTTCTTCTTCCTCTACTTCTTGGACATCAGTTTGTGACAACAAAGGAACATGATGCTCTTGTTGTGTTTCAAAAGTAGGTACATATCTTTCTCCTTGATATTTTGGATCCTCGGTACCAATGTGTAGTAATCTTTCATATGTCCAAGGTACAAGTTATGTTTCTTCTTTTTCATCATCTCTTCCTTCATCAAAGATTGGACCATCTCTTGAGGTAGGGTGTTCTGAATTGTTATTGAACCCTAACCCTATTTTTTCTTTGGTGCCTCTAAATTCCATGTGCATAGGCTCAATGAGTCCTTTTCCTTTATCTCCTAGAGGTCCCTTTCCTTTGTATTCTATTTTTTAAGAAGGTCATAACCTTTGCTATACTTTTTTGGGGATATCTCAACATGTTTTACCCCATTCTCTCTTTGTTCCTCTTTATAGAGCCAAGCCAAGACTGCTTTATCTTCTTTTTCATCCTCTTGAGAAGTAGAGGCTCTAACCATACCAGTTGGTTTGTGAATGTCTTGGTCTTTTGATGCAGTAGGTGTGAAATATGGGGAGGGTTTCCCATAAGATCTTGGAGACACAAGAATGTTAGCCAATGATGTCGTCATGTCTAGTTTGTATTCCCCCATACTAGTTTCTTCAAGTTTTACTATCTTTCCAAAGCTTCTTATCACCATGTCTTTAGAGGTTTCATGTGTAGATTATTTTTGGACTTCCTTATTATGAGGAACCATATTGTCTGCTTTAACATTATTTCAAGTGTAGCTTGAATCTACATGAATTGTCACTTCCTCCCTATTATGTGGGAGTTTGATGCATTGGTGGTAAGTAGATGGTACTGCTTGCATTTCATGTATCCAAGGTCTCCCTAGTAATATGTTATAGGCCAATGGTAGATCAAGAACTTGAAAAATCACATTGTGTTCAATTGTTCCTATTCTGATTGGTAAAACAGTGAGCCCTTTGGATCATCTTTCTTCTTCATCATAAGCCTTGATGGTTATCTTACTTCTTGAATCAATTGTTTGTTATGAAAGACCCAATTTCTTGATTAGATTGAGAGTACATATATTCAAATATGTGCCTCCATCTATCAATACACATTTTAAACAAGATTTATGAATCAAGACTTCAATGTGAAGGGGTTGGTTATGCAGATGAGTCAAGGACTTGTCATCTTCTTTTGAAAAGGAGAGGTAATGTGAAGCTGATATGTGATTGACCATCATCTGAAATTTGTCTACATCTATGTCTTTTGGAACATTTGTGGAATGTAGGGATTTTTCAAGAACTTCCCTATGTACTAAAGAGATCTTTAATAACTCAAATATAGAAATTTGAGCTGATGTCCTTTTCAATTGGTCTACCAAGTTATAGTTAACAGATGGTATAGTAACTGTTTGTCTTTTCATTGCTACTTTAGGAATTGTGACAATAGGTGCTTTAGAGGATTTGGCTTGCATAGATGAGGAGTTAACTCCTTTAATTGTTACTTGTGTTTGGCTTCGAGTTACCATGTTTGAATGTGTCGATTTGTCTTTGACACCTTTAATAGTGATCACATTGATTGATTCGCTTTTTATGTCCAACATGTTGATCACATTATCGTTATGAGAGTAGGTGTAATTGACTTTATTTACTTTTCCTTTAGAACCTTCCCCTTTTTCATAGTTAGGAAATGGTTTCTTATATGTCATGTGATCTTCATTAGAGGTATGTCCTTCCACTTTGGTCTTGCCTCCCTCAATGAGGTCTTGTATAATGTGTTTGAGCTTAACACACTCATTATTCTTATGTCCTTTGTTCTTATGGAATTCACAATAGGCATTGTCATTCCACCACATTGGTTTAACTTATGGCTCCCATGGTTTTGAATCTGGTATTGTGAGGACTTTGTTATCCAAGAGAGTCTTCAAGATTGTCTCAATAGATTCTACCAATGGAGTAAATGTTATTTGAGGTCTAATTTTCATGGTTTACTCTTGGTGGTATCATTTTTTTCTCTTGGTATTGTGGTTATTACCTTATCTTCTTTTCTTTCTTGTAAGCTATTTGTGAGATTAAACACAGCTAGTTTAGTGTTTGCATTTGATGCTTCCACCACTCAATCACTAACAACATTCTTGTTCGTATTCCACCATTTAGGTTTGTTGTTATAGTTGTTAGATTTATTGTCACTTTGGAGTGTGATTTCTCCTTTCTTGACCATAACTTCTTTGGCACAAGTAGCATTCTTGATCATTCTATTGAAACTAGGAGAATGTTGCATTTGTAAAGCATATTTCATTTTGGGTACTAAGTTGATAAAGATTTCCATCTTTTGAGATTTGGGTATTGCTCTTGAGTACCTTGCAAATATTTTCCTCCACCTTTGTAAAAAGTGTGTAAAGAATTCACTATTTCATTGTTTCGTGTTACAAATATCCATCATGGTTACGTTATGTTGTATGTTGTAGGAGTAATTTTGGACAAATCATTGAATTAAATCCTCAAAATATTGCACACTTGGTGTGAGTTTGGAGAACCATACCATAGCATTTCCACCTAGACTTCTCAGAAATAGCCTCATTAAATAAGTGGGTTCATGCATGTACTCTATGCTTAGAGCACAAAATTCTCTAACATGGTCAAGTGGATCCACTTCTCCCATGTACTTTTCATATTAGGTTCATTCCATGGTAGGTGGAAATGGAACCATGTTTATACTCTTGTCAAAAGGAAATGGACATATGTGTTCCAAAGAGTATTTCTTCATTGGTTTAGTCTTTTATTGCTTGAGTGTCACAAGTTCTATTTGCATTAAGGTTAATTTATCTGTGAGTATGGAAATAGGTGTTTGTACTTCCTTTTCCTTCAATCTCTCAACATCATAGTCTTTAGGAAGTTTGACTCCAAGGGAAGCCAAGTGTAGGAAGTATTTCTCTTTGTCTTCACCAATGATCTTTTCCAATGTCTTTTAGATCTTCCTACTTTGTTTGAGTTTTTTATACTCCTCTTCTGATGTTTCTTCATCACTATCTAAAAAAAAACAAAGGACGACCATGATTTTGTTCTTCTTGACTTTCTCTATCATCATGGTCTTGGCTATATTCCTCAAAAGCCGCACTGCATTTGTGATGAGGTGCGTCCATTTCGAGTGAGTTTTGATCAAATAGGGGATTGCGAGATGTCTATCCTCTTTGAAACTTGAATAATCTAGGAGGTCTCTCTAATTCATCAGTAAGGTATTGATTACATCTTGTGTTAACCATGAAAGTTGGGTCTCAACTCTGTCAAAATTTTTCTAATTACGGTAATAGGATTTCCAAATTGTCCAAATAAGTGTGTCCAAGTTGTGAAAGAGTGTTTGTGTTTGTTTAGAGTGATTGACTACAACATCAAAGGGTTATAATGCCCTAATAGTAATCTAAGAATCAAGAGGTTTTGTTGAGTAAAAAGACCACATATTTTGGGACCAATTGTGCGAATCCAAAAGGACATGCAAGGTAGACTTCCAAATAAGTTGTGAAACAGTGACAAGCGGACCAGCAAGAGAAACAAGAACAAACTTAAGAGTCAAAAGGGTATCCAAAACTATTGATTTTTTGAGAGTGACACATGTACAAGTGCCCACTGTCCTAAATGAAAATTCCTAAATGCAAGCTTTGATATACAAGATACGAGCTGTTGCTGACTGAATGCGAGCTTATTTCCCACATGTGAGCCAGGAATCACTAAATGAGATGAAGTTCCCAAGATGCGAGCTTATGCAACCAAATGCGACCTGAAAATAACCAGATGCGAGCCTCTGATGGTTTTGCAATTTTTGTGTCAATTTTTCTTGAAATACATTAAATTTAATCTGACAAGAGAGTCTATCTGAGACTTTCCAAAGAGGTTTTAAATAACATGTAAGTCAAGGAGTTGAAAATGTTTGCTTGCTACAAGGAATTTATCTTGTTAGTGCATCTTAAGAGACATCAAGCAATGTTCATTAGGTGAAAAAATACATCCCTATTCCCTAGATTCTAGGCATAGAGTTAAAATATTTTCTCATAGACTCATATACACACTTACATGCTAATCAGAATACGACCATCACCAAGCACAATGGCTCCAGTCATGATTTTGTATTAGCCGAATCCAAATGCAAGTGAGAGCACAAAATGATGAGTATCTCAAGGCAATTACTATTTTCCTTACATAAATATCATCTCCCTTTCGAAGGTAAACCGGGTTGTTTTTTAATAAAAGTGTTTATTAATTGTGGGCATTTATTCGTAATCGTCCCACATAGAATTGCACAAGGAAAAATTAAGGTGTATAGCCCTATGAGTACTAAAATGTGTGTAGTCTCGCAAGCGAGATTCAAGCAGCTCCGCTCCACACACACTTAAGCATGTCCAAGGAATGATGTCAAAATTCCAAGGACAAAACTGACAACATCTTTCGAGGCTTTGGACTTCAAGGAATCCTTTTGATTATAGTGAGATGGAAGGGCTAGTGTTCACCTGTCCTCACTTGGGCCGTTCCCAGGAGATTTTTTCCTCAACAGGTAGGCCCTCTAATATTTTGAAAGCAAGTAAAAGGAGTGGCGACTTAGGATTCTAGATTTATTATTCTTCCAAAGAAGAAGAGCATACTCTCCTATTCCATGTCATTTTCTCCTATAAGCACATCAAGAATGTTCATTTCCTCAGATTTTATAACTCAAGACTTAATCCCCCATAACGAGTTTATGATTTTCCAACTTGGGAAAAGAGCATAATCCTCTAGTTGGACCAAAAAATGTGTTTAAATCTGATTATTTAAGTGCCTATTGTAAGAATTGACAAAACATGTATAAGGGAAGTTTGAATGTTCAATTTCCCCAAATTTAGAAAATTTGCTTGTTCAATTACTCCAAATTCTAATCAAATCCTAAGTTGACTTTTGAGTTTCTGATTTTCCATCAAGGAAAAGAGCATAATCCTCTGATCAATTTAGTAAATGAAAGAAAATGTGCTTAAGATATTAAAATTTGCAACAAATGAGTTAGGTTGAACGCTTTTGGCAACCTACAAATCACTAGTTAGTATTTTTCTTCCAACTTTTTGACAAAAATTTCTCTGCCAGCAATCTACAAGAAATTGTTAGGCTGCTCAACATCCAAAAATAGTCATGGTTAGCAGATTTGTGGTTAAACTTTAAAATTTGCAAAACAACTAACCATATGCGACTGCCTTTACCAGATGCAAGCCTTTACTGAATGTGATGTGAGATTCATTGGATGTGATTGAAGAAATTCAAGATGTGAGGCTCTTTCCCAGATGCAAGCCTTTGCAACTAAAGGTGATCTTTGGTCACTAAATGTGACTTTGTACCTGAAAATAGAGAGCACAAATGAGTGAAAATTGACTTTAAAATAAGGAAAAATCTAAGGATTTGCCCCACGGTGGGTGCCAAAACTGTGTGTGTATTTATTGTACCTATAAGTTGCAACACAACATGTCAATATGTCATTATATTAGTGATAAAAACATGAAAGATTAGAGGAAAAGAATATATAAATCACTAAAATAGACTTATTGCTTCCTATGTAAGAAGAGTATGATAAATTCTATAATTGCCCTCAGATTATGCATAAATCAGTGACATATACAAGCTTAAAATGGAAGATTCAAATAGAATACAAGCTAAATGCAAATGCAAAGTTCATTTTAGAGCTCGAAAGAAAGATTATAAAATTATGTGAATAATGAACTAAGAATGCATTTAGATTTCTACAAAATTAGAGCAACATAAGATTACTTTCAAAATCTAAAATTAGAGGCCCATTGAGCTCAAAATTCATCCCTTTTATAGAAGAATTTAAGGAATGAGTGGTCAAGATTGATTTGTGAAGAGGGGTGGAGATTGAATCTTTGGTGATCCATGTGAGTGATCCAAGTGATTTAACTCTTATTGGCTAATGGATTGACTTTCCATTTTGCAAGTGAGGAGTTGTAATTAGGAGATTTATTTAATTCTTTTTAATTAATTACTTTAGCCAAGTATTTAATTATTTTGATTTGATTAAAATAGGCCAATGTAATTAATGTGAGTTAGTGATGTACGCGAGATCGAAATTTGTTACGCCTCAATTATGAGGGTTAGTAGCAGCGATTTACAATGTGGGAATCAATCAAATAACTACTAATAATGAAACTACGAATCAATAAAATAACAAGCAATAAAGGAGGTACACAAATGAATGCAAACCAACAAGGCTTGAATATTCTATTGTCTCTCTCTACTCTTTCTGAAATGTTGTTTGTGCGATGCTCATTGTTGGTGTGGGTAGCGTCTATGACTTGGGAGCATTGAGAATATGATATTGAATATGTGATCGCAAGATGGCTTGATGCTTGAAACAATCTGACAGAGTAATGGTGCACGTGAGCTTGAAATCTTGGATCCTTCAAATGATTATGAAGGGTTTATTATATAGAAAATAAGAATGATATGAATGGTTGAGATCAATCCTAGAGATAGGAGGATGAACGATTGAGATCAAAGGGAACTGGAGAAGCCATCAGTAAACTCCACCTCTTCAACTGGGAGAGAGGAGATAGAGTTTGGTTAATTGAACAACTAATTATGAGTTACCTTTTGAACTGAAGAGGTAATTTGGAGTTACCTTTTTGAACTGAAGAGGTGGGTGGAGTAGCCCATGTAATCAGAGATCTGATTAAGAGTTATCTTTTTTGAACACCAAGAAAGGATTTAATTAAATATTTAATTCATTTTTATAATTAAAGTATTCAACATGTGAGCCAATTGAATTTTTTTTGGATTTAAAATTAAATTATTGAATGAAATTAAATTAAATTAATTTAATTGAAATTAATTTAATTAGAAGAATTAATTAATAAGTTTAAATATTTAAATTTAAACTTTAGGAAATTGAATTTAATTAATTAATGAAGATTAATCAATTAAGGTTAATTAATTAAATAAAATTAATTATTTAATTAATTTTGGGGATTTGATTAGATGATTTGGGGAATGCATTTAGAAGGAAATAGATGATTAATTAATGATTAAAAAACTATTAATTAATAGATTAAAATTAGTGTTTTAATGTAAAGTCGCAAGTCTGTCTATTTTAGGGTGTCTACATTTGCCCCTCTTTGATGCATTGTGGCTTGTCGTAATGTGTCAAAGATTCTTTGTTTTGATCCTGCCCCAAATTGCCCCAGCAATAACAGGTATATTTATGCCACCCAACAAATTTGAGTGAAAAGTCACGACATGAGAGTTAATTTGTTGAAACTACAAATTGGTAATCTGGGTATCTGACTGATTTTGAAAATTGTTGAATATGCTCTGGATATAGACTGTTAAAGTTTCTGGGGCCTGAGACGATAAATTTGAGGTCCTGGAGGAATTAGGGTTTTTTCTGAACCCTTATAAAAAGCTTGGAGGGTCTTTCATTTGTCATTTTGCACTCTTGGAGTTGTAGAGAATTGGGTGAGTCTGTCTTTGGTTTTCTTTACTTTCTGTGTTGTTATTGAGCTATGACGGGTCTTCCTAGAGTCGTGCACATTTCTGATCACATCTAGAATTTTCATCGTCCAGACGGTGCAAGACATCCAGTGAGTTGCTTTATCCTTGTGTATTTATTGCTCACATTTATTTCTTTTGAAAAAGTTTTTTTTTAAATTTCCATAGTATGCTGCAATAGGCCGCAATTTTGTTGTAATTGCGGTTTAGGTGCCACAATTGATGATTGCATTTCACAATAAATAAGTGTGCCACAAATGTCAATTTTATTACCGCATTTGATGGAAAAATTCCGCAATTGCTTGTTGAATGCTGCAATCGGTATAAATGTTTCGTATTTGTTTTACGAATGCTGCAATCGCTCTGCTAGTACTTTTTAGCTTGCATTTGTTATTTATCTGATACTCTAGCTTCTGACATGATACTGATGATTGGCTTTTCTAATGTTTTGTAGTTCATCGGGACTATTCTGTATTGCCGGGAGTCAAGACTTGCCGAGTTAGTATTCTGATTCCAGTTATCTAAGGCAGAGAGGGATGTTTTGAGACAGTTAGGATTATACTAGATTTGTTACATGCCTAAGATCATGACCAATAGGGGTATGATCTCTACTCTCTTAGAGATATGGCATTCATATACATGCACCTTTCAATTACCAACTAGAGAGTGTATAGTCTCTTTGGAGGATGTCTATTGCATCCTTCATATTCTGATTCAAGGCACCCTTGTGGAGTATGATCAAGGCAATGGTATTACTGCTCTATCTGAGCTATCTGGTCTGCCCCAAGGTCAGCTTGGCATATTTGATCCTTTAGATATCCCATGGGCTAGGTTTGGCATGGGTTTACATAGGTTGTCTACTATGTTAGGTAGTCTGATATGTGGGATCTTGTGTCCCGGTCATCAACAACATGGGTTCTCTATTGGTTTTGGTGCTTGTCTTTAGGGGATGGTTAGAGATCACACTCTATACACTTGGGGTCCTTGTATGTTGGCCCACATGTACTTCCATATGTTTTATTCAGCTTACCTTGATGGTAATTCTCTTGGGTGCAGAGCTACTCTCTTGTAGATCTAGTCTTGGGAGCATATTGCGATCTATAGGCCTGTAGCCACCCATGATCTTCCTTCAGGGAGACGATATGTGTTTATGTATGATGGTGTTATTGTTCAGTCCTATATGGGACATATAATGTATTGGCAGCAACAACTAGATATGATGTCATAATTCATTTGGAGGCCATACAGGGATTGTCTTGGTTGGGATGGGGAGGATGCACACCTTCCCTTCTATTGACAAAGGAGATTTCTGATTGGGCGAGTTAGCCACCATGTCCATATGATATATTTCCACAACACCGACAGGGTGTTGCGATAGTTTGGCGAGAGGCAAGATGTCTCTGATTCTTATGCTTACTTTGCTCGGCGATCAAGGGATATTACCTTATGAGGTGTCGTTATATCTTTAGATGCTACTAGGAAAAATTTCATGGGCTTGCTTCCTATTGCTTGGACATGGTGATCAACCACTATGGATGCAGGTATATGTTGTGATTTTCCCCTGCTTGCTGATATCTCTCTTTTCCTATTTTCTTAGATATAGCTATCTTTTGATTAGTCTTTTATGCTTATTGAACTGCCTCACAATAGGTGTGGAATAATCATGCTCAAGGCCTTTCTTAGGAATGGTTTATTCAATATAAGGACTACTTATCTCGTTATGAGGTGCATTTAACTTGTCAACCTAGGGACGTATACTTGAAATGGGTAGCACAATATGTGCACTAGGTTCCTTAAGGAGTCATTCTGCTTATGCTACAGGAAGGTAAAAATGCATAAAAGAAAACTACACTAGTGCTGCAGGAAAAGAATACATTTATCTCCTTACTGAAATGAATGCTAGAAATTGCAAACTCTACTTTAACCTATACTTTCAGCCTAGAACATCCATTATAACTATTCTTGCAGATGTTGCAGGAACATTCACAAGGTACGATGCTGCAGGAAGAAATTATACCTTCTATCTGAAATACTAGAAATGCTGGAAATGCTGGAAGGAAATCTATTCTATTCTAACCTATTCCACCTCCCAAGTGGGCCCCCTTGGTTGGTTTCTGCTAATCTATTAACACAGAACGTAAACCAAGAATTACTTCATTATATTTCAAAAACTCATTACACAAAAACAATACATGACACTTGAAATAGATTGCTATAAGATATAACAGTTTTCTTCCAAAAACTTCTTTCTCTAACTTTCCTATCTAACTTCAAACTACCGGTCCAATCCCTATATATATAGAGGATCGAACACTTATTACAAAATAGAAAAGAAACTATCTTGCTGAAAACATGCTGGAGAAGAAGATGGAAATTCAACAGCCCGCGGTGTGGGTAATAAAGCTTGGGCGACCAGTTCAACATAATAAAGTGCAGAGGGAATATAGCAACACTACATCCCCGCATCCTGGAATAATGGCTCCTCCATTGTAGCAGCTATGTTTCCTAGTGTTGTGATGATCACTCTGCTGTAGCTGGTCCTCAACAGTCTTCCTTGAATGTTGTCGACCACTCTCCAGCCGCTTTCTCTCCTGTCAAGTTAGTTGTGATGCAGAAATATTCATGCAACAAGCTTAATCAAATTAAATCTAGATATAAGAATATATATTCTGATGGTTATATGAAATACTACACTATATGTATAATATTAGCAAAATATGTCACAAACATCTACCCATGGTTTATCAGTTCTATCTAGACTTTATCACAAGTTTTAACTGGCTAAGTTCTCAAATGTTTTGTCAGAAACTAGAACAGAGTATTTAAAATTATACCAAATAAAGGCAATAATTTGGCCTTATCATCTACTCCTTGGTTAATCAAATGCTTGTCCTCAAGCATTGCATCTTCTAGAAATTGGCCTAAAGTCACCAACTTCAGTTCTTCCTCACCTCTAGCTCTTGAAGGAGTAGTAGAATCTTCTTGTTCTTTCCCAAACTTCCCTTTTGTGATCCTCCTGCAGCCTGTCAAGCTTGGCAATGTTGATGTCATACAAGGGCCAAAGGAGCATGGGCGGTTGCATTGTGAGCGGACACCAGAGCTCCTACCTGATTTGCCTACCCACCTCTATGTATTTTGGTGCCCGGTGTATGGTTGCTTCAAGGTTAATGGGGCTATGTGGTTCTGACCTTTTGAATGCCTCTGATAATCTACCCCATCTACTTCTGGCACCAGTTAAGGCTCTTTGGAAGATAAAATAAGATACGTTGTTGTATTCTGCATACACATCTGTTCTGAGTTTAAAAACTTTATCTCTAATTTTCTTTTTAATATTCCCATATGTCATTTTGAACCAATCCCTCAAGAATACTTCTGGTTGACTGCTCTCTGCTCTTTATGGCAGGGGTTCCATTTTCTCAAGTTCTCTATAATTCTCCAATTGTCTATCATAGTTAGCCTCATTGTGCATCCAAGACATTAGGGCCCTTAGGTGTATATCCCCTATGTAAGGTAGGGGGTTCCATTCAGTCTCTGTAGGGATTATGAAATTATGCACATACAACTCACAGAGTAGGTTTTGTTGCCAAGATGGAAGGGTCTGGTATAAACCATAGAATTCTTGGGTTGGTTTGAACTCTGTGTTTACATCTTTGAGGGTCATCATCAACTGAAATAGGAGGAATTGTTATTTTAGACAGATGGTATAGACCCTAGGTGGCGGTCTACAAGAAATTATTTGGTCATTCAGCTTAAGGGCATGTTCCAATCTTTGTTTCTGTCTTGCCAACTGGTCTTTTAATTCTACAATTTCCTCTCCTTGTTCTGCTATTACTTTCTGCAATTTCTTTTTCTCTTCTCCCCATAGAGTGGTTGTCAACACATGATTATTATATAACTGGAAGAGAAGAATTTTCAGAGTAATCGGACCACTATTTTCATCTTGGTTATTCTTCTTCCTTTGTTCCCTCCATAACTACTCTAAGAAATTTATTAACCAAGTTCGCTTATAGGAAACTAGGGCATTTCTTGTGCAAGCTAGCTGGTGAGTTATAGGGGTTTCTTTCTCATGGGTTGGAACATCCTGATGACTAACTCCTGGGTCATTTTGACATACATTTGGCACAACTTCACACTCCTCATCCAGATTTTGAGGAATGTCTAGAATCTCAGACTGGCTGGGAGAATCATCTGAAATAATATGAATAGGAGTTTCCTCCTCAAATTGTTTGGGGGAAGCGGTCTAGCTTTTAGTGGGTGCTTTAGGAATATACCCTCTCATCCTAGAACTTCTTCTTATAGGGATTTCCTCAACCTTTATAGCCTTTTTCTTACTAACCCTTTTTTATTTTCTCTGCTGCAGGAGTAGTGGCTGTAGGAACTGACTTCATTTTCTTCTTTCTCGAGACTTGAGGGTTTCGTGGCTCAGCTGCAGGAACTGAAGTTTCTCCCACTAACTTCCATTTTCCTTTTGTTCAGGCAGAAGTAGGTATATTTCTCATGTGAGTGGGTAAAGGCACATTTTCTTGTAAATTTTCAGTTTCTGCCCCTTGGGTACTTTGCTCGGCAACTGGGTCAAGGGAAACTGCATTATCTTGGCTAATTTTCACATTAGGGGCAATTTGAGGCTACAGGGTTTTATGATGGAGAAAATCTGCCCATGCCATAGGGGAGATGTCCCTAAGAGATCTTTCTATGAGTAATTTAATTAGGGCATGGTGAGTAACAAAATTGTCATTCCCTTTCTGGGTTTCCTAAACAAAAAATTGGGGGCATTCATTGGGATATTATGTCGTACATAACTAAGTAGCTTAAAATGATGCGCATGTAAATTAGAGAATCATCCTTCATAGGTGAAATACCTAATAATGTGCATGGCCAACTCATGATATGGTGGAGGAATGGACATTATTTTTCACCCCTATTTAGTGATCTCCAGTGGAGGGTCTTCTGGTAGGGTGAACTGGGCCCTAGCTGACTTGGCATCATGCGCATTGGGGTAGTGTTCCCCTACTGCTGGAAAACTAGTTACTTCATCTATTCTCTCCTTTTTTGCAATGACTGTCAACCCCCATACCATTGCTTGGCCTTCATCAAATGTGTTTGCAAATTCTGTTGCTGCTTCCTCATCAAACTTCATCAATTTTAAGAAATATCACAGCCATCCGCAGGCATTAAATCTTCTTACTGCCTCAACATCTGATAGTAAAATATCATGAACCACTCGTTCATGATTCTGCAATTGGCTCCCCATTTATGCTTACCAAATTCAACCTCTACTCTGTTCTCGATAATTACCTTCTTCTCTTTTGAATTTCAGACTACTTGTAAAACCACAGACCCTCTTTTCACATTCTTCTGGTATTCTTGGTATGAACAATAATAATGTACTTTAACAGAATGAATCATAGATATTCATGCAAGAGTTATGTCATGGTTTTAATACTGGGTCACATCTAGTCTGACAATTAGGGGTTTATTTGGAATAAAGGTATGACACTTGACACTTGTGTGATGCGGCAGTTGGGTATTAATTAAGACAATGTCAAAGTATAGATTTGAGGATCTTAACGAGTAAATAGAAATGACATTTTAAGAATTGGCACACTTCCCTGCCCCCTACAAAATATTGACAAGTGTCCTCACTTGTCAGACTTGGCAGAAGGTACGGAATTGGATTAAGGCAGCAATGATACTTTTATTGTAGTATTCGATATAACCAACGAAATCTATGCGCTAAAAATGGGAATAAATTTGAAAAGCTTGTACCTGTTAATTGATCATCGCACATGCTAGGAAAGGTTGGCGAGAGTGGAATGACAGCATTGGCGGTCGACATGCATCAGCGCACTATCTCTTTATTGAAAGCATAGAAATATGATGACGTGGGAGGTGGGTGGATGGAAGATTAAGAAATGAAATGGATTGAAAAAGAAGAATGTAGAAAGTGAATGGAGAATTTGAAATTTATGTAAACATAAAGTTTTTATTATGGTCATGCTTCAAAGGAATATTGAAGAGCTGGAGGAAGAAGGTTGACACTGTCTGCTGCAGGAAGTGTTACCTGTTGATCCTTTAAAAATGGTTGGTTGAATTGTTGCAGGAAGCTGTCTTTCATCTATGGCTGGTGATACAAATTTAGCCTATGTCCATTGACTAGTAGCTTGAAGTGTATAGGGTCAATTGTGGTCAACTAGACTGCTCCATTTGTAAATACATGTCTTATTTAATATGGACCCAGCCATCGTGTCTACAGCTTGCCTGGTATCTCTTGGAATCTGGAATCATATAACAATGCCCAATATCCAACTTTGAACTAATTACTCTTGATATGGGTGTCATGCCATTGTTTCCTTTTCTTTTGGACAATTTCCGTGCGCTGCAGGGCAGACTTGCACATTTCATCCAAAGAATTGAGATACAGCAAGCATTCTCTCTGTGCTGCAAGAAGATCAATATTTAACTCCAATGCTATTCTTAATGTTTTGTGTTCAAATTCAATCGGTAGCATTGCTATTTTACCATATAACAGTTTGAATGGAGTGAACCTTGTGGTGGTCTTCCATGTTGTTCTATACACCCAGACGGATTCTGATAGTTTGATGCTCTAATCTCGATGATGCAAATGAACTGTCTTTGTTAAGATTGCTTCTATTTCCTGATTTGTTACTTCTACTTGTCCATTGGCTTGAGGGTGATAAGGGCTTGACTTCTGATGTTTGATATTATATTCCTTCATGAGCTTTGTTATCATATTGTAAGTGAATTGAGTACCTTGATCAGTAACAAGTTCTCTTGGCATGCCATATCTAGTAAAAATTTCTTCATACAGAAATTCAGCAACTTTATGATCCCTGGCATGCTTCATTGCTCTGACTTCGACCCATTTGGTCAGGTAATCTGTGCACACCATAATGTATGACTTCCCATTGGATGGAGGGTCTATTGGACCAACAAATTCCATGCCCCATTTATCAAATGGTGTTACCACCACCTGTGGGTTTAAGGGCATCTCATCTGATCTTGTTGGTTGGCCCATTCTTTGACATTTGTCACACTTCCTTGTATAATTAGATACATCTTTGTGAAGTATAGGCCAGTAGTAGCCAGTTGTTAAAATATTCTATTTTGTTCTTTTGGCTGCAAAGTGTCCTCCACATGGTTCATTATGACATGCATGAAGAATGTCATATGTCTCATCTTCTCTCACACATCTCCTCATGACTTGGTCAGGTCCAGTGTAAAATAATGTGCTATCAATCCAAGATAAATGGAAGCTTTTCTCTACAAGTAGCTTCTTTTCCTTATAAGAGAAATGTGTTGGCATTTTGTTAGCTGCTAGGTAATCAGCTATATTAGCATACCATGGATTCTAGATAGCAATATGAAATAAATGTTCATCTGGAAATGCATCATCTATCAAAGTAGTATCTTCTTCAGCATGATGAATTTTGGATAGATTATCAGCTACCACGTTTTCTTTCCCTGGCTTGTCAATGATTGTTATATCAAATTCCTACAAAAGAAGAAGCCATCTTACTAACATGCCTGTGATGGCAGGTTTGTTCATGAGATACTTAATTGCTACATGGTCAGTATGAACAAAGATAGGATAACTAGTTATATAATGGAAGAATTTGTTCAGAGCATAAACTACTACTAGCAATTCTTTTTCAGTCACTGTATAGTTTAACTCTGGTCCATGTAGACTCTTACTGATATAATAGATTGCATTTTCAAGGTTTTTATAATTTTGTCCTAAGACAGCACCTACGACATAGTCTGAAGCATCTGTATGTATGTGAAATGGCAAAGTCCAGTCAGGACCCCTAAGTACTGGTGCAGTTGTCAAAAGTGACTTGAGCTGCAGGAAGGATTCATCACATTATTTTGTCCAAGAAAATTCAGCTTCTTTGGTAAGTAAGTTGTATAGAGGACTAGCTATTTGACTAAAGTTCTGGATAAACCTCCTATAATAGTCAGCGTGACCTAGGAAAGATCTGACATCTTTTTTCTTAGTAGGAATAGGGAGTGTGAGAATTACCTCTATCTTCGTAGGGTCTACCTGGATTCCAGCTTCGGAGATAAAATGTCCCAACACCACTCCTTCCTGCATCATCAGAAAGCACTTTT
>MU225616.1:403072-435416 GCA_018584345.1 Thuja plicata | reverse complement strand
CAGAAAGGAAAAATATTTCTTTCCAGCCAAATTATCCAAGACCTGGTCAATAAAAGGTAAAGGAAAGTGGTCCTTCTTTGTGGCATTATTTAATTCCCTATAATCCACACATATCTACCACTTACCTCCTTTCTTAGTTACAATAACCAATGGTGATACCCATTTTCTATCAGAGATTGGATAGATGAATCCAGTATCCAACAACTTCTGCAACTCAGTTTTAACTATTTCTCTTAGTGCAGGATTTATTCTCCTCTATGGTTGATGAAGTGGCAAGCTTCCATCACTGATGTAGATTCTGTGGGTGCATAGTTTAGGGTTTAGTCCCTCCATATCCCCATAATCCCATGTAAAGGCTTTTTCATGCTGAATGAGGAGATTTTTTAACAGTGCCAACTGTGATTGGGACAACTTGTTGTTTACATGCAGGTTACGACCAGAGGAAATTTCCACTATTTTTGTTAGCTCTGCCATTAACACTTCAGGCACTGGACTTCTAGCTATTTCACTTGTCAGTAATTGATCAATTATTTCAGGGGTTGCTGGAAACATACAGTCCTCATAGGTACATAGTTGTAAAATAGAACTTTCTGAAACATCTTTAGCCACAATACATTCATTGGTAAGAATGCTTTGTATCACATCATCTTCCTCTTTCATCTTTAGAAAAGATTGCCTATGCAACATCATGAGCTAGGATACTTAATTCAGCTCTTCCTCCTCATCCCCTAAGTCTAGCCAAATAGGTTCTCCCAAGTCTGGCTGGGGTTGGGCAGGAGGATATAGGGCTAGCTTCCTTATGGCTTGACCATTTGAAATTGTCATACTGCCTGATCTACAATTAATTTTGGCATCAGTGGTGGCTAACCAGGGTATTCCCAAGATTACAGGATAGCCAACAAAGTTTACTTTAGGTGATAGGATAAGAAAATTAACAGAATACTCCCATGAGTCTAAGGTTACTATCACATCTTCTATGAGACCCTCTGGAGTAACAGTTGAACTATCAGCAAGTTGTAACACTATGGCTATTTTTCTTAAGCCTTCTATGCTTAGCCTATGTATTGTATCTTTAGTCATCACATTTATTGCTGCTCCCAAATTAACTAGAGCATTTCTCATAGTCTGTCCATTTATTATCAAGTCGACTACTAGACTGCCAGGATCTGAATACTTTGGTATTACCACCTTTCCTAACATGATATCTGCTAATTTCCCTACAACATGTACTATTTGAGGGTCTTTCTTCTTCTATCCTAGCTTCTTAAGGCATGCTTCCTTAATAGCCTTTCCATAAAGAGGTATAACTTTGATAGATTGGAACAGAGGGATTTGAATGTTCATATTTTTCTACTACTCAATTATATCAAATGTTTCTTTCTCTTGGGGTATAGGTTTTTCTTTGTTTAGCCTATGTGGAAAGTGTGGATTTGAAGTGTGGATAGTAGTTATGCTGGGTATATCAGTCGGCTGGCTGGTATTTGGCAGTGTGGCTTTTGGAAGTAGTGCCGCAGGAGTGTCTGCAACTTCTATGATAATAGGATATTTAGGTGTAGGTAGGGTGGTACCAGACCTCAAATGGATATCAGCTATCTCTAATGAATAAGTAGGGCACTGCTGAGTGTCAGTAGTGTACATTTATTGCTGCTATTGTTTGTTGTTTGGATTTGGCTATGGTTGAGCAGGCAATTGGGTTGGCTTTGGATTAGCATTAGTTGTTGTAGGAGGTGGCATTATTGCAGGTGGTTGCACTGGAGGTGGTAATTGTGGATAGCTAGAATTTTGGTTAGGCCACTGTGGAGGTCCCCTCCATTGATTAGTTTGCTGCCAATTTCCTTGCGATGGTTGCCATTAATTTTGCTGATTAGGCCACTGGTTATTTTGCTGACTTTGCCATTGGTTATTTTGCTGATTTGGCCACTGATTATTTTTTGAGTTTTTCCATTGGTTATTTTTCTGGTTGGGCCATTGGTTATTCTATTGGTTTGGCCACTGAGGTTGAGAGTACTGAGAAGTGTTCTGATAATTTTTGTTTTGCCACTGATTATTGTTAAAATTTGAAAATTGTAGAGGATCTTGTGGCATACCTTGTCATGAAGCCCATGGTCAACATTGAGAAATGAAGAACACTTGATCGTTTTCTCCTTCTATCTTCATGTAGTCAGTTGGCAAATGTTGATTTTCCAGATTTGCTACCAGCTTACATCCACAGTCTTTCTTTTGTTTGCGGCAGTTTGGACAGTACTCAGCCAATTGTGATTCAGCTTCTGCATGCTTCTTTTTGGCAGTCATCGTGTCAAGATGTGTAGCTACATCATTTATAATATCTTGCTTGAAATCCATGAGCAAATTAGATATCTCCAGCATTGAAATGCCTGAACCAATCCCTTTTGTGACTGTGGGCCGGTATCCTCTGCCTTTCTTCACAGTTGACCTTGAGTAGTTGAGACAAATTTTCTTGAGGTCATCCCAAGAGGATTGGGATATGTCTCCACCAGCCATCAAGTATAATGCTTCCAGACAGTTGACGTTTACCCCTCTCAAGAAAACTAGTTTCTGTGAATCCTCTGCTAGTACATGCTAGGGATTCTTCTGCATTGTGTACCAAAAATGTGAAACATAGTCCTCCAATGTTTCATCTTCCTTTTGAGACATCCTAAAGATATCATCTCCTTTTGGGTCACTGCCTTTGCAATAATCTTTATATTTCTTCAGAAACAACATCTGCATCTCATCCCAGGTACCTGCTGCATTGGCTCCTAAGCCCATGAACCATCGTAAGGCTGACTCTTTCAGTGTTGCAGGAAACAACTTGAGCTTATGGGCATCAGTATTATAGTCAAAGCTTCGACAGAGTATGTCAAACTCAAACAAGAAAGTGTCAGGATCCTCCGTTATAAGACCATAAAAATTTGGAAGAGCAGCTATGAGTATATTTTTGAGATTAGCATTGTTTATTAGGTTTGGGAGAGGAAATGGGAAAGTAGGGTGTGCCATAACTGGAGGTATTTGATTATGG
Source organism: Thuja plicata (assembly GCA_018584345.1). Taxonomy (NCBI): domain Eukaryota; kingdom Viridiplantae; phylum Streptophyta; class Pinopsida; order Cupressales; family Cupressaceae; genus Thuja; species Thuja plicata. The sequence goes on along the minus strand of MU225616.1, from coordinate 432,397 downwards.
GGTTGCTGCTGGAAAGGAGCATTAGCCACTAGATTGTTAACAATAGGTGGATTTGGGCCAGAATTATCTAGAAAGCTGGCCAAGATTTTTGCAAAAGGTTGGAAGCCAATTATATCAAGTGGTTCTGCTCTAGAGGAAGATGTTGTAGGAAAGTCGGGGCTTGTGTCCTCAAAGGGTAACTCAACTTCTTCAACTTCCTCATTCAAATTAGCAGACTCTACTGTGAGAAATCTGCCATATTCATCTCATCGCCTTTCTCTTTGATGCATGCAATTGAATTCTTCATGCTTGTGAAGCAATTTTTAGGGATACAAACCTAAAAAATAACTAGGAATGAAAAAATGACTCAAAAATGTTCCTAGCTTGACACCATCCCCAGTAACGGTGCCAAAAATGAACTGCCTCACAATAGGTGTGGAATAATCATGCTCAAGGCCTTTCTTAAGAATGGTTTATTCAATCTAAGGACTACTTCTCATGTTATGAGGTGCATTTAACTTGTCAACCCAGGGATGTATACTTGAAATGGTCGGCACGATATGTGCACTAGGTTCCTTAAGGAGTCATTCTGCTTATGCTTCAGGAAGGTAAAAATGCATAAAAGAAACCTACACTAGTGCTGTAGGAAAAGAAAACATTTATCTCCTTACTGAAATGAATGCTAGAAATTGCAAACTCTACTTTAACCTATACTTTCAGCCTATAACATCCATTATAACTATTCTTGCAGATGCTGCAGGAACATTCACAAGGTATGATGCTACAGAAAGATATTGTAACTTCTATCTGAAATACTAGAAATGTTGGAAATGCTGGAAGGAAATATATTCTATTCTAACCTATTCCACCTCCCAAGTGGGCCCCCTTGGTTGGTTTCTGCTAATCTATTAACATAGAACGTAAATCAAGAATTACTTCATTGTATTTCAAAAACTCATTACATAAAAACAATACATGAAACTTGAAATAGATTGCTGTAAGATATAACAGTTTTCTTCCAAAAACTTCTTTCTCTAACTTTCCTATCTAACTTCAAACTATTGGTCCAATCCCTATATATAGAGAGGATCAAACACTTATTACAAAATAGAAAAGAAACTATCTTGCTGAAAACATGCCAGAGAAGAAGATGGAAATGCAACAGCCCACGGTGTGGGTAATAAAGCTTGGGCGACCAATTCAACATAATAAAGTGCAGAGGGAATATAGAAATACTACATCCCCACATCCTGGAATAATGGCTCCTCCATTGTAGCAGCCGTGTTTCCTATGTTGTGATGATCACTCCATCATAGTTGGTCCTCAACAGTCTTCCTTGAATGTTGTCGACCACTCTCTAGCCGCTTTCTCTCCTGTCAAGTTAGTTGTGATGCGTAAATATTCATGCAACAAGCTTAATCAAATTAAATCCAGATATTAGAACATATATTCTGATGGTTATATGAAATACTGCACTATATGTATAATATTAGCAAAATATGTCACAAACATCTACCCATGGTTTATTAGTTCTATCTGCACTTTATCACAAGTTTTAACTAGCTAGGTTCTCAAATGTTTTGTCAGAAACTAGAACATAGTATTTAAAATTATAAAAAATAAAGGAAATAATTTGGCCTTATCACTTATCATCCATATGGTACTAATGTGTGAACTTGTTTCTTTGTAGGCACTACTCCACAGTATGATGCATGGTGGCAACAGTCTCGTCCTATGTCTTTGACTGATGTTTCTCACCCTATAATTGGTACCATCATGAGGAGGCCTTGAAAGAGATGGAGAGGAGGGAGAGATAGAGGTTGGGATGGTGGAAGGGTTGGAGGTAGGGATTGAGGTCGCGATGGTGGTCGTGATGGAGGATGGGATGGAGGTCGGGATGGTGGTAGGGATGGAGGGTGGGGTCTAATGATTCAGATGATCTTAGGCCTAGTGGTTCTGGTGGGAGGGTGAGGATGAGGGGTGGTCATGGTATTAGCAGGCGGGTTGGGTTGGATGTTGTTCTAGAGGAGGAGGCTTTAGAGGAGGAGGCACCTCAGTTGGTCCTGAGAGTGCATCCTCACACTACTTTTGTGCTGATAGGGAGGGAAGAGGAGAGGGTACTAGTGAAGGATGAAGAGATCACTGATATTGATGTTGAGGAGTTAGGCTCTAGCTCATCTATGAGGAGTAGAAGTACTGGCAGCAGTACTAGCGACAATGAGAGTAATGAGGATTCATGGGTTGTGCGGGGTAGAGGAGATGAGGGTTTGGGAGATAGGGGTGAGGAGGGGGATATGGATTTAGCTATGTGTGGGATGGATGATGATCCATCAAATTTATTGAGATTGACATAGAATATATACAATCTGTAGGCTAGGTTGGCTTCTTCTGATGCACGGGCTACTACTTTGGATAGTAGGGTCATAGCAGCGGAGGCTAGGGCTACTGCAGTTGAGGAGAGAGGGTGATAGGCTCATTTAGAGATTAGAGCCTTCATTAATGGTGTACAGGATGTGTCCCACCGGGAGGTGCTAGATGGATTCTAGAGATCTGGGCTTGAGGCCCAGAGAGAGATTGAGTACTGGCAACGCCATTATGAGGGTGATATTTTTGTAGCACAGTGAGTACCGAGCTACATAGCATTATAGCAATCTAGCAGGGCTCAAAGATCCCAGAGCAGTGGTATTGGAGCTCCTGGTCCACAGTCAAGGACTGCACCTGATATGCCACCCCCTCGTGCACCTAGCGGTGAGGGTGGTGGTAATTCATGTTAACTATGTTGACTTTCCTTTGTATCATACTGTACCATATTTATACTGATGTTACATTGATTTATTTGATGTTTTACCAATTATTGTATCTTGATATACTGATATTTATGAGATTTGTATTGATTGCCCTCTTTTGTTCTGACTTGTTACCATTCATTGTACTCAAATATTGAGATTTATATGAGATGCAGCTATTGAGTCTATATGATGATGGTTATATGGTGAAATGTTTATGCAATGTTATTCTATTATTCAGACTAGATGTGATTTTACCTTCCTATGATAATGACATGTGTATGCAGGATGGTGTTTTATGGAATGCATGTTTATATGAGATGTTATGGATGCACTTGATTATGATTACTATGTATGCAGATGCTATATTTTATTTTGTTTTCTGATGCACATAAATGGATGAATGTAATCTAATATGCACAAAATATCTGATTAATGCATATGTTAGTTAGAATAAAGTTAGTGGATATTTTATCTTTGGGATTGATTGATAGATATGAATTGATAGATAGGATGGGTGACCCAAGTCGTTGTCATGTTTCCAATTTTTTTTCATCATTGCACCTTATTTATGAAAATCAAAGAGCATCCAATGTACCCAGATATTACTCATCTAGATACCGCTATGATATTTTGATAACCGGAAGGAGTAGAGAGATTGAATAGAAAGAGAACTAAGAGCACCCATATATTAACCATCTGAATACTGCTATATTTCCTAATTTTAAAAGAAAGAGATCCAAAATGCACCTAGATATTGACCATCTGGATACCGATATGATCTCTTATTTGAAAAGAAAGAGAACCAAATGCACCTAGATATTGACCATCTGGATACCGCTATGATCTCTGAACAATCTAAAAAAAAGAAAAAAAAACCAAGATAGAAATCCAATGCACCCAGCTATTAGACCATCTGGATACCACTATGATTCTATTAGTAAAACAAGTAGATAAAAGAAAATGTTTGTTCAATTCTTTCCCAAGGTTAAGCTCAGATCATGGAACTGCACGGCTACCTGATAAGTGACAGAGCCTGCCACATTTATTCTAAATCATTATTGCCCCAGAATCGAAGTGAAGCATTTCCACAAATACAAATCAAAGAAAATAAGGTCATGATCTATCATAGCTACTCTCCTCACTTAGTGGATCCCAGAGTAGTGTAAGAACATAACCATGAAAGATAGACTCACATCTGATTGACAACTGACCTAGTCAACAGTTTTTTTGTTCCTTGATTCCACTTGTTTCTATTAATTGGGTTGATTCTCTGATGCTTGATTGTGTCTAGTTTTATTAATAGATGACTCATATAAGACTGATTTGTCTAGTTTTGAGTGCATCCCTCATTGTATAAAAATATTTATTTGATTGATTGATTGATTGAATTTGATCATTTTGGATAGCTGATCAAGCTCTGTCAGATGGGCCCAATGTTGGTTTGCAAAGCTCATGGTTTTGACATTGATTGATTGGCTTGATCACCAGTTTTCTTGCTGATAGATTTGATAGCTGATAAAGTTGTGTCATATGGACCTAGTACTGATTCGCAAAGCTCATAGTTTTGACATTTGATTGATTTGGCTTTATCACCCTTTATCTCTGTTGATAATCGAGCTAGTTTTATTTCTTTGATATTTTTGCAAATTTTTTATTATTTTTTATGAAGATTGATTCTCTCAGAACATTTTGATCTTCTTAGGATTTTGATGATTTTTTAGATTTTTTGGATATTTTTTGGACTTTTAGAATTGCCCCCTAGTTTGGTGGACAAGTACAAACCATGGATAAGTGTTGTTTCTCAGAGGGGATTATGCTTTTGGAAATAGATTTGGTAGCCAGCCTTGCATGTTAGGAGCACAAGCTTTGATCTTTGGAGTTCATTGATGGTGAAGTTGGATTTGAACACTTGGCCCCTGTTTGCCAAGTTTTCACCAAGGTACTTACTCAATAGTGCTTGTTTGCTAGGTTTTCACTGAGAGAGTGATTCTGTTTCTCTTTTTTTTTCTTCTTTTTGATTTTTTTGTTGTCGCCAAGGCACCTATTTTCTAGGTTTTCACCAAGGTAGCCTTTTGTATTTTTTTGGTATTTTCTGGAAATGTAGATAAATGCCTTATCCTTGAGACCTCAAGCATAGAACCTCTTGAGGTGCATGCTATTGATGTATCCTGGGAGATGATCTCCTTCTGGTGTTGCTAGTTGATATGCCCCACTATGGAAAGATGTTACAATGACATAAGGTCCTAGCCAATTAGGCTCAAACTTTCCTGGTTTCACTCTCTCTACTTGGTTCTTTTGATTGTCCATAAGGATGAGGTCTCCTACCTCAAATTTTCATGGCCTCACTCTCACCCTGATTCATTGACTATTTTCTTCAAGATCTTCAGTATAGTTTTATTTTTTGCTTCATCTTGACCATTCCCTTGTGGATAGTAGAAGGAAGAGAAACCTTGTTTGATTTGGAACTGTTCACAAATATCTTCAACATCTTGATTTTGGAAGGGTGTACCATGATCTATTAGGATGGTTTGAGGAATTCCATACTAACAGATGATTTTGTTGAGTATGAACATGAAATATTTTCTTTCCAGTGATGTATGTGAGAGGAATGGCTTCTACCCATTTAGTGAAGTACTCTGTTGTTGCAATGATGTTCTTATGTACATTAGACAAGGTTGGTGTAATCTTACCCACTAGGTCAAATCCCCACATAGAAAACGGCCATGGTGAAGTGATGGGATTGAGTTCTTGGGCTAGTGCATGGATGAGGTCTCCATGAATCTGACATTGTCTACACCTTTGCACATACTTGTTGGCATATGTCTCTACTATGGGCCAGTAGTATACTATTCTGATGATCTTCTTAGCCAAGCTATTGCAACCTGTGTAGGCGCCAAAAATTCCTTCATGTACCTTGTACAAGGCTCTCTGGGATTCCTTAGAAGTGAGACATCATAAAAGTGTTCCATCTAGACTTATACTATATAGAGTACTAGTGAGAAGGGTGTACCTAGAGCCTTGGTATATGAGGGACTTCTTTTGGTTCCTAGACAAGTTGGGGGGTAAGATACTACTTTGGAGGTAATTTTACAAGTCATGGTACCATGGGGTTTCAGGACCAACAAGGACACACATTGATTATGTGATTGGTGCTTGATGTGCTGGTACCATGAGTTTCTCTACCAGAAACTAGAATTTGGTTTTGTTGCCTGACATATCGATCAAGGATGCTATAGTAGCCATCACATCTGCTACTTTGTTTTGAACTCTTGGTACTTTTTTGAAGACAAAGAAATGGAATTTAGCGTGCAACCTGTCCATCTTCTCTCTATATAGGATTAGCTTCTCATATTTTTTCATATAGTCATTGTTTACTTGGATGATGACTAACTATGAATCTCCATAGTATCTGAGGTTCTCGATTCTCCATTCTATAGCCATATTTATTCCAATGACTAGAGCTTCATCCTCGGCTATGTTGTTTTTACATGGAAATTTGAGTTTGAAAGATTTAGGGATTTCTTAATTGTTTGGAGTGATGAGTACTATCCCTGCTCCTGCACCATGGTCCATGCATGACCCATCAAAGTATAGTTGCCACATCTCTATTGTTGGTTGTACTGTAAGTATAGACTCATCTGGAAAGTCGGATATGATAGGCTGATGATCATGTATGGGTGCTAGTGGTGTTTAAAATTTTTATGCTATAGAAGCAACCAATATACCTTGAGACTAATATTAGGAATGGTTAATTCCAAGTATGAGAGCTCTGCAAGGTAACTGGACCAACTATAGGACAAGACTGTCCTCTACTCTTTTGGCTTTGCAAAACCAAGGCAGGATGCACTTATTCAAGACAAATATTTAACTTTCACAACTTACTAGAACTCTAGATGATTACAACAAATAAATGGAAAGAAAGTATGAGATGATAGCCACTCACTCAGTGACTCGTCTCTACCATGTAGGACTACAACCAACAACCACAAAACTTTAAGGGACTAGAATGGTTTTGATTTTACAGATAGGGTAGAATTTAGCCAAGTGTATTCAGATATGTATCAAAATAGAAAATACTGATTACTGACTAGTGCTTTATCCATTGGGCAATGATTCTAGTTCAAATACAGGACAGAGAAACTAACTATTGTCAAGGACTCAAAACCATAAATACAAATAAATTAGACTAAACACTTCTTATAAGATCCTTCTATAGATATACCCCAAGAATCTATGTTTTATCCAAAGCAGCTTTTAATTGGATCCTTGATCAAAACTATAGACTAAAAATACACACAAAGAAATTCTATGCAGTAAACCTCAAGATTCAAGACTCAAGAGGCAAGCACTAAGGAGAGACTTAAATCTAAGATTATGTATTAAGTACAAAGAGTCCAACTTCAATTCCAAAATGCTTCAAAATATATGCCACTTTAATAAAATGCAAAAAGGTCTGCAAATTTCTTATTCTTATGATAATACTCTTTAGATATACGTCTTCTATACTCAACTAGAAAATAGTAAAGGGTTTTATGCCTTATGCTACTTGCCCAAAAATTCCCAGCTCCCACTAAATGATCTTGGAAGTCCTTTTATAAGCCAAGGACTGAAAAAAGCTTAGGATCATTTAGGGTTAGGGATTAAAACAATTTAAAACATTATATGACAGAGAATATAAAATTCATTATAATAACTTAGCAGCTCTGTCACACAACTTAAAACATTCCTTTGAAACATTATGCTAAAAAGAATCAGATCTAGCCACCATCCATCCTTGGAGAACATACCCTGCAAAAGGAAAATATGATCTCGGCCTCTACAATTCTTAAAAAAGACCAGTCATTAATGGGAAAGAGCAGAGATGCGAATAAAATTTGATTAATAAACTATCCAAGGCCCTAAATTAACATTCTCTGTTCAAGTGCATTCAAAGCCGCCCAACATTCATGCTCTCAACATCCAACAAGTGTACAAGGAAAACCACAAAGATCAAATTATGTCAATTAATTCTCTGAGACCACTCTTCATTTATGGCGAAGAATGGGATAGGAAAAGCCCAAGAGTTAAATACTATTTTACAAGCTAACAAAAACCCTAAAAAGATAAATTCTATAATAAATGTGCTTAGGAACACCTATCTTTCTTCCATATTACGTCTAACATCTATAAAAAGCACCCCAAAAGATCATATTTACTTATTTACTGCTCTGTAGAAAAATGACACTAACCACCGAACCTTACAGGAATTATTTAAATATTTGAAAAGCAGTTGAAACAGCTACTCCTGGTGTGGAAATCTCCATCGATGATCCAAATTTAAACTTTTTTAGAATTTAAAATAGAGTTGTTGATTTCTTTTTAAGTTACCCAGGCTTTCATATCTGATCTGCCATGCATTGCGCAGGATTTATGGCTTAAACATTATATGTCAAGAAACTTCACCTTAAGCCTTTATGCCTACCACACAATCTTTTCTAACTTATTTTCCCTTTATATTTTCCTTTCTTCAACCCCACGATCATGATGTCACAAAATGCTACATGTCACCACGGCTTAATGCCTTAATCACAAAAAACCTTCATCTTTCTCATTAATTCATTAAGTCGACCGTAGGATCTTTTCTAACTTGTCTAAACTTTAACTTCAACACCCTGGTGTTGCACCAAACCCACCATGGACATGTGTCAGATAGGCTTAATGTCTTGATGGTTAGATCTTGAGCACTTTCCCTTTAATCCTATAAGCTGACCGTTAAATCATATCAAAATTTTTGTGCCTTTACCGCCTTTCTTTACTCGATACCAATGTCATCACATGGAGGATAGATGTCACAATGGCTTAATGGCTTTATCATTAGGTCTCGACCATCCTTGCATTAAGTCATTAAGCCAACCATTGGATCAAACTAAAAATGTATGCACTTTATCATAGCCTTTAACATATGTTGGACCTGCTAAAGACACGTTGCACTTAGGCTTAATAGCTTACTCGGTAGATCTTGTGCAACTTGGCTTTAAGTCATTAAGCCAAATGTTGGATCCTTCTAAAGGTGAACTGCCTTTAACCTTTGAGTTCTATAAAGACCTAGTCCCACCATCTTCCACTTGGAGACATCTTATTTTCTAGAAATTTTGCCACACATCCATCTAACCTGACCTGCCACATGTCACACCTGCGCTACTACGCAATATGACTGGACATGCGATGACTCAGACTATGCCATTGCACCTTGTTGCCACCTAGCAATCCTCAACCATGTAACTTAAGCATTCTCTGACTCAAAAAATAGGAAAGACCCACTCAAACACTAGAGAGAAACCCTGAGAAAAAAAACTGAGAAATACTAACAATATTAGCGATCAACAATACTGAGTGGCCATACCGAGCAGCATAGTGCAACCCGAGGAATATAGTGTAAACCGAGCACCAGTATTTCCCTATCATCAGTATAAAATGAGCATCATAGCTTAATTCCTTTTCACCCTCCTCAGTTATTAGTGCCATGGAAACCCTATATTCTTAACAGTCCTAACAGTGGATCTAATTGGGGATGTATGCCTCTCTTAGGCATAACAAGGCTCTAGATCTCTGAGTTGAGAAGACCACCTACAGGAAAAGAAACTAACTTTCAATTATATTTGGTCCTAACCATATAGGATCAAACTTCCCATATTTTCCTTTATTCTCCAATATGGCGTTCCACATTAAGACCAAATCATTATCTTAAAAACTTCTTGCAATGGTCCTTTTGTCATACAAATCCTTATATTGAAGTTGCAACCTAACATTTTTGTCATGTTCCTCCCTTCTTGACTCATCCAACTGTATCAAATCATGCATTCTAATCCTAATTTCATGATCAAGTTCATCATCATATTTCTGGATAAACTTGTATATTTGCAATAAATTATTATGTGGTAACCTTGCATGTATGTCATAAACTAAATCAAAGGGTGCACAACCAATTACTTTCTTCACCGGTACTCTTCCAGCCCACAAAGATTTTTGCAACTTTGAATCCCAAGCCCTTTTGTTCTTATCTAGAACTCTTTTCAAAATCTTTATAAGGATTTTATTACTGGATTTAGCTTTACCATTTCCCTGTGGGTGATATGGGGAAGAATAGGAAATTCGAATTCCATAGTGCTTGTATAAATCACTAAACTCTACATAACTGAAACACATAGCATTATCTACCACAATAGTTTCAGGACATCCAAACCTAGTGAGAATATTTTGTAACATAAAATCAGTAACAACTTTACTAGTAGCATTTTTGGTGGGAATTGCTTCAACCCACTTAGTATAGTAATCAGTTGCTACCAAAATCCGTGAATGAATTCCACTAGATTTGTTTAGAATCTCCAATTAAATCCATTCCCCACTTTTGAAAAGGTGCATCAACTACAATAGGCCTCAAAGGTAAATTTCCACTAAATTTAAGCTTACCTGCAAATCTTTGGCAAGCATCACATTTCTTAACATAACTGTGGGCATCCTTGAAGATAGTAGGCCACCAAAAACTAGACCTCATAATCTTATGTGCAGTAGTCTTAGCCATATAATGACCTCCACATGCATCATTACGCATTTGTTCCAACACGTTTATGGATTTATCATAGTCAACACACGTAATTAATACTCCTTCATTGCTCCTCAACCATAACTGACCTTGAATGATTGCATACTTAAGGGCATGCAACTTAACTGTTCTTTTTCTATTTTCATCCATTTCAGGAGGCAATATCATTTTTTGTAAATATCCAATGATGTCTTTATACCATTCACAACAATCCATATCACAAATATAAGGTCTTTGTTCTTCTTCTAATATATTTACCCGATTTACATCTAAATTGCTCTGAGCCATTAATTTTTCAAGTCCTAGGCCTCTGACCAATTTTGTGATCTGGATATCAATATTGAACTCTTGGATTTTATTTATCCATCTACACCTCCTTCCTGAATTTCTTGCTGAACTAGAATGTCTTTCACAGCAACACTTGGCACGTAAGCAAAAATATTTTCTCCTACCAAATAGCATCTAAAAGATTTGACAGCTTTAACCAAAGCATATTCTTGTTTCTCCATGATATCATACTTTAATTATGCTTCTTGTAAAGACTTACTGAAAAAGGTTATAGGTTGTTCAAAGCCCTCTGAATTCTTCTGTAATAATACTGCAACAACAATATTATATGAAGCAAAGGAGAAAATCTGTAAAGGCTTGTCATAATTAGGTGTTCTTAAAATAGGAGCATCCTTAATAGCTTACTTAATACCTGAGAAAGCATTAGATGATTCTTCATTCCATTCCACCTTGGCTCATTTCTTCATCATCTTTGAAATAGGGAGACTAACTTTTGCAAAATTTGTAACAAATCTCCTTAGAAAATTTACTTGTCCAAAGAATGATTGAATGCCCTTGACATTATTTGGCTGAGGAGTTTTATCAATTATAGAAACCCTTTCAGGGTCAATTCTTACTCTATCTTTAGATACAATATATCCTAGGTGCTTTCCCTCTGTGACTCCAAAAGCACACTTCTTTGGATTGAAAGAGACCCCGTATTCTAAAGCTCTAACAAAAATCTTTTCAAGAAGATCATAGTGTTGATATTATTTTGCTGAATAAGCTGTCAAATTATCTTGATAAACAACTAAAAAATTATTTATGAACTCTAAAAATGCCACATCCATGGCCCTCTCAAAAGTTTCCCCAACATTTTTTAATCCAAAAGGAATTCTCACATAAACATAAGTACCCCTTGGTGTGGTGAATGCAGTCTTGAATTGTTCAAACTCTTTAACTATGACTTGATTATATCCCGAGAACCCATCCATCATACACATTAATTCAAACCCAGTTACTCTTTGTAACATGGCTTCCATATTTGGCAAACCATAATTATCCTTCAATGAATTGACATTAATATTTCTAAAATCTACACAAAGTCTGATATCTCCATTTTTCTTTCTCACTGGTACCAAATCGGATACCCATGTAGAATGTCTGATAGTTTTAATAATCCTTGTATCTTTCAACCTTTTTTAATTCTTCCTGCATATTAGGTTCTAGGGTAGGATTTACAGGTCTCAATTTTTATCTAAAAGGTTTAGTGACCTCCTTTAAAGGAATCTCATGTTGAAACAAATATTCTTTATAGGCTTTCAAATCATCATGGGACCATGCAAAAACATGCCTATACTTTCTGAAATGATCAACTAATAACTTACTAATTTTAGGAGACAACCTTTTACCAATATACACATTCTTAGGGCTCTCAGTTGTTCCTATGTTTACTTCCTCTAAATCTTCAAGTTTTCCTACTTTATTTGCAGAAAAAGACTTGTATTTATTACTCAAAAGCTTTTTCAAGAATAAATAGCCCCTTGGGAACTCTATTTGATTTCAATTGAAGCACCATCCTTATTATCAAAGGTTTCAACACATCCACTGAAATCCATTTCCTTGTTGAAAAATTTTGCTTCACAATTCAAAAATCTTAGAATATCTAAGTCATCTTCAAAGACTTGCCAATTTTCTATGTTGTCTAGTATTGAAGGCCTAGATTGAATTTCTATTTTAGAAATTTCTGTAAATGTAATATCCTTAGGTCTTAAGGAAATGTTTGCTAGTAAATCTGCCATTTTTTTATGACCTCTATCTACCCAATCAATACCAAATGCATCAAAGTTCTCTAATTCATCCCAAACAACATTCCTATACTACTTAAGTCTGATTTTTTGAAACATATTTGGATTTAACCAGAGATATAATCAATTCTGAGTCTCCAATTACTCTGAGACTTCTTATCTTATGTTTTGAGGATATTCTCAGACCTATTAATAAAGCCTCATATTCTACTACATTATTTTTGCATGTAAACAATAATGTAAAAGAAAACTTGTAGGTCTTACCACTAGGAGCTATCAATATAATTCCTGCACCAACTCCTCCTTATAACTTGCTCCATCAAAGTACATGGTCCATAGATCACAATGTTCCATCAAATTTTTTTCGTCATCAGACAACAACATAGGCTGAGTTCCTTCCTCAACCCTATTATCTTTAACTTGAAAAGATCCAATATCAGTATCAACAAAACAATTTATGTCATTATCTTCATTTACTTCAATCATATGAGGAGTCCTACTTTCCTAGGACACCTTGACATTATCACCAACAATATTGAAAGTAGAAAAATACAAATCACATTGGATACTTGCACCCATTGAAGTACTCCGTTTTATTAATAGCAACATGCCATAATGAGGTGGAATATCAACAACCAAGATACTCATTGTTAGTATTTTGTCAGGACATATTTCTAACCTATAAGGCAAAGCCTTAATAGTACCAATGACAGGGATTTCTTTGGAGTCCATTTCCTAACATCTTCCATGAGGAGTTTCAACTTGTAATCCCATTGACTTCATTATCTTTGCAGGCATAACAGTGTTAGATGCTCCAAAATCTATCATACAATTTTTTAGCATCTTACCATTAATAACCAAAGTTAAGAAAAAGGTATCAACAACTCCTAAGGAAGTGTTTACATGATTTGTATTTAAATAAATTTGAGGGATTTCTAAAATCATTCCTTCAGACTCTTTTCCCTTGCTGTCTGACTTATCTTGTACATTTTTCATCTTTTCAACACCTTCTGGTTTTTGGAATTTTATTGAAGAAACACCATCTAGCATTGTGAGGACCTTCTCCTTATGTTCCTTGATTTTCATTATTTCTAAAAATGGAACTTTATTAGTCATTTGTGAAAATACTTTCTCCATATCAACAGGGGTGTTTTTTACATCAGAAGACTTTTGTTTCTCAAGACTAAGAGTACTATCCTCAATTTGAATTGTCAGAGTTGATTGTTCCATTTCCTTTAATTTCTTATTGTCCATTTTAGGGGGAGAAAAAATTATTTTTGGTGTTTTAACCTTTACCTCAGATACCATGTTTGAATCATTTGATTTTTTACAATTTTAACTTTTGGCTTACTTACATTCTCAGCAGATTTTTCCTTATTTTGTGTCTACTTGATGTCTGATTTGTTTTCTTTGATAAAATGCCAGCTGGTTGGTTACCTGCATCACCAAATACTCTATTCCTTAAGTTATAATTACTTCTTTCTTTAGTAACTAGATCAGCAATAATTCTTTCTCTTTCCTCATCAGAAGGTCTTCTCACTATTGTAGACTCCTCACTGTTTTGAGCATAACATCTTATATTATCAACCTTTTCTTCTTCACTATCAGACAAAACTTGTTGATGATATACTTCTACTCTACCTTGTGAACCATACCTATCATGGTTCTCAATTTCATTATCAGAATCTACAATAGGAGATAAATGAGAGTAAATCATAATACAACCATTATTATTACACAATTCACCTTTCTCATTTCCTTGGTCCTCATTTATTTATATATCTAGAGAAACAACACAAAAATCAGGATTATGTGGGTTTTCACAAGCTTCACACCAATAATCACCATTGCACATATTAATAGAGTTTTTATGCAAAGGATCAGGAGTCCTATTATTAGGCTTGTCCTTTCTTTGTAAGACAATAGGTTTACCGTCTTTAAATTGGGTACCATATGGGTAATTTTGCATTTTTGGCTGCTGACTATAATTGTTATGGGAGGGCCTACTATTATATGAAACTTTATAATATTTATGTTATGGTTCCTTTTGATTGCTTCTACTAAACCACCCATCATCCCTTCTACCAATTTTTCTTGTTACTTTTCTATTTATCTCTATATTAATAGTTGTCTTATAAGCTTTAGTAAGGCTTCTTGGATTCTTTTCTCAGAGAGAATATCCCATTTTAGAATCAAAAGCATTTAAATATGTAGCAAGCCATACCTTTTCATCAAGTTTTATCTTCTAAAAGAGCTTATGAATAGCTCTTTGGAATCTTGTATTGAATTCAACAACTTCCTCATTTGAATTTTTCTTTATATTGTTAAATTAATTCAACAAGAATCCCTCATTTGTTGTATCACCATATTGATCTTTAAATAAATCTATCAATTCATCCATAGATCTCACAGAACCATGAGATAATCCTCTAAACCATTCCCTAGTATCTTCAACTAGAGACGGAACAAAAATTTTAATCAAGACATTTTCATGATTGATGTTAAGGTCATCCATGATATCAATAAATTTTCTTAAGTGTACTTCACAAGTAATAACATTATTTCTTAAAAAATTTTGGAGTCTATCCCCAATCTCATTTGGGATTGCATTGGGATAACCAGGAATACCAATGAAATAAAAATGCTTGTACCTTTCTACATGAAGTGGTCTCCTTTGGAATCTATCATCATCTTGGAAGGTAGAAGCCTTGGCATTTGATGTTGTAGCATTTTCAGCACTAGTATGAGAAATTACAGAAGATTGTATGAGGAAATCAATCTTCTTCTTCATCTCTAAAGTAGCAGCATCTGCTTCTGCTTTCTCTAGCATTTTAGCTGTGGTTTCCTTCTCCCTTTTGGATTTCTCAAGGTCAATTCCCAATTTAGATATTTGATCTATTAGAACTTTGTGACTTTTGGGTTCATCTATTTCACTTCCTATCACCTTCTTCTTTCCTTTATCTTTAGAAACATGAGAACCAATACTTTGGTGAGTGACAGGTTTCTCTTCATCTCTTTTAGATCTTTCATAATTTTTTTTTGCTTGATTTCTCAATGATCTTCTTCTTAATCTATCAACACTTTTTTGATCTTGTTTTTTCTTATTTGCTTTATCTTTTTTCTTTTTCTCAAGAATGGCCAACTGCCTCTTCAAAATTTTTTCTTCTTCAACAAGTTCATCAGAGGGAACCTCATACTCTGAGCTAGTGGTATCAGTCCCCTCTCTTTCACTAGGAGTGGTGCTATTTCCATATGTATCCAATCCCAATTCAAGAGCTTCTTCATATTCGGATGTGTTTCCCTCATGACTAGATTGGGTTGAATCTTTTCTCCTAGTATTCTCCTCTTCTCTTCTTGGAGATAGATTATCTGTATTATCGTTGTTCTTCTTTTCTCTCCAAGACTATTTAGTCTTAGAAGTAGTTGTAATTCCACCTTTTAACTCAACTTCAGGATGCTCTCTTACTCTAGATCTGGTATTCATATTGAGAAAATGTGTATAAATATTGAGAGCTCTACAAGGTAACTAGACCAACTATAGGACAAGACTGCCCTCTACTCTTTTGGATATGTAAAACCAAGGCATGATGCACCTAATCCAGACAATATTTAAATTTCACAACTTACTACAACTCTGGATGATTACAACAGATAAACAGAAATAAAGTATGAGATGATAACCACTCACTCAGTGACTCTTCTCTACCATGCATGACTACAACCAACAACCACAAAACTTTAAGGGACTAGAATGGTTTTGATTTTTCAAATAGGGAAAAATATAGCGAAGTGTATTTAGATATGTATCAAAATAAAAAATACTGATTACTGACCAGTGCTTTATCCATTGGGAAATGATTCTACTTCAAATACAGGACAGAGAAACTAACAATTGTCAAGGACTCAAAACCATAAATACAAATAAATTAGACTAAACACTTCTTATAAGATACTTTTGTAGATATACCCCAAGAATATATGTTTTATCCAAAGCATCTTTTAATTGGACCCTTGATCAAAACTATGGACTAAAACATATACACAAAGAAATTCTATGCAGTGAAGCTGAAGATTCAAGATTCAAGAGGCAAGCACTAAGGAGAGACTTAAACCTAAGATACTGTATTAAGTAAAAATAGTCTAGCTTCAATTCCAAAATGATTCAAAACATATGCCACTTCAATAAAATGCAAAAATTTATGCAACTTTCTTATTCTTATGATAATACTCTCTAGATATACATCTACTATACTCAACTAGAAAATAGTAAAGGGTTTTATGACTTATGCTACTTGCCCCAAAATTCCCAGATCCCACTAAATGATCTTGGAAGTCCTTTTATAAGACAAGGACTAAAACAAGCTTAGGATCATTTAGGGTTAGGGATTAAAACAATTTAAAACATTATATAAAAGAGAATATAAAATTCATTATAATAACCTAGCAGCTCTATCACAAAACTTAAAACATTCCTTTGAAACATTCTTCTGAAAAGAATCAGATATAGTTGCCATCCATCCTTGGAGAGCATACCCTACAAAAGGAAAATCTGATCTCGACCTCTACAATTCTTAGAAAAGACCAGTCATTAATGGGAAAGAGTAGAGACAAGAAATAAATTTGAATAATAAACTGTCTAGGGCCCTAAAGTAACATTCTCTATTCAAGTGCATTCAAATCTGCCCAACATTCATGCTCTTAGCATCCAATAGGTGTACAAGGAAAACCACAAAGATCAAATTCTATCAATTAATGCTCTGAGACCACTCCTTATTTATGGAGAAGAATGGAACAGGATAAGCCCAAGGGTTAAATATTGTTTTACAAGCTAACATAAACCCTAACAAGATAATTTTTGTAATAAATGTGCTCAGGAACACCTATCTTTCTTCCATATTACATTCAACAACTGTAAAAATCACCCCAGAAGATCATAGTTACTTATTTAATTCTCCATAGCAAAATGAGACTGACCGCTTTGAAAACCTTACATGAATTATTTAAATATTTGAAAAGTGGTTGAAACGGCTAGTCCTGGCATAGAAATCTCCATTGACTATCTAGATTTGAACTTTTTCAGACTTTAAAATAGAGTCATTGATTTCTTTTTAAGTTACCCGGGCTTTCATATCTGGTCCTCCATGCGTCGCACAAGCTTGATAACTTAAACATTAGATTTCAAGCAACTTCACCTTAAGCCTTTATGTCTACTGCATGATCTTTTCTAACTTATCCTCCCTTTATATTTTCCTTTCTCTAGCCCCACAATCATGATGTCAAAAAATGCCACATGTCACCATGACTTAATGCCTTAATCACTAAAAGCCTTCATCTTTCTCATTAAGTCATTAAGTTGACCGTAGGATCTTTTCTAACTTGTTTGAAGTTTAACTTCATTACCCTGGCATTGCATTGGACCCACCATGGACATGTGTCAGATAGGATTAATGGCTTGAAGGTTAGATCTTGATCACTTTCCCTTTAAGCCTATAAGCTGACTGTTAAATCATATCAAACTTTCTGCGCCTTTACCACCTTTCTTTACCCAGGACCAATGACGTCACATGGAGGACAAATGTCACAATGGCTTAATGGCTTGATCGTTAGATCTTAATCATCTTTACATTAATTCATTAAGCCAACTATTGGATCAAATTGAAAATGTATGCATTTTATCACAACCTTTAACATATGTCAGACCTGCCAAAGGCACGTGGAACTCATTCTTAATGGCTTACTGGGTAGATCTTGTGCAACTTGCCTTTAAGTCATTAAGCCAATTGTTGGATCCTTCTAAAGGTAAACTACCTTTAACCTTTGAGCTCTATAAAGACCCGGTCCTAGCATCTGCCACTCAGAGAAATCTTATATTCTGGAACTTTTTCCACACATCCATCTAACCTGGCCTACCACATATCACACCTGCACCACTATGCGATCTAAATGGACATGTGATGAATCAGACTATGCCATCATGCCTTTTTGCCATTTGGAGATCCTCAACCATGTCACTTAAGCATTCTCTAACTTGAAAAATAGGCAAGACCCACTTAGACACTAGAGGGAAACCCCAAGCAACAAAATTGAGTGATACTAACAACATTACCGAGCAAATATATTGAGTGGCCATACCGAGCAGCATAGTGCAACCCAAGGAATATAGTATAAACCGAGCACTAGTATTGCCCATGCATCAATGTAAACTGAGAATCATAGCTTAATGCCTTTACACCCTCCTCAGTTATTAGTGCCATGGAAACCCTAATTTCTTAATATTCCTAACATGTGCCTCTACTAGTTGATCCGCGATGACTTTCCCTTTGATGGATTTTATGTCTATGTATTCTATGTCAAATTCACTTAGGATGATCACCCAATTTGCGAGCCTTCCTGTCATTGCCGCTTTGCTAAGTAAATACTTCAAAGGATCAATGTGTGCTACCAGCTTGGTTTGATGGCTCAACATGTAATGCCTTAACTTTTGGGAATCAAAGACTACTGCTAGGCTTGATTTTTTCAGTTGGTGAATAGTTGAGCTCATAACCTACCAAGGTTCTGCTGAGATAGTAGACAACTCTCTCTTTGCCTTGGTCATCATGTTGTGCTAAGAGTAATCCTAATTCTGACTCAGTTGCCGAGATATATAGATGTAATGGCCTACCTTGGACGGGTGGCACCAATATGGGAGACTTCAGTAGATAATCCTTGAATATTTGGAATGCTTTCTCGCATTGTTCTATCCATATTAATGTTACGTCCTTGTGTAGTAGATGCTGGTGTAACCACCCTAATTTGGTTTGCTCTGACCAGAGACCCTATTTTCCTGAAGTGTGATCATACCCCTAAATATGTTAAGACAATTCTTCAATTAATTGGCATAATTCATTTAAATCAAATTTAATTTCAAAGTGATCTAATCACTAATTTACATTAATTGCCTTATCCAATTAAATCAAATCAAATCAATTAAATCAAAATAATTAAATACATGGCTAAGGTAATTAATTAAAACAAATTAAATAAAACCTCCTAATTACAACTCCTCACTTGCAAAATGGAAAGTCAATCCATTAGCCAATGAGAGTTAAATCACTTGGATCACCTCACATGGATCACCAAGGATTCAATCTCCACCTCTCTTCACAACTTAATCCTAACCTCTCATTCCTCAAATTCTTCTATAAAAGGAATGAATTTTGAGCTCAATGGACCCCTAATTTTAGAATTTCATTTGCATCCTTATGCTTTCCTAATTTCTAAGTGCATTCTTAGTTCATATTTTTCATAGTAATTACATAATATTTCATTTGGGAACTCAAAAATGAAATTTGTTTGAGCATTTAGCTTGCATTCTTTAAATATTCCATTCTAAGCATGAATGTGTCACTGATTTATGCATAATCTGAGGGAAAATTATAGCATATTTCATACTCTTCTTAGATAGGGAGCAATATGTCGATTTTAGTGATGTATATGTGCTTTTCCTTTGATATTTCATGTTTATCTCACTAATGCAATGACATATTGAAGGGTTGTGTTTCAGCTTGTAGGTCCACAAAATGCACACATTTCTGGCGCCCATCGTGAGGCAAATGCTTGGATTTTTCCTTATTTTAAACTTCTTTTTGGCTAATTTGTGTTCTCTATTTTCAGGTTCAGAGTTGCCTTTAGTTTCCAAAGCTCGCATGTAGGAAAGATCATTGCATTCAGGTAATAGCATCATATCTTAGATTTTTGACACCGCATTGAGTAGATCCTGAATTGCATCCAAGGAAAGCTCGTATCTGGTAAATCATGTATCGCCTTTAGTTAAAAAGCTCGCATTCAAGAAAGGTAATCGCATCCCAGAATTATTAGATTGCATTTAGTAAAGGTAGTCACATTTGGTTGGTTGAATTACAAATTTGAAATTCTAACCACTAATCTTTTGACCATGCTTGTTTCTGTGTTTTAAACAGCCTAACATTTGTTTGCAGGTTGCTGTCAGAGACTTTTTTGTGAAAAACTTGGGAAGCAACTAACTTGTGGGTTGCAGGTTGCCAAACCGCTCAACTTGACTTCTATTTTGTTATGCTTTTACACTTAAGAACATTTTCCATCATTTGATAAATTGACCAGAGGATTATTCTCTTTTCTTTTAAGGAAAATCAGAAACTCAAAATTCAATTTAAAACTTGATGTTAATTTGTGGAAATGAACAAGGCAAACAAAATTTTCTAAAGTTTGATAGTAATTGATCAAGCTATTCATTACGATTGTGGAGAAATTGAACCAGAAAATTGTCTAATTTTTTGATAGAAATTGAATGAGAAAAGCACTAAATTTGTGGGAAAATGAATAAATCTCAAATTGTCTAATTTTGGGAAAGAAATTGAACAAGAAAATCACCTTAAATTAGGGAAATTGAACAAGACAAAATTTTATTTCACATGCTTTGTTCTTTCTTACAATAGGAACTTAAAAATCAAATTTAAACTTATTACTTAGTCTCACTAGAGGATTTTCTCTTTTTCCCAAGTTGGAAGAATCAAAGACTCGTCATGGGGGATTGAGTTTTGAGTTACAAAATTTGAGGAAAATGAACATGTTTGGTGTGTTTGTGGGAGAAAATGGCATGGAATAGGAGAGTATGCTCTTCTTCTTTTGAAGAATTAGAAATCTAGACTCCTAAGTCACCAATCCTTTGTTATATGCTTTCAAAACATTAGAGGGCCTTCCAGTTTAGGAAAAAATCTCCCGAGATGACCCAAGTGAGGATAGTTTTTACGCCAACCCTTCAAACTCACTATAAATAATTGCTTCCTTGTAGGCCAAAGCCTCGGAAGACGTAGTGAATTTTGTTCCTAGAATTTTGACATCATTCCTTGAACATGCTTGTGTGTGTAGATCAGGGCTTCTTGAATCTTGCTCGTGAGACTACACACATTTGAGTACTCATAGGGCTATATGCCTTAATTATTCCTTGTGTAATTCTATGGGGGACAATTATGAATGGATGCCCACGATTATAAAACACTTGTAGTCAAACTACCCGGTTTATCTCCAAAAGGGTGATAATATTTGTGTAAGGAAAATAGTAATTGCCCCAAGATACTCATCATTTTGTGCCCTCACTTGAATTTGGAGTTGGATAATACAACATCATGACTGGAGCCATTGTGTGCTTGGTGATAGCCATATTCTGATTAGCATGTGAGTGTGTACCTGAGTCTACGAGCAAATATTTTCACTCTATGCCTAGAATCTAGGGAATAGGGAAAGATTTTGAATCCCCTAATAAACAAAGATTACTTGATGTGTCCTAAAAGCTCACTAAAAAGATAAACTCCTTGAAACAAGAAATAAATTTCATTCCCTGATATACCTATTGTTTACAACTCTGTGGAAAGTCTCAGACAAACTCTACTGTCGAAACAAATTTCACGTACTTTGAGACAAAACTAAAAAAACATGAAAAACCATCAAAGGATCACTTTTGGTTTATCCTAGGTTGAATCTAGTTACATTATCTCACATCTGGGGAACTTAGTCACTTTTGGTCATTCCTGGATCGCATGCAGGAAAGTTGCTCGCATATAGAATTTCAAAGCTCGCATTTGGTATAACATAGCTCACATTTAGGGAGTCACATATGAGATAGTGGGTACTTGCACATGTGCCTCTCATAGAAACTTAGTATTTTTGGATACCCTTTTGGCTCTTCAGTCTGTTCCTCTTACTCTTTCTGGTCCACCTGTCGTTGTTCACAATTTTCTTAAAAGACTACCTTGCATGTCCTTTTCGATTCTCACAATTGGTCCCGAAACATGTGGTCTACTCACTTATCAAAACCTCTTGATTCCTAGCTCACTATCAGGGAATTCTAACCCTCTGACGCTAGATTCATTCACTCAAACACAAACAACCTTTCACTACTTGGACACACTTACTCAGACAATTTGAAATCCTATTTGACACTATGGAAAACCTTTGACAAAGTTGAGACCCAACTTTCATGGTTAACACAAGAAGCAATCAATATCTTGCTGACAAATCAGAGATACCTCCTAGATTACTTTAGTTTCAACAAGGAGAGACATCTTGAAATCCCTTATATGATCAAGACTCACTTGCAATGGAAGCTCCTCATCAAGGATGGAGTACAGCTTTTGAAGAATATAAAAATGAACAAGACCAAAATGAAAGAGAGAGTAGCCACGAATAAAAAAATATCGGTCATCCTTTTTTGACTCAGATAGTGATGAAGATATATCCGAAGAAGAGTATAACAAGCTCAAACAAAGTAGAAAATTTGAAAGGACATTGGAAAAGATTATTGGTGAAGACAAGGAGAAATATTTCCTACACCTAGCCTCTCTTGGGGTAAGACTTCCCAAAGACTATGATGTTGAGAGACTAAAGGAAAAAGAGGTATCAACACCTATTTCTATTCTCACCAAAAAATTTACCTTAATGCAATCAAAACTTGTGACACTCAAGCAAGAAAAGGTCAAACCAACAAAAAAATACTCTTTGGAACACATATGTCCATTTCATTTTGACAAGAGTATCAACATGGTTCCATTTCCTCCTAACATGGAAAGACCCAAATATGACAAGTACATGGGAGAAACCAATCCACATGACCATGTTAGAGAATTTTGTGCTCTAAGCATTGAGTACATGCATGAACCTTCCTATCTAATGAGGCTATTTTTGGGAATTCTAGGTAGAAATGCTATGGAGTGGTTCTCCAAACTCACACCTAGTGTGTAGTACTTTGAGGAGTTAATACAAATATTTGTCCAAAATTATTCCTACAATATACAACATAGTGTAACCATGATGGAGCTTTGTAACACGAAACAAAGAATGGGTGAATCCTTTACACACTTTTTACAAAGGTGGAGTAGAATCTTCGCAAGGTACTCAAGAGAAATATCTGAATCCAAAAAGATGGAAATCTTTATTAACAACTTGGTACCCAAAATGAACTATGATTTGGAAATTCAAGATTCACCTAGCTTTGATAGGATGATAAAAAATGCTATCCATGTTGAAGATGTCATGGTTAAGAAAGGAGAAATCACACTTCAAAGTGATAACAAATCTAACAACTACAACAACAAACCTAAATGGTGGAACAAGAACAATAATGTTGTTAGTGATGGAGTGGTAGAAGCATCAAATGCAAATCCTAAACTAATGGTGTTCAATCTAACAAATAGCTTACAAGCAAACAAAGAAGCTAAGGTAACAACCAAAATACCAAGAGAAAACAATGAGAACAACAAGACTAAACCATGGACTAGACCTCAAAGAACATTTACTCCATTGGGAGAACCTCTTGAGATAGTTTTGAAGACACTCTTGGATAAAAAATTTCTCACTATACCGGATTCGAAACCATGGGAACTGGAAGTTAAACTGAGATGGTAGAATGAAAATGCCTATTGTGTCTTTCATAAAAATAAAGGACATAAGACTAATGTCTATCTTAATCTCAAACGCATTATACAAGACCTTAATGAAGGAGGCAAAATCAAAGTGGAAGTACATACCAATAACAAAGATCATACAACATTTAACAAACCATTCCCTAACTATGAAAAAGGGTAAGCTTCTAAAGGCAAAGGAAATGAAGTGAATTACACATACTCTAAAAATGATAATGTGATAAACATGTTGGACATTAAAAGTGAATCAATCAATGTGATCACTATTAAAGGTGCCAAAGACACATCAACACAATCAAATGTGGTGACTCAAAGCTAAGAACAAGTCATGATCAAAGGAGCTCAATCCTCATCTAAGCAAGAAACATCCTTGAAAGTACCTGTTGTCACAATTCCCAAACCAGTAGCAACAAGACAAATAGTTACTATACCATCTGCAAACTATAACCTTGTAGACCAGTTGCAAATAACCTCAGCTCAAATTTCTATATTTGAGTTACTAAAGATCTCTAAATTGCATAGGGGAGTTCTTGACCAAGCCCTACATTCTACTAATGTTCCAAAGAACATTGATGTAGACAAGTTCAAGGCAATGGTAAATCATATTTCAGCTCCACATTACCTCTCCTTTTCAGAAGAAGATGAAAATTCCTTAACTCATCTGCATAACCAACCCCTACACATTGAAGTCTTGATTCACAAATCCCGTATTAGACATGTATTGATAGATGGAGGCGCATGGTTGAACATATGTACTCTCAGTCTAATCAAGAAATTGGGTCTTTCATAACAAACCATTGATTCAAGAAGTAATATAACTATCAAGGCTTATGATGAAGAAGAAAGATCATCCAAAGGACTTATTGTTCTACCAATCAGAATAGGACCAATTGAATGCAATGTAATTTTTCAAGTTCTTGATCTACCATTGGCCTATAACATTTTATTAGGGAGACCTTTGATACATTAAATGCAAGAAGTGCCATATACTTACCACCAATGCATCAAATTCCCACATAAAGGGGTGAAAGTGATAATTCCTACATATTCAAGCTACACTTGCAACAATGTTAAAGTAGACAGTATGGTTCCTCATAATAAGGAATTCCCAAAAGAAACCATACCTGAAACTTCTAAAGATATGGTGATGAGAAGATTTGGAAAGACACTAAAACTTGAAGAAACCAATATGGGGGAATACAAACTAGATATGACACTGCCATTGACTAACATTCATGTGTCTCCAAAACCTTTCACACCTAATGCATCTAAAGAAAAAAACATTCACAAACCACTGGTATGGTTAGAGCCTCTACTTATCAAGAGGATGAAAAAGAAGATAAAGTAGTCTTGGCTTGGTTCTATAAGGAAGAACAAAGAGAAAATGAGGTAAAACATGTGGAGATATCCCCAGAAAAGTATGGTAAAGGATATGACCTTCTCAAAAAAATGGGATATAAAGGGAAGGGACCTTTAGGAGATAAAGGAAAAGGACTTGTTGAACCTATATACATGGAATTAAGAAAAACCAAAGACAAAACATGATTAGGTTTCAATAAAAAATCAAAAAACCCTACTTCAAGAGATGGTCCAATCTTCAATGAAGTGAAGATGAAGAAGAAGAAACAACATTGGAACCATGGACATATGAAATATTATTACACATTGGTACTAAGTATCCCTAATATCAAGGAGAAATATATGTACCTACTTTTATAGCACAACAAGAGCATCATGTTCCATTATTGTCATAAATTGATGTCCAAGACGTAGAGGAAATAATAGAATACTCTCCAACAGTCCAATAGATATAAGAGACTCATGAAGAAATACCCCAACAACAAGATTTACATCCTAAATGGGGGAAATTAGTCACAATTTCACATTTCCTATACTTACCACACTTTGATCTACAATTGGCTAATAGGGTGCATCAGGTAACTATTGCTAAGTTTTTTAACAGATCTGATGATGAAATAATAGACTCACATGATTATGAATGGGATAACCTGTCTGATGCTACCATGGACATTGAGGTAGATGTGATTCATAAATTTGCATCTCTATTGGAGAGAAGAGAGAGTTCTAAAACTTCCACTAACAGTGTTCTAGTCCCAAAATTAGATGAGATACCACTACCCATGATTTTTGATGGAGATAGTGGTACTTTACTAGGTCTAGAGGAAATTCAAAGGATACAAGCTATGAGTTTCAATTTAATGAGAGAAGAAGAAGAAAGATCAACTGATGAGTCGCTAGAGTTAGGTCCGCATATTACTAACTGTTAGTAATAACCGAGAGGGGGGGTGAATCAGTGGCCTCAAAAATTTATCCTTTAATCACTAACCACCAATCAACAATCCTCTGATTATTAAGTCCCTACAAGATGCATGCCATGAAATACTTATAATAATTAACTATCTGTCAGTTTACCTTGTCTGTCCTTATTCTCCTTGATAACCGATAAGTAGTAAAACTATTTACCGATACTCAGTAAATATGCAGAGTATACCAATCAATCCAGAAATGCATATGTGAAATGTAAAACAATAAAGTAATAACCATACACACATAACACATGGATTTTAATGTGGAAACCCTGTTAAGGGAAAAACCACTGGGACCGGTACCCCAAATTTTCACTCTTTTGAAGTGAGTTCTGTTAGGAGCCAACCCTGTTAAAGGTTACAAACACACTGTTAGGTGTGACCTTGTTAGAGGATTTTATACATAGAGGTTGTCACTTAGTATCTGACATCTATTTTTTTACCATCCTTGAATCAACCTCCTTCTTAGACTGTCAATAGGCTTTAGGAAAATCTTGCTACCATCCTTGAATCAACCTTCTTCTTAGGATGTCAATAGGCTTTATGCAATTTCAATGCTACTTTCATGAGTCAACCTTTTTGGAAATCTATTAGGATATAACTCAATTATAGAAGGCGGTTAAGTCCTACTCTATTAAGAGACTTGATGCTTCAATGGTTAAACTGAAACACTATGACCTGTTTCTAATGCAACTTGAATTGCATATTTTCAGATCTATTTAAGTACATTACCTCTCTAATCAATGTATCAATTCAATTCTTTGTGCTCCACACTTTCTACTCTGTGATGATGTGCTTCATTATTTGTCGATGTTTGCAAAATTCTTTAGCTCTCCTTCAGCTTGATTGATCAGGATTGTATGAAGTTATCCTTCATCAATTTTTCTTCAGCATCCTCTTTCTATTCACTCCCCTCCCCATGTATGTGATTTCTTATGGAAATGAATTACACTCATCTCTTATATAGACATGATATTCCTTCATTCTTGATTCTTGATTCTTGGCCTAAAAAACAATCCAGCCAATCTGATTTATAGCTTTAACTCCTAATTTATCTTGTAGTTATCTTCTTACCAACTGTACAAATCTTCTTTAAATCAATTACTTAAATCTGGTCGAATAAAACAACCAGTTAAGTCTATCATTAAGCTCTACCAACTAGATATTTTGTCATTTTCTGAACTCTCTATTCTGTCAGTCAACTCTGCAGTTAGTTGTCAGAGACAACTACCAGTTTCATCGGTGTGACTCCAGTTAGCTTTAGGATCTCTGTCTGTCGGGCATCATTAGATTTTTCTCATCAGGCAACTCTATTTTTACCTCGTCGGGCATCTTGTGATTTTTCTTCGTCGGGAAATACTGTCTTCTGCTCGTCGGGTATCACTATGACTTTTTTTCTTTGCCTTTACCAATGGTGTGCACTCTGTCAGTGTTGTCTGTCACTTAGTGAATACTTGACTTTTATGCATTGCTGAAAGCATAATCTCTATTCCATTGATTCTCTGAAGTCTTTGGCATTATGTACATGAACATACAGATGATATCAAGTTGACATCAATGACAATACAAACCATTAATTTATTTAATGTCTTGCATCATCTTCAACTTAATATATCAAACATTCAATCAGTTACATGTCATCAATATCTCCCTTTGGCATTGATGGCAACATACTATATTATCACACTATACTATTTCTAATACAATATGAAATACAATTGTTGAGATTAATCAAATTACCAAACACTTTTTTTTGATAACCAACAAAAATGTCTAACCGACGGTAAGCTCTGTGTTAGCTTAGATTTGATTCTTGCAGCTTTCTGTGTTTCTTGTACTGATGTGTTGTGTTCTCTTCTTGTGTCCATTTCTCTTTTTTGACTGTTCTTCTTCTTTGATGTCTCTATCTCTTGTCAACAACTCTTCCTTTGTATATGATTCCTTCATACAAATTCTCTCTCCCTATGGATATGATCTCTCCCTGTTTGGAGTAATCTGATAATGAATAATTTCTTGTGATAATATGGATACATTCTCTCCCTTTGACAACAATGCCAAACAAATATCTGACATTTATGTCAAAAAATTATTTTCTTCTATCCATAATATATTCCTTGAATTTCCCTTATCCATCAGCAATACAAAAATGTGATCTGGTGCTTGGTTATGATATATACCTTTATGTACATAGATGTAGCTTTGAAGTTCATCTTTTTGCTTGCATCAACATGAATGATATTTTGATAATTTATAGGTTGATGCATCCTTCAGTCCTTTACTGATTGGTAGACAAGTGTTTGACCCCTAGTCTCTTTCTCAAGTACTCAAATGTATCCTTGGGCAGTGGCTTGGTGAAGATATCAGTCAATTGTTTCTTTTGATTGCACATACTCAAGTATCACCTCTTTTTCTTAAACTTGTTCTCTTAAATATTGATACTTGATTGCAATGTGTTTAGTCTTTGCATGCATGACTGGATTCTTGGAAATTTTTATTGCACTAGTGTTATCACAATAGATAGTCACTAGTTCTGAGATCTTCATATGCATACCTTCCAACAAATGTTTGATCCATGCAATATTTGAGCAGTTTGTAGCAGCAGCAACATATTCTGCTTCTGCAATAGACTGAAAGATGCATCCTTGCTTCTTGCTAATCCATGTGACAAGTCTGTCACCCAAAAATAATGCTCCTCCAGTTGTGCTCTTCCGGTCATCAAGATTTCCAGCCAAATCAGCATCGGTAAACACTTTTAGTTCAAATTTGCCTTCTCTTCTATATCATAAGCCAAATTCCTCAATATTCTTTAGATAGCTTAGAATTCTTTTCACAGCAATCATATGTGATTCCCTAGGGTTATCATAAAATCTAGCAACAATTCCTACTGCATGTGCAATATATGGTCTAGTGTGTACAACATACATGAGTTTTCCTATCATTGATCTATACAAAGTCTGATTTACCTCTGTTGTCTTGTCATCCTTTGTTAATTTGCATCCAGTAGTCATTGATGTTCCAACAGGTTTGGAATCTTTCATCTTGAATATTTTTAGGACCTCTTTGATGTATTTGGACTGTGTAATGAAAATACCTTCACTTTGTTGAATGATCTATAGACCAAGAAAGAACTTGATCTCT
>MU225616.1:342763-390446 GCA_018584345.1 Thuja plicata | reverse complement strand
CTCTACTAAAAGCAAAGCCTATAGATGTTTTAATCTAAGATTAAAGAAGATCATTGAAAGTACTCATGTGAAGATTGATGAGAAGTTTATGATTCAAGAAATATATTATGACTATGCTCCCATGATTGAAGATGAGCCCAGACCCATCAATAAGGACACAGTTATTGAAGAAATGTTTGACTCGATTGATGTTTCATGTAACAATCCTGAACCAAGTGAAGAAGAATCATAGATTACAGATGAAAGTATCACTCCTAAGAATTCAAGATACACATCCAAATACCACTCTAAGGAAGATATCATTGGAGATCAGAGCGCAAAAGTCTTGACAAGATCTAGAGAAAAGGGTTCAACCGTTGATGAAGAGGTATGTTTGCTTTCGCAAATTGAACCCTTAAGTGTTGAAGATGCGTGCAAAGATTCAGATTGGCAAAGTGCCATGCAAGAAGAATTACATCAAATAATCAAGAATGAAACATAGGAATTGGTCCCTAGACCTCATGACAAGAATGTGATTGGAACAAAGTGGATAT
The DNA here is from genome assembly GCA_018584345.1 of Thuja plicata. Taxonomy (NCBI): domain Eukaryota; kingdom Viridiplantae; phylum Streptophyta; class Pinopsida; order Cupressales; family Cupressaceae; genus Thuja; species Thuja plicata. The sequence continues at coordinate 389,913 of MU225616.1, read as the reverse complement.
TCAGGAACAAAATGAATTAAGAAGGCACATTGGTAAGGAAAAAAGAAAGATTAGTGTGTAAAGGATATGCGCAAAGAGAAGGAATAGACTACACTGATACATTTTCCCCTATGAGCAGACTTGAAGCTATCAAGTTTTTTTTGGCCTATACAACATTCAAGAACTTTAAAGTATACCAAATGGACGTCAAGTCATCTTTTCTGAATGGTGACTTGAACGAAGAAGTCTACATAGAGCAGCCTAAAGGATTCAAACTTTCAAATAAACCAAACATGGTATGCAAATTAAAGAAAGCACTTTATGGACTTAAACAGACCCCAAGAGCATGGTATGAGAGACTTGATGGTTACTTAACAAAGATAGGATTTAGAAAAGGAGTAGCATACTATAATTTATTCATAAGAGAGACAGATGAAGAACTACTACTCGTTGCTATTTTTGTTGATGACATTATCTTTGGAGGTAATGACAAACTTAGTGCAGAATTTGCCAAAGAAATGAAAAGTGAATTTAAAATGAGCATGATTGGACCTATCAAATACTTTCTTGGATTGAATGTAAAACAAACAGACAAAGGCATATTCATAAATCATTCTAAGTATGTGAAGGAGATATTGAAGACTTTCAAGATGCAATATTGCAAACCAGTAAGTACCCCCACGATAATAGAAAGAAATATTTCTAAAGATGATGATTCCACAGTAGTTGACAAGACCCTATACAAGTCTATGATTGGAAAACTCATATATATTACTCAATCTAGACCTGATATTTCTAATGCAGTTGGCATTGTTGGAAGATTTGCAGCTGAACCCAAGAAAAATCATCTAATGGCAATAAAAAGAATATTCAGATACTTAAAAGGGACTATTGACTATGGTTTATGGTATCCTAACTCAGAGAATATACAACTTCATGTGTATACAGATGCAGATTGGGCAGGTTGTGTTGATGACAGAAATAGTACATCAAGAGGAGCAGGATTTCTTGGAGACAGATTGGTCACTTGGACAAATAAAAAGTAGAATTGTATCTCTTAGTCAATAGCAGAAGCTGAGTATGTTACAACAACATTGAATTGTTCAACAATGGTTTGGATCAAATAGATGATTAAAGACTTTGGTATCCAGATTGATTATCCTATTTTTATTCACTGTGACAACACTAGTACTATCAATATGTCAAAGAACCCTATGATGCATGCAAAGACAAAACACATTGAGATCAAATACCATTTTCTAAGAGAAAAAGTTGCAGACAGAGAAGTAAAGTTGGATTATGTGAGCACCAAAGAACAACTAGCAGATATTTTCACAAAGCCTCTATCAAAAGATACTTTTGAGTATCTTAGGGAGAAGTTGGGAGTAATTCCCTCTCCCGAGTCTGATTAGAACTTGTAGCAAGAAAATCAGTCCTTGGTGACTGATGAATGGTTGACTACTCTACTTCTGGAGTAGTACCTATGCTTAATGGTGTTTAACACCCTTTGTCATTGATGTCAAATGGGGAGTATTAGTAAGGGGGAGCATATACTCTGGGGGAATATACAGAGTAGTAGTAGTAAAGAGGAACTTTTGATGAGGATATTGAGAAGATTGTAAAAATAAGGAAGACACTTTGAGTTGATGATATCATATGTTGCCATCAATGTCAAAGGGGGAGATTGTTGGAGATTTGCTTCTGTGCAAATAATTGATTGTATGTTTATCATTGATGACAACATATAATATACAAGTATCCTATATGTAATTATCAGTATAGATGTTTTGGTACTATGCATATTTATTTCCATGGTGTATACATGTTCTAGATGTTATGTGCATTCACGTTGAGTCAGATATGCAGTTACAGTTGAGTTATGATTAATTAGTTATGGCAGTTACAGTTCCTAGAGTTTATCTATTAAGAGCCAACGTAAATACAGTGTCTCTTGAGTTGCGCCTATCTTCGGGATATGTGTGTTTGTATTAACATTTAGTTATGAGTTAAAGATAATTATCCAAAGGTGCTAAATGTGTTTCAATAGAATATGGATGTTAGAGTTAATTTGGTGAAGCCAACTTTGTAAAGTGTCATATCTATTCAGTTTGAGTTGCGCGGTCCTAACTTTGATTGCGTGCTTGGTTGAGCCAACAAGAAATTTGATGAAGTGTTTCCAGATACCATCATGACCTTATCCTTGGTGAAAGATACGTATAGCAGTTCTATTATGTTCACTAAGTGTGAAAAATGAAGTGAAAAAGAAAAGATAGAGAAGAGCAGAAAGTCAGAAAGAATAATTTGAAGATCTATGTGAAGAAACAGAAGTTTATTGCAATTCATTGGAACTGATCAAGATAGCAAGTCTACTCAAATAATTCATTTACCAGATATAGTGTATATCTTTTGTACTGAAGGTTGTAGCCTTCACCATCTTAACAGTGAGTTATTGGATAGTGAGTCCTCACCCTTAACAGGGTTATTTGTAAAAGACTCCTAACAAGGTCCGACCTTTAACTAGGTCTCTGTACTTCTTGTATTGTAAAGATCAACTCCTAATAGGGTTGTAAGATCTTCTAACATGGATCATTATAAACTAGTGCAGTTATTTGTGGGTGCTAATTCCCACCGGGGTTTTTACCTATTTGGTTTCCCTATAATCAAAATTGTTGAGTACTCTATTGTGTTATATGAATGTGCATTTACTTTATATCAAATTACATTTAAGAAAGTGAAAAGAATTAAATTTATGGATAACTGATTCACCCCCCCCCCTTCTCTCAGTTATCCTTGGGACTATTCCAATAGATACTTCATTGGAACTGATCAAGCAAAGATAGTTGCTATCGGACAGTTCACTGGATTATGTATTTGTTGTATACACTTGATGCAGATTATAAACCCTTGAGGGTGGCTTTAACCTTCTTTGGGAAGTGTGCCTTGGCAGTGAGCCTACTATTTTCCTTTGACTCCTAACAGGGACTGTGTACTGTAATGTTGTAACAAGATCCTAACAGGGCTAATATCTTTTAACAAGGATACTATACTCTCAGTACATCATTTGTGGGTGTTAATTCCCACCAAGGTTTTACCTTTAACAGGGTTTCCTCATGAAAAAATCTTGTGTTATGGTGTTGTCTATTACTGTGTTATTATTTACATTTGCTGATATGGTTAATAAAGTTTAAAGTGTAATAATATATACTACAACTTATTCACCCCCCCTCTCAGTTTTCTTGTGGACTGTTATTCCTAACAATTGGTTTCAGAGCTACTGGTCCTCAGAGAGAAATTTTAATAGCTTGAGGTGATCCTAAAGATGACTTACTATAGGAAAGGTTAGTCCGAAGTTTGATCCTAAAAATTTTGACAGTTGGCAGAACAAGATGAGAACACATCTTATGTGTCTAGGTCTCGACTACTAGATGATCATAAAGAAGAAAGAAAAGTTAGCAACTGAGGATGAATTAGAGAAGGCCACTGAAGATGAAAAGAAGCTATTTTCATGTAATATGGTTGCAAGGGAATCCCTAATCAGCACTCTATTAGAAGGATAATTCATTGAAGTGAAGGACTTGGACTCTGCACATGAAATCTGGACAAGACTGGAAGCACTATATGTTGGAGACAGATTTACAAAGAAAACAAAGCTATAGAACTGGAAGACAAAGATGGAATCATTAAAGATGAGAGAAGATGAGAAAATCAAAGCATATGCACAAAGAATTACCGAGGTGGTGACTGGTATTAGGAACTTTGGAGGAACTTACAGTGAAGAAGAAGTAATTGCAAAGATACTAAGATCTTTAACATCTGCATATAGAACCAAGGTTCAGGCTATAGAGGAGATCATACCGTTGACACTAAACTTCACCAGAGAGATGTTTATTGGCAAACTAACTACATTTGAGGCCGCAAAATTGGGAGACACTTTACCTAAAGTTGAGTCAACATTCAAAGCAACCGTGCACAAAAACAAGAAGACCTTAGCTAGAAATGCAAGCACAAGCAGTAATGATCTAAGAGAAGAACTTGGAGCCTATGCTGATGAATGGGAACAGATACAGGAAGAAGAAAGGAAGCTAGATGAAATTGTTGCACTGATTTCTAGGAGAGTAAAGAGAGGTAAGGGTAAGTTTGAAGGAAAATTACCTTTGAAATGTTTTTCATGTAATAAGATCGATCATTTTGCATCTAGATATCCTACAAGAATTCCAAAGAACAAACCTAAGTTTTTCAATTCTAAATTCTCAAAGGATAAGGAATGATATTATGCTAGTGAAGGAATATATGATGATGAAGATGATACCTTTGATGAAATTGGATTCATTTCTATTAAGGATGATGAACCTATGCATGAGGAAAAAGCATTAATATCTCGAGTTGAAAAGAAATTTGAATGGGTCATAGATAGTGGTTGTTCACATCATATGACTGGAGATAAAAATAAATTTATGAGTTTGAAGAAGCATGATGGTAGTGTTGTTAGATTTGGTGAAAATACTCCTAAAATTATTATTGGGGTTGGATCTATCTCATTGGATGGTAAGACTAATACTGACAATGTACTACTTGTTGATGGACTTAAGCATAATTTGTTGAGTGTTGGACAGCTAGTGGACAAGGGTTATCAACTGAACTTCATCAATGGGAAATGTTCTATCAAGAGTAAAATAGGAGACTTGATAGCATCTGGTACTAAATCCAAAGGTAATATATTTGAACTAAACACATCTGAAGCTACTTGTTTTATTGCAAAGATTGATGACAGCTAGTTATGGCACAAAAGATTTTGTCATGTTAATTTTGACAAAATTGTTAAGGCAAGTATGACAAAAGCAGTAAGAGATCTACCTAAAATTGTTAATCCATCTAACACTATGTGTAGAGAATGTGTTATGGGGAAACATACTAGAAGCACTTTCAAGAGCAAAGCCTATTCAGCAAAAGGGAAGTTGGATCTGGTGCATACGGATTTGTGTGGCCCTACAAGAACAAGATCATACTATGGAGAAAGGTATTTTATACTCTTTATTGATGATTTTTCTAGAATGATGTGGGTTACATATTTGAGGGAGAAATCTGAGGCATTTGAAAAATTCAAGTTATTCAAAGCAAAAGTTGAGAATGAATCTGGTTTAAAGATGAAATATCTGAGATTAGACAAAGGAGGAGAATTTACATCAGAATTGTTTAACACATATTGTGAAGAAAATGGAATACATAGATAGACTTCAGCTTCTAGAACTCCACAACAGAATGGGATAGTAGAGCGAAGAAATAGAGCTATATTAGATGATGCTAGGACTATGTTGCTGGAAGGAAATATATCACATGTTCATTGGAGAGAAGCAGTTGGCACTGCTGTGTACACACTAATTAGAATTCAGATCAGAGAAGGTACAAACAAAACCCCTTATGAATTATGGTTTGATCATACACCTACTATGAAATACTTCAGAATATTTGGTAGTAAATGCTATATCAAGAGAGATGATGAGATAGGCAATTTTGATGCGAGAAGTGATGAAGGAATCTTTCTTGGTTATTCTACTAAGAGTAAAGCATATAAATGTTTCAATCTGAGACTGAGAAAACTAATTGAAAGTGCCAATGTGAGGATAGATGAGAAATTTCAAATTCAGGAAAGAATGTATGATTGTGGTTAGATAATAGAAACAAGAGAAGTTGTTTCTGAAGCTGAAGAACCTTTGATGATTGAGTATGGTAATGAAGAAGAAGAATAGGTAGAAGCTACTGAGACATTGAAGACTCCAAGGTATGTCAAGAAAAACCATCCTAGGAATCAAATTATTGGTGATGTAAACAAAGGCATGATGACTAGATCTAAAGTTAGAGATGAGATTTGTTTGCTTTCTCAAGCTGAACCCAAGACTACTAATGAAGCATGTAAAGATGAATCTTGAACTAAAGCCATGGAAGAAGAACTAGAGTAGATAAAGAAGAACAATACTTGGGAATTGGTTCCAAGACCTAAAAACAAGAATGTGATTGGAACTAAGTGGGTTTTCAGAAACAAAATGGATGAGGAAGGCACAGTGGTAAGAAACAAGGCTAGACTGGTATGTAAAGGTTACTCACAACAAGAACGCATAGACTATGAAGAAACATTCGCACATGTTGCTAGACTGGAAGCTGTGAGACTATTCCTTGCTTATGTTGCACATAAAGACTTCAAAGTGTATCAGATGGATGTGAAATTTGTATTTTTGAATGGTGACCTAGAGGAAGAATTATACATTGAGAAACCTGATGGTTTTCCTTTGACAGATGATGAAAACATGGTTTGCATACTGAAGAAGGCGCATGGACTGAAACAAGCACCGAGGGCATGGTATGCAAGATTGGACAAACATCTACTTCATCTTGGTTTTAGAAAAGGTAATGCAGACAGTAATTTGTATTTAAGAACTGATGAAGATGGAATCTTAATTATAGAAGTTTTTGTTGATGATATCATTTTTCGAGGAAATGATAAAATGAGTAAGAAGTTTTCTAAAGAAATGGAGAATGAGTTTGAGATGTCAATGATTGGAGAGATGAAATTTTTTCTTAGTTTGCAAATTAATTAGACTAAAAATGGCATATTTATATCTCAGACCAAGTACGTTAAGGAAATGTTGAAGAATTTTGGAATGGATGATTGTAAACCTGTTGGTACACCAATGATAACAGGGAACAAACTAACTAAAAGTGATGAGACTCAAAGTGTTGGGCAAATTAAGTACAGGTCAATGATTGGATGAAACAAATGCTGGAAGATATTGGTATAATTTTCAAAGAGGCAATGGTTATTCATTGTGATAACACAAGTACAATAAACATGTCGAAAAATCATGTAATGCACTCAAAGACTAAACATATTTCTATCAAGTATCATTTCTTGAGGGAGAAGGTAGCTGCTAAGGAGATTAAACTAGAGTACATAAGCACAAAGGAACAGATAGCAGATATATTTACTAAACCTTTGCCAAAAGATGCTTTTGAATACATCAGAGGTATGCTTGGGGTGATAGCCCCTCCCATTGTAAATTAAAATAATGCAAATATACATCAGTCCAGTAGATCTCAAAGCTATATTATTCTCTGGACTTGATGTATGGATCTACTCCTTAGGGGTAGTGATCGCAGGAGAACACTATGGAGCACATTTGGGTGATCATGCACCTGATCGGACATGAATATTTGAAAAAGCTACTAAAAACTATAGATGAGTTATGGCACCCTTTTCCATTGCTACCAAAGGGGGAAGGAATCTATGAGAAAATCCCTACTATTTTGGGAAATTTATGTTGAGGATATTGAGAAGATTGTATTGATAGAGAGTACTTTTGGGTTGATACATATGGATTTTCCCATATGTTTCCATCAATGCCAAAGAGGGAGATTGTTGGATAATATCAGTTTTGGTTACTGATCATGTTGTTGATATTTATGTTTTGTCACTGATGTCAACATATATTTCTATGGAGAAGACAGACTGACTACTTAACTGGAACGAGTGTACAGACACTGTACGGATGAATCAGAAGGATCAAAGTTGGATTTATGCAGAAGGCTATGTTCGAATCTTACTCCTAAGGTCACTTGAGTTTATGTTACATTATGTGGATGTTACAGTTCATTTGGTGAAGACTATTTTTCTGGACTGCAACTGTAATTCTAGACAGAGAAGGTCTCTGTGTTTTGGGTATATCTTACTTAGGAAGATGTTTCAAAACTTTTGAGCTTACTGATGGAGAGCTGACTTATGATAGTGAAATGGGTTGAGTTCAATTTTTTTTTAGTACTGATAATGTCAGCTATGGTGTGTGTTCTAGAGAAGACCTATTTCCTGGCCGACTTCAGACTTGTAACATGTGGAAATTAATTATGAGAGCGGATTGACGATCTAAAAGTATTTGTGATGAATTGTAAATGTTGTATACTTGTTATAGGTACCGTGTGTATCTTAGCAAGGGCTTATGTAATTATTTGTATGATGGGAAGCCTTAATTGGCCAACCTAGTTAATTATGTATTAAGAAAGCTTAACTGGCCGACCTAACGGGTTATTGTAAAAGGGTATATATGAGTTATCTTTTCATTTGTGAAAAGTGTGGTAGAGAAAGAAAAGAGCAAAGATTTGTGAAGTTGTGAAGCTTGACTACTGGATAGAGAGCAGTGTTAATACTTCATTGGAACTGATCAAGCAAAGATATTTTCTATCAGACAGTTCACTGGATTGTGTATTTGTTGTATACACTTGATGCGGATTGTAAATCCTTGAGGGTGGCTTTAACCTTGTTTGGGAAGTCTGTCTTGGCAGTGAGCCTACTATTTTCCTTTGGCTCCTAACAGGGTTTGTCTCCTAACAGGGACTGTGTACTATAATGTTGTAACAAGATCCTAACAGGGCTAATATCTTTTAATAGGGATACTATACTCTCAGTACATCATTTGTCGGTGTTAATTCCCACTGGGGTTTTACCTTTAACAGTGTTTCCTCGTGAACAAATCTTGTGTTATGGTGTTGTCTATTACTGTGTTATTATTTTCATTTTTTGATATGGTTAATAAAGTTTAAAGTTTAATAATCTATACTACAACTGATTCACCCCCCTCTTGGTTGTCTTGTGGACTGTCATTCCTAACAAAACATTCTAAAAAATTTACATAGAGCTGTGAGTAAGTCTGACAGAGACTGGCATTTGAAACTAAATTAGGCACTATGGGCCTACAGAACAAGTATCCAAACACCAATAGGAGCCACGCCATTTTTCATGCCTCGCCAGGGGACCAAGAAGAAACTTAAAAGATTACTAAGCTAGGAATCTTTATAGAGTTGTATACATTTTTTTTTTAATTATGTAGTTCTAAAGTTACAAATTTCAATTACAAATTCTTCCAAGGTTCCCCAACGAACAAAACTTAAACATTAACTTTTATTTTCAAGGAAAGACATTATGATTCATAACTTCCATCATATCACATTTAACTAACATATCTATTCCCATGAGTATCTACCCATCTAACTCATTTTAACATTAACTTCTAAGATTCAAGATTTCTTTTCTTTTCAAACTTTAAAGGAAACATGCATAAAGAAATGAGCTTTCCTAATAACCATTCCATGCCATTTAGAAATAAATAATCATTGCATTTACAATATAAATATATATCAATTTCTTTCATTCTCTTTTAAAACCATGATGTATCATAATTCTGACATGTTTTCCAAGTTACATAAACATAAATTATTTCTTTTCTGATCAAATACATTCTTTACATTGAAAGATAATTCATCCATTTTTGCCCTTTCCTAAAGCTACCCATCCCATTACGTCAATTTGGAACATATCAAATATTATTTACATTCATCTCCTCTTGGGAGGTTACATCAATAAAATACCATTACATTGCTAACAACAAGGAACATTAAGAAAGTCTTCTTCTTCTGTAAATCTGGAGAAAGCACAAGCAAGGTTCATCCATACCTCTATGTGCAGTACCTCGATAAAATATTCACCACCCAACCACGTGGATACCCAAAAATGATCCAATCCCCCATGCTAGGAGATAAACACCATGTTCCATGCAAGAAGGTGATGACTAGGCCATTCCTAAGGAGAGGATAGTGCATTTCCAAAAATAAGACATAATTTGAAAACACAAGAAGAACACAAAGACATGAATCACATCAGTAGGAACTCTAAGACACGCTAGGTGAGTGTCATTGCATAGCTCTCACCCCTTGGGTTACCCTATTAAGCCACTTTGGGCCTCGGCCCCAAGTAGGCACATGTGGAACCGAACATCTCTCATAGGGACGAGACTGTCTGATTGTGCTATCACAATAGCACCTTCTCCCACTCCCATCTATAGCCTTTGCTAGAACTACCAGCATGGGCAAGGCTTATCTTAGTTAATGTGTAGTTCCCTTCCCATAAATTATTATTGTTATCACTGGATTAAAGAACTCCACAGTGGGTTACCCTGGTACTAGCCACTTAGGACCTCGACCCCCACTGTGAGCCACTCACCTAGTGCTCCTAGGTTTCCTACCTCTAACAATCTCATCAAACATATCTATTCCCATGAGTATCTACCCATCTAAATCACTTTAACATTAACTTCTAAGATTCAAGATTTGTTTTCTTTTCAAACTTTAAAGGAAACATGCATAAAGAAATGAGCTTTCCTAATAACCATTCCATGCCATTTAGAAATAAATAATCATTGCATTTACAATACTAATATATATCAAGTTCTTTCATTCTCTTTTAAAACCATGATGTATCATAATTCTAACATGTTTTCCAAGTTACATAAACATAAATTATTTCTTTTTTGATCAAATACATTCTTTACATTGAAAGATAATTCATCCCTTTTTCCCCTTTCCTAAAACTACCCATCCCATTACGTCAATTTTGAACATATAAAATATTATTTACATTCATCTCCTCTTGGGAGGTTACATCAATAAAATACCATTACATTGCTAACAACAAGGAACATTAAGAAATTCTTCTTCTTCTGCAAATTTGGAGAAAGCACAAGAAAAGTTCATCTATACCTCTACATGTAGTACCTCGATAAAATATTCACCACCCAACCACATGGATACCCAAAAATGATCCACTCCCCCATGCTAGGAGATAAACACCATGTTCCACGCAAGAAGGTGATGACTAGGCCATTCCTAAGGAGAGGATAGTGCATTTCCAAAAATAAGACATAATTTGAAAACACAAGAAGAACACAAAGACATGAATCACATCATTAGGAACTCTAATACATGCTAGGTGAGTGTCATTGCATAGCTCTCACCCCTTGGGTTACCCTGGTAAGCCACTTTGGGCCCCAACCCCAAGTAGGCACATGCGGAACCGAACATCTCTCATAGGGACGAGACTGTCTGATTGTGCTATCGCAATAGCACCTTCTCCCACTCCCATCTGTAGCCTTTACTAGCACTACTAGCATGGGTGAGGCTTATCTTAGTTAATGTGTATTTCCCTTCCCATAAATTATTATTGTTATCACTGTATTAAAGAACTCCACAATGGGTTACCCTGGTACTAGCCACTTAGGGCCCCGACACCCACTGTGAGCCACTCACCTAGTGCTCCTAGGTTTCCTACCTCTAAAAATCTCATCAAAACACATACAGATAAGTACCATAAGTGCACAAGAGTTCATAACATCAATAAGGAAACATATAAGAAGTTACACAAGGTTCCTAGGGCATTGAACAACCCTAACCCTAATCAGGGTTCCCAAATTGGTCCAAAACTTATCATAAGTTTCCAAAAGATCATAAACATAATACCATATGAAAATTAAGTATCCCATAAGTTTGAACAACCCCTAGGGCTAACCCCAAGTCAACACCAAACCCTAGACCCTTTTGGAAACCCTAAAAATCAAACTAGAAGATTCTTATGCAAGTGGTACCTCAAGTTGCACAGATGGTAGCCCAAGATGCGTAGGTGGTTACAACCTCTGTAGATGGGGCTTCATCCTATGCAGATGGTCACGCATCCTACATAGGTGGTTCCTAGTTCTGTGCAGATGGTCGGGACTATGTGCACTAAGGAGATCAACCTCCAGATTTGACCTTTTGGGTAAAACTGGGCAAGATGGAGGTCTAGAAAGCAGAATCGGAGGGATACCCAGTTGAGATCCCTCTATTCTCCTTCCAAGAAAGACCTCAAACCCATCCTACCTTCTAGGTAACCTATTTAATTCCTTCCCATAGGTGCAAGGTGCAGAAATATGACATCAAGAAAACACTATTCTGATAAGGCGAAACTCTATATAACATCAACTGAAGAAGGTTCCAAGAAGAAGCCAACACATTCTAAGGCAACAAATCACAAAGAGGGATAGATGAATGAACATTCAATAACATTATCTATCATTAAATTATTCATCCATTATTCAAATCATATAAGAAAACATTGTATCAAAACATCCATTAAAGGTTTCCTTTGATCAACAAAACTATAGCAAACAGTGAAACAAACACATCAACCATAGCATACACATGAAACAAGATTCTCTTTCTGGGTAGAGCCTACCTGGAGTCCTACGGAGAAACCTTTGAAATAAAATCCAAGTCCACTCCAGCCAATCCCAATCTCCTCAAGCTTTCCAATCACAGAGTTATCTTCCAAATGCCACCACTAAATTTTCTAATAAATTCAGACTGGGAGTTTCCGTATATAATATCTCCCTTCTCTTCCTAACTTTTTACTTTCCAAATCTCCTTTCATATATATGTTGTAGGATTGGTTGCACAGGAATTTCAATTGATGCAACCATCCACAATCATCTATTGATTATTAGTTTGGACTTTATTAGTTCTTAGCTAAATTATTAGGTAGATTGTTTCCTATGAATCGTTTAGTTTATTTACCACCTTTGTTACCTTTGTTTAATTTCATGTTTTAATTAATTTCTTTTATTTATCCTTACTTTCACTTTTAGATTAAGATTGGTTACTTTTACTCTTAAAAGGATAATTAGTAATTACCTTTATTGTATCCAAGGATGATGTGGATATAATTACACATAATACTTAATTCCTTCATTACAATTAAAAAGGCATATAAATAAATACATAAACACACATATTAAAACACTTATATAAACATATTAATATAAACATATATATAGACATATGCATGTGCACCCATATGCCTATGTGTATATATATCCATGAAAATATTATTATAAACCATGTATTAATGAATACCCTTGAAAATCTTATTACCATGTATTTAATTCCATAATACAATCATATTATTACTAACAGATACTCCTACCACAGACAATACTCACCTAGTCCTAGGGACTACAAAGAATATCCATAATGATCAACTTTAAAATACCAAGCAAACATAATTGGACATCAATTCACAATCAAAGGACAAATTCCAAAAATACCCAATTTGGGAGCAAGGATCAGGGCTAGGCTTAGTCTTGCAGAACTTGGTGGTATCTCTGTCACAACAATGATCGAGGATTTTGAGAGCACACTCAGACTTGTGGAGCTAGGTGGAGACGATGCTCGGTACCTGCAATCCTGCATCACCAATAAGAGATACATGTGCATAAAAACACACACACATATATATACTACATAAGACAATACAGATAGATGACTAGGATCAATACATCATGTAGACCTCAGCTACATGAGTAACTATGACTTTGTCTTGAGTCATGAAACACATCAGACATATATAAAAGCATGAAGCATCATAGATAAATCATGAAAACACATCAGTCATATAGAGCATCATAAATGGGAAAGATTAGAATTAAATTTCTTGGATCCATTCCTTATTACATAACCAAGCAGAAGATAAATAATTCTTTCATAAGGATATTAATCATAAATGCATATATCAAAACATTTAGCTAAGCATATGATCATCTAGATCTATCAAAGTGTAATCAATTGTAATCACATAGTTCCTGATAGAATTTCCAATCTAAAATAATAGCATAGTCATCTAAGAGGGTATTACATCCTCCCTCCCTAGAATTAGGCTTACCACTGGAAGCCTACAAACAGATAAGGATAGTGAGCTCTAAGTTTAGCATCATCCTCCCAAGTTGTCGAGGCCTCATTATTAGGATCCAATTGGACCCTTGCCTGATTTATAGTGTGACCCCTGAGGGTTAGAGTCCGTTGTTGTAGGATACGCATGGGTTCCAAAGCCTACTACCCATCCGCTAATTGTAAAGCATTCCTATCTAGGGCATGAGTCAAATCAGGAATATATCTTCTAAGTACAGAAACATGAAATACATCATGAATACAAGTGAGGCTAGGTGGCAAGGAAATTTGATAAGAAACTGTTCCTATCCTCTCAAGGACTTCAAAAGGACCAACAAATCAGCGTGCTAGCTTAGAGCCTTTTCTATAATGGATTGGACTCTTTCGCGGGCGCACCCGCCCTAAGAAACACTCTGTCTCCGTGAGAGAAATGTACATCAGTTCTGTGAGCATTTGCATATTTATTTTGTCTATCCCGTGCTGCAATAATGTGTTCCCTGATCCACTTCACCTGTTTTTCCATATCTTGCAACATTTCTAGACCAAGGAGTACCCTATCTTACAATCGATCCCAACTCAAAGGGGTGCGGCAAGGATGACCATAAAAGGCCTAAAATGGGGACATACCGATGGAGCTATGGTATCCATTATTATAAGAAAACTCCACCAAGTATAAGTAATCCTCCCAAAGGGTCTGCCTATCCATAACATACATCCTCAGCATATCTTTAAGAACCTGATTAACCCGCTCGGTCTGCCTGTCGATTTCTGGATGATAGGCTGAGCTAAAGTTGAGCTGAGTCCCTAATGCTTGCTAGAGGGAAGTCCAAAGTTAGGATGTGAAAATTGGATCTCGATCAGAAATAATCTTTCTAGGAATTCCATGAAGTCTCACTACATCCTTCAAAAATACTTTGGCTACTGATGTTGTTGTGTATGAGGATTTCATGGGAGAGAAATGGGCTACCTTTGTAAGTCTATCTACCGTAACCATGATAGCATCATGTCTTCATGGGGTAACAAGAAGTCCTACAATGAAATTCATGGAGATAATATACCATTTCCATTCTGGAACAAGATGGGGTTGCAGGAGACTTGTTGGATGTTGATGCTCAGCCTTCACTCTCTGACACTCTAGGTACATTGCCACATAATCTGCTATATCCCTCTTCATCCCTAACCAATAGTACAACTGGCGTAGGTCGAATAACATTTTCTTCACTCCTAGATGTGCTGAATAGGACACTCTGTGGCTTTCTATTAAGATAACGGTGCGAAGGTCACCAGATAAAGGTACATATATTTGACCCTGATGTTGTAGCATCCCATTGGGATCCAATAAATATCCTATGAAGTGCCCCTCTAGGGGCCTTCCTGATTCCAATTCTTCCTTAACCTCTTTATACCATGAATTAGTAGTGAGGGTTTGTTGGATTCGGCTTCCAAAATCCGTGCTGAGGGAGAGTGTTGATAAGGCATGCCTGCGCCGTCTCGGGGCATCAGCCACAACATTCATTTTCCCCTAGATATACTTAACCTCAAAATGATATTCATAGAATAATTCCATCCACCTGTGTTGTCTAGCATTGAGGTTAGGTTGAGTGAAAATATATTGAAGACTACGGTGATCTGTATGGAGTTAAAAATTGTACCCTAACAAGAAGTGTCTCCATTTTACTAAGGCATGAACAACTACTGCCAGTTCAAGGTCATGGGTGGGGTAGTTAAGTTCATGGTCTTTTATCTTTCGAGACTCATAAGTGATAACTTTCCCTTCCTGCATAAGGACTGCCCCAATCCCTTCTAGAGAAGCATCAGTATAAACCACAAAGTTTCATGAGGGTTCTAGAACTGTCAAGATGGGTGCACTAGTCAACTTTTCTTTCAAACATTGGAAGGAAGCCTCACACTTCTCTGACCAAATAAATTTCTTCCCTTTTCTCTACAAGGAAGTGATAGGGTGAGCTATCTAGGAAAATCCCTTGACTAAACATCGGTAATACCCTGCCAGACCCATAAAGCTGCGGACCTCAAAGACATTATTCTGAGTTGGCCATTCCACTATGGCTTGAATCTTTGTTGGGTCAACTACAATGCCACTTCCTGAGATGACATGACCTAGATATTTAACCTCTATCTGGAAAAAATCACATTTCTCTGGATTAGCATAAAGTTGGTTTTCTCTTAAACATTGCAACACTTGGCAAAGATGATCTTCATGCTCCTCAATTGTTTTGGAGAACACTAATATTTCATCCAAGAACACTATCACAAATTTATCCAAATAGGTTCTGAACACCTCGTTCATCAAGCTCATAAATACAGAGGGAGAATTAGTTATCCCAAATGGTACTACCATGAACTCGTAGTGACCATACTTGGTACTAAAAGTTGTACGGTAAATATCAACCTCGTGAATCCTTATTTGGTGATAGCCTGATTTAAGGTCAATCTTTGAAAAGACTTTTTCCCCTTTCATTTGATCAAATAGGTCGTCGATGCAAGGAAAAGGATACTGATTCTTAATGGTGACTTTATTGAGCTGGCGGTAATTGATGCACAATCGGAGAGACCCATCCTTCTTCTTAACAAAGATTACTAGGGTACCCCATGGGGATACACTGGGTCTGATGAACCCCTTTCCCAAAAGTTCTTCTAACTGCAACTTGAGTTCCCCAATTTCTTGTGTGGTCATGTGGTATGGAGCCTTAGAGATTGGTTCTTCTCCTGGCACAAGCTCTATTTGGAAATCAATGTCCCTTTTAGGAGGTATTCCAGGAATTTCCTTGGGAAAAATGTCTACGAATTTCTAAAGTAAGGGGTGATCAAGAGTTACATTCTTACTTTCCTCTTCTTCCAAGTCATTAACTAAGACAACAAACAACTAGCATCCTTTACACATATACCGCTTGAGTTGCATTTCGGATATCATGCAGAGGGAGATGGGTCGTTGAACCTCAAAAATCTTCCTATTTTTTCCTACATCGTCAGAACACTAGATGCTTTTCTCCTTACAATCTATGATGGCTTTGTGAGCCTCTAACCAGTCCATTCCCAAGACTACCCCATAAGATCCTAAGGGAATCACTCAAAGAACTACAAGGGTGTAAAAAGGTCTAAGTGCTAACTCACAATTCTGGACACAAGAGTCAGAGGCTATCCTTGCCTCAGAGGCTAGCTCAAACTGCCACTTATATTCCTGCCTTACTATCGTAAGCCCACATTTCTTAACTAGAGAAGGCAAAATAAAGGAATCGGTAGCTCCAGAATCAAACAGAATAGTGGTAGAAACACCCCCTAACAAACCTAAAGCTTCGATGACTGATCCCTGATGTTTTTCTTGCTTCTAATCCAACATAGAAAACACCCTGTGAGATCTACCTGCATTCCTTACAGTGGGTTTCAAGGTGGCCCGTTTATAACTAGAAGGTGTTGTTGATTTCTGAGGATAGTTTAATGCAATATGACCATGTTGTTTACAAGAGCAACATCCTGTATTTCTAATAAAACTCTTCCCAGAGCCATAAGCACTTGACTGCTAAAAACTACCTCGGCTACCATTCTATTGTGTACTTTGTGCTTATTGAGAATTTGAATGGCGCCTATTATGCTGCCAGTTGTGGGAGTTTCCTGACTGAGACCCACCATTTTTGTTGTTATAAGTGAATTTATTTTTCTATGGGTTTTGACTACCCTTAGATGAGGGAGGATAGTTTTTAGGACCAAATTCTCCCTGATATTGATTCCCTTTGTACCCTGACCTAGATTGAAGGGAATTACCCCCTTGGGTATTCATCTGACCTCCCAAACCTAAGGCTTTATTCTGTTCAACAATACAAACTTTAATGACTGCTTCATTAACGATCTGAGGCTCGAAGACCCGCACTTAGCCAAAAAATTGACTATTGAGTCCTCTAAGGAAGTGTTGTATAAGCATGGCTTCATCATCTTTATATCTGGAATAAGGCTTGAGCTCAAAGAAGCATCATTCATAATAATCAAATAACATGGTTAACTACCTTAAATTATGAAATTCTTCTGCCCTCTCATGCCTCTAATGGTAAGACAGAAATCAAGCTTAGAAGAGTTCTAGGAACATTTCCCAAGACAAGGTGGCTATGTCAATGTGCAATTTATCTTTCTCTGTTTCCCACCAAGTAGAGGCAAAGTCCCTAAGGTGAATAACTAAAAACAGAGCCTTGGTGCTACTGTGGTATAGATGCATGGAAAATAACCTTTCCAAATCAAGTAACCATTTTTTAGCAGTGGCACCGCTCTGCATTGCCCAAAATGGGGGAGAGTTTGCTCTAAGGAGATCCCGCATGTGAGAATCTCCCAAAGCATCCTCCTCTATAGCCAGATTCCTTCTCCTAGGGATCCTTTCCCTTTACCTCTCATGGTGGTGAGAAAAATTAGACTCATCCCGCTAACCCCTATCCTGACCTGCATCCATTCTTTGCAACATCTGTTGCAACAATTCTTGCATCTGAGCTCCCTGAAAATCCCCTACATGGCTATCAGATTGTTCCCAACTTCCTTCCTCCTCAAACTGATCTTCCTCCTGAGACCTTTCCTGGTGAGGTCTCAGAGGAGTGTTCTGGTCACCCCTCCTACCATGGGTAATTGGAGGCATCCTGGAATATATAATGAAAGAGATAAGTCTAAAGGTTCTAATCCTAACTCTGGGTTCATGCTTTAATGATGGGTGCAATTATCTAAACACTAAGCTTAATGAGCCGATATTCCCTGGGTTCCAATGTAGCAACCTAAAGCTCTGATACCAATTTGTCATGCCCCACCAGGGGACCAGGATGAAACTTAAAATATTACTAAGCTAGGAATCTTTATAGAGTTGTATATATTTTTTATTTATTTTTAACTATGTACTTCTAAAGTTACAAATTTCAAATACAAATTCTTCCTGGGTTCCCCAACGAACAAGATTTAAACATTAAATTTTATTTTCAAGGAAAGACATTATGATTCATAACTTTCATCACAACACATTTAACTAACATATCTATTCTCATGAGTATCTACCCATCTAACTCATTTTAACATTAACTTCTAAGATTCAAGATTTATTTTCTTTTCAAACTTTAAAGGAAACATGCATAAAGAAATGAGCTTCCCTAATAACCATTCCATGTCATTTATAAATAAATAATCATTGCATTTAAAATATCTCTATATATCAAGTTCTTTCATTCTCTTTTAAAACCATGATGTATCATAATTCTGACATGTTTTCCAAGTTACATAAACATAAATTATTTCTTTTTTGATCAAATACATTCTTTACATTGAAAGATAATTCATCCCTTTTTCCCCTTTCCTAAAGCTACCCATCCCATTACATCAATTTGGAACATATCAAATATTATTTACATTCATCTCCTCTTGGGAGGTTACATCAATAAAATACCATTACATTGCTAACAACAAGGAACATTAAGAAAGTCTTCTTCTTCTACAAATCTGGAGAAACCACAAGCAAGGTTCATCCATAACTCTATGAGTAGTATCTCGATAAAATATTCACCACCCAACCACGTGGATACCAAAAAAGGATCCACTCCCCCATGCTAGTAGATAAACACCATGTTCCATGCAAGAAGGTGATGGCTAGGCCATTCCTAAGGAAAGGATAGTGCATTTCCCAAAAAAAGACATAATTTGAAAACACAAAAAGAACACAAAGACATGAATCACATCAGTAGGAACTCTAAGACATGCTAGGTGAGTGTCATAACATAGCCCTCACCCCTTGGGTTACCCTGGTAAGCCACTCTGGGCCCCGACCCCCAATTAGGCCCATGCAAAACTGAACATCTCTCATAGGGACGAGACTGTCCGATTGTGCTATCACAATAGCACCTTCTCCAACTCCCATCCGTAGCCTTTTCTATCACTACCAGCATGGGTGAGGCTTATCTTAGTTAATGTGTAATTCCCTTCCCATAAATTATTATCGTTATCACTGGATTAAAGAACTCCACAGTGGGTTACCCTGGTACTAGCCACTTAGGGCCCCGACCCCCACTGTGAGTCACTCACCTAATGCTCCTAGGTTTCCTACCTCTAACAATATCATCAAAACACATAAAGATAAGTACCATAGGTGCACAAGAGTTCATAACATAAATAAGGAAACATAGAAGAAGTTACACAAGGTTCCTAGGGCATTGAACAACCCTAACCCTAATCAGGGTTCCCAAAATGGTCCAAAACTTATCATAAGTTTCTAAAAGATCATAAACATAATACCATATGAAAATTAAGTATCTTGTAAGTTTGAAAAACCACTAGGTCCAACCCCAGGTCAACACCTAACCCTAAACCCTTTCAAAAACCCTAAAAATCAAATTGGAAAAGTCATGCACAGGTGGTACCTCAAGCTTCACAGATGGTAGACCAAGCTGCGCAGGTGGTAGCTCAAGCTGCGCAGGTGGTTACAACCTACATAGATGGGGCTTCATCCTACATAGATGGTCACAGATCCTATGCATGTGGTGCCTAGTTCTGTGCGGATGGTCAGGACTGTGTGCACTAAGGACAACAACCTCCATATTTGACCTTTCGGGTAAAACTCGGCAAGATGGAGGTCTGGAAAGCATAATCAGAGGGATACCTAGTTGAGTTCCCTCTATTCTCCTACCAATACAGCCCTCAAACCCATCCTACCTTCCAGGTAAACCTTTTTAATTCATGCCCATATGCACAAGGTGCAGAAAGATGACATCAAGAAAACACTATTATGATAAGGCGAAAGTCTGTATAACATCAACTGAAGAAGGTTCCAAGAAGAATCTAACACATTCTAAGGAAACAAATCACAAAGAGGGACATATGAATGAACATTCAATAACATTATCTATCATTAAAGTATTCATCCATTATTTAAATCATATAAGAAAACATTGTATGAAAACAACCATTAAAAGTTTCCTTTGATCAACAAAACTATAGCGAACAGTGAAACAAACACATCAAGCATAGCATACACATGAAACATGATTCTCTTTTTGGGTAGAGCCTACTTAGAGTCCTACGAAGAAACCTTTGAAAGAAAATCCAAGTCCACTCCAGCCAATCCCAATCTCCTCAAGCTTTCCAATCACAAAGTTATCTTCCAAATGCCACTACTAAATTTTCTAATAAATTTAGACTGAGAGTTTCCGTATATAATATCTCCCTTCTCTTCCTAAATTTTTAATTTCCAAATCTTCTTTCATATATATGTTTTAGGATTGGTTGCACGGGAATTTCAACAGATGCAACCATCCACAATCATCTATTGGTTATTAGTTTGGACTTTATTAGTTCTTAGATAAATTATTAGGTAGATTGTTTCCCGTGAATCCTTTAGTTTATTTACCACCTATGTTACCTTTGTTTAATTTCATGTTTTAAGTAATTTCTTTTATTTATCCTTACTTTCACTTTTAGATTAAGATTAGTTACTTTTCCTCTTAAAAGGATAATTAGTAATTACCTTTATTTTATCCAAGGATGATGTGGATCTAATTACACATAATATTTAATTCCTTCATTACAATTAAAAAGGCATATAAATAAATAAATAGATAAACACACATATTAAAACATTTATATAAACATATTAATATAAATATATATATATAGACATATGCATATGTGTGCACCCATATGCCTATGTGTATATATATCCATGAAAATATTATCATAAACCATGCATTAATGAATACCCTTGAAACGCTTATTACCATGTATTAAATTCCATAATACAATCATATTATTACTAACAGATAGTCCTACCACAAGAAAATACTCACCTAGTCCTAGGGACTACAAAGAATATCCATAATGATCAACTTTAAAATACCAAGCAAACATAATTGGACATCAATTCACAATCAAAGGACAAATTCCAAAAAAGACCCAACCCGGGAGTAAGATCGGGGCTAGGCTTAGTCTTGCGGGACCTGGTGTTATCTCCATTACAACAATGATCGAGGATTTTGAGAGCACGCTCAGACCTATGGAGCTAGGTGGATACGATGCTTGGTACCTACAATCCTGCATCATCGATAAGAGATACATGTGCATATATATATATATATATATATATACACACACACACACACACACACACACACACACACACACACACACACACACACTACATAAGATATTGCAGATAGATGACCGGGATCAATACATCATGTGGACCTCAGCTACGTGTGTAACTACGACTTTGTCGTGAGTCATGAAACACATCAGTCATATAGAGCATCATAAATGGGAAAGATTAGAATTCAATTTCTTGGATCCATTCCTTATTACATAACCAAGCAGAAGGTAAATAATTCTTTCATCCTGACAAAATGTCCAATCTAAAATAATAGCATAGTCATCTGAGAGGGTATTACACCATTTTCTCTATTCTATGACACAAAAGCATTGCTACCCATTGAAGTAGAAATTCCATCTTTGCGAGTATCTCTCCAAGGTCTTGTTAGAGATGAACAATACCGCATTGATAGGGTTCATGCACTAGAACTACTTGGTGAGCGCAGGCAACAAGCGTTCGATCATCTCAAAGTGTACCAGAAAAGAATGTCAAAAGGGTACAATAAGAAGGTAAAACCATGACATTTTCAAGTGGGGGATCTCGTTCTCAAAGAGAATCCTAAAAACAAGCCCAATAGAAAACAAAAAGGAAAGTTTGAACCCAACTGGATGGGGCCTTATGTTATTACTACAACTTTTGGGACTAGATCTTATTAGTTACCTACATCAGAGGGATATGTTCTTTCTGATCCCATCAATACTACACACTTGAAGCGGTTCTACGCATGACATCTAATTGAGAGAGTCCGTGCAATGGAAAAGTTCTCAGAAAATACCAAAAAAAAATCAGAACATTGATCCTGAAGAAATCCAAAAACAGTGGAAAAATTTCTGAAAAAAGGAATCCTTGGTGAAAACCTGGAAAATAGGCGCCTTGATACTAACAAAAAAAATTAAAAAATTAAAAAATTGAAAAAGAGAAAAGTGCCTTGGTGAAAACCTGGCAAACAGGCATCTTGGTAGCAAAAATAAAAAGCTTTTCCGAGTGGTGAAAACCTAGCAAACATGTGTCACTTGTACGTTGTGCTCCATCTATCAATGCACTGCTAATACTAATCCTTCATTATTGCACTTGTGCTATTGGTTGACTTTGATTCCTTACAAATGTCCTATCCTTGCTTTGGATTTGTCTGCATTTGCATCTTAGGAATAGTCATTTTGCATTGGGGGCATCTTTGCTAGCATGTTCAGTCCACATCTACTAGGTTGTCCTAGGTTCCTTGTCTAGGATGGTTTACCTCTCAAAAAAATATTTATCAACACTTGCATCAAAATGTCACTATCACAAACAAGGGTGTTTCTTAAACACAACCTACCTATAACAGACATGATACTAGTGTTTCAATCACTAGTATTTTTCAACACTTTAATCAAACAATGTTCCTAATAACTATAGTGGATTGCAATCAATGATAAAGTTAATCTCATATACTCAGACATGAAAAATATATTGCTTGATTCCAAATTCTGATTGACGATTCTCTACTGTGCTTGAAAAATGAATCAACAGTATTTATCAATACTACTTAAACACATATGAGTGATCTTGGTTTGATTGTGACTCTTTTATGTTCTGATGATGTTTCATACTAGGGGCATGTAAGTAGTTATGAATTTTCTTTGATTGATTATCAATTGGTGATTGTTGTCTCTCAAGTTACTCCATGACGTCTATTCAAAGACAAAGAGTCGCAAGGATAGGGGGCATAATATTTTCTTGGTTTTCTGTGTATGGTGATTGTTTCAATGATCCTATAAATTTCACCTAACTTGGATGTTTATGGTAAGAGCTACCAACATGAGTGGATAGCCGCATATATCTCGATCCTAGTTATGTGTAAACTATGGTGAGGTTGAACCAATTTCCTTGTTTATTTTTCAATCATATTCTAAATATGGTGTACGACACATTATGTACCCAAGGATATGAATATTGAAGGTCATTACGGGTCACATATCTTATATTACACACAAACAGAAGATGATTCTTAAAAGAAAAAGGAGATAACTAACTAGTCGTCCTGGCCTCTATGCCTTGATGCTTAGGTTTATTTTTGACATTGCATCCAATACACATAGTATTCATAATTTCATGATACCTTGTGGGTATTAGTGACAGTTGTACTATCCAATGATGTTCGTTACAAAAAATTCCCAATGATGATAAAAATGCTACAATATATAATCAGTGACAGTCATAAGAGTCTGCATATAGATGCATTTAAAGATTGCATGATACATTTTAAGAACAACATAAGGACTTGAGCTCAAAATGATTTCCTGGTTCATTTGAAATCCAAGTTAACTACATAATCTATATTACTGATATCAATGTCATTGCATATCCATGGCATGCATTCTGCATTCATAAATGAGAAAGAGAAAATTATAAAACAAAGCATTCAAGCATTGCATTTCTTGTTATATCCTAAATGCATCCATACATATATTTGCATAAAGAAAATCTCAAAAACATACATTTGCATATTCATCTAGAATCATCAAAACACATCCATATATCAGTAATAAATCAAAGAGCATAAATTATGTCAACACATGAATCTAATCTAACTCATCAAAAGACCAAGTACATAATCCCATGTGCATTAATCTAAACATCTATAAAAAAGAGAGAACCCATGAACATATCAAGCTCAGAAACAACTATCTCAGATATATATCAATAATGGAACATATCTTTATGCATGTGCATTGAGATAGAATCCTTGGTCTGGGGGCTCATGTCCTTGACTTAGTGATGTTCTACCTCGTTGCGATCCACTAGAGTCTTTCTTCTAACTTTACCACAAGTATGTTCGATTTCCATACTCCCGCTAAAGTGGGGGCTTAATGTATCATCTTAAAATGGAAGCACTTCAATGTTAAGGATGTTTAGCCCTCCTTAGGGGATGTTTTTGACCACCATCACATTGTCCTTTCATTTCTGCATCCTCTCTCACTTCTATGTCTGTTTAGGACCCTGATTTGGCCTCTCCGGACACCTCCCATCCCAACTGGCATGTTTTCTAGGGGTCCTAACCCCCTAGGTCAAGGTTGACCTTGAACTTGACCTAGGTCAAGGATGACCTCGAACTTGACCTGGGTCCCCCTTTCAAATCTAGAAGTCTGTCGGTTGCCAGAGGTCATCAAAAATTCATTTCCTGCTTTTGGGTCGGCTATTTTGGGTTCCGAAGCGGCAAATCTTAAATTATATTTAATATAGGTCCTCTTCTAGGGGCATGGGTTTAATTATAATTTAATTCTCCTATGTCGGCCTCTATAGTAGAGTATGCCCTATTTTCATATATAAGGAAGTTTTCTCCTCTCATTTTCTCTAAGTCAAGTCATGTGAAGCAATAAATATTAACTAAAGTGAAAAACAAAGGAAGTGTGATCAAGTAGAAAGTTCATGCATCTATTTTTTCTACATGTTTTCAAGATCTCAAAGTGTTCAAGTCTTCCTCTCAAGCATTCAAGTTCTCCATTGAAGATCAAGGATTCAAGCTTTTAAGCCTTTGAAGGGATTTGGTTCAAGCATTCAACATTCATAATTCAAACCCTAGATCTATCCATCAAGGTGGAGTGATCTTCCTTCAAGATCCTTTATGCATCCTCAAGACTCATTCATTATCTCTTCAAGGTGGATTCCAAGCATACAATCATGGAGGTTTATGGTTTCTAATTGAGTCCAAGCTTTCATATTTACATACTTGTTTACATTCAAAATACAATTGCATGTCTATTTGAATATCATAGATTCATTATTAGATTTACTTCTACTACTTGCAAGCATTCTTTATTTCAATTATTGATTTCAAGGTTAATTCCTAAATCGGGGTTTGACTAAGGCAAACCCCTCCCCCCAATAAACAAACCTCTTTTTCTTGTAGGTATAGGTTCAAAACAATAGATCGAGAAGGAGATTCAGATACCCTATTCGACAAACTTTCGAGATTCGAAAGTAGAATTTCAGTCTGAGACTTTTTAGGTCGATTGTGACCTAGGGCGCAATCAGAAATTCTGGCAAATGGTGACATTGACTTGAGGGTACAAATTGGAACTATCTCATAATGGAAAATGATTTCTGGGTTATGTTCCTCTCTGTGTTTCCATTCTAGATCCGGTCTCAAATTTTCCAGAAACTCAACATAGGCTTTAGAAAACAACATTCTTCAGATCTTCTATATTCAAAGGTTAGCACATTTCTCCTATTCAATTCAATTAAAATATACACATATTCTCTTCTATAAAATGGGAATTAGGGTTTCTCTCTTTAATCCATGTCCTTAATAGGTTGATTCATTTATGCATTGATCCTTTCTTTAGGGTTAATCAATTTGGGTCTCCCCTTTCAGTAATTTGGGATTAAAAGAACAATCCTACCCTTCACACACACATTTACAATCTAAAATATATACATCTATATTTTAGATATTACACTAACATTTACAAAATTGAGCTCAAACACAATGGTTAAACAAAAAGAATAGACGACTTTGAGACAACTAAGGTTAATGAAATTCATTAACAAACATAACTAAACATCATTACTGAAAAAAACTAGCAGACGATAATGAAAGGAAAACACTTGTTACTGATGGTCATTCCTCTTCAAAACTATCACAAAGACCTCTATAACCAAAAATCATTGTAACCGCTACCTTTCCAACCATCTACTTTCAAATAAGAGGTAACCAACTAACTAAATTGTGCTTAATCCCGAGCTTGAGGATTCCAACTTGAGCTCCATAAAATTTCACATTGAATTGTTATGTGCCCTAGCTCGAGAGCTTCCCAAACCAAGAAAAATAAAAATGATGTGTTACAAAATGATGCTTCGAAGATAACCATTTTTATTTTGTTCGTATCACAAATGACTTATATCATAAAGTCCCTTTTTTAACATACAGATAATAAATGAATTCTTTATGCTTAGTGAAATAAAGAATTCATTTATTATTCGTATGTTGAAAAAAGGACTTTATGATATAATTCATTTGTGATACGAAATTGAAAGAAAAAAGGTTATCTTTGAAGCATCATTTTGTAACACATAATTTTTATTTTCCTTGGTTTGGGAAGCTCTCGAGCTAGGGCACAGAATAGTTCAATGTGAAATTTTATGGAGCTCAAGTTGGAATCCTCAAGCGAGAGATTAAGCACAGTGTAGTTAGTTGGTTACCTCTTATTTGAAAGTAGATGGTTGGAAAGGTAGCGATTACAATGATTTTTGGTTATAGAGGTCTTTGTGATAGTTTTGAAGAGGAATAACTATCGGTAATGGAATGAGTGGGAGCTGGAGACAACAGGCGGGCAAGAGGGAATTTGAAAACTTGTGATGGTGGGAAATGAGATGCTGGAGGAAACCTGGCATCTGCAGCTGCAGGAGACCAGAAGATAGTGGGAGGATCAACAGAACAGGGCTCCACAAAAGATTCAGATGAATTCAAGAAACCTCCTTTCCGAGATGGTGGGCCAGGAGAAACCTCATCTAAAGGCTCCTTGGCTGATAAAAATGATCATGCTTCAAACATGAACCTTCTTTAAGGTAGCCGGTAATCATTATTTGGGATAAAACAATCAGGAAAATCTCCTTTTCCAAGAATCAACAACATTTTGAAACCCTGCAAGGGTTACTTTGGCATATCCATTCCTGATCCCCTTGCGGATCATACTGTTTCCACAATGGATCTTACTCTAGTTCGTAAGTTTACGGGGATAAGACCTAATATTGAGCTTGTTAGAGAGTTTACTTATCATAAATGGAAATTCAAGGGACAAGTAGATATCATAGCAATGTCGAAGGGGTTTTTCTCCTTTGTCTTCTCAAATATGGAAGACCTATCAAAAGTGCTATGTGGAGGACCCTGGATGTTTGGAAAATCATCTTTGGCTCTTCAAAAATGGGTTACGAATCTGGATCTCAATGCTGAGATATTTGATACTGCCCCTATTTGGGTGAGACTACCTAGCCTCCCAATGGAATACTAGAATGATGATGTTTTTTTTGGTCTCGCGAGTGTGTTTGGGGAACTGCTATTGATTGACCCGATGACAGTTGCTAGATCTAGATTGGTCTATGCTAGAATCTGTGTGAACATACATCATAAAACAGATCTACCTGAGGTCATCACTATCAAATATAAATTGGGTAATTACATCCAAACTATTCAATATGAATCACTTCCCTTTGCTTGTTTTCCCTATAAAAAAGATGGTCTTTGGGATAAACACTGCCGGCTGAAAAAACCAAAAGAAAAAGAAGAACATAAAAGGGAACCAAAAAAAGTATGGAAGCAAAAAATCAATCCTAATGATAATTCTTTAGGGAATCCAGATCTAGGTCAACATGAGAACAAAATAGAGAGTTTAAACAGTAATGAATCAGAGGTAAATTTGCTACCTGAAAACCAAATCACTTTGGATAAACAACCTAGTATTGATCAAGAAGTCAAAGTAGAATCTAGACAAGAGCAGGGTCAGCCTAAGGTGAAGGAGCTAGAAACTACTAATAATACTACCAATTTGAAGGGTCCAGAATATTTATCCCCTACTAGAGCTAAAATTCCTCTTCCTAAAGAAGGAATTATCAGGGAACATGACCTTAATGGTAATACTTCAGAAGATAGTGATGATGATTCATTATCCCCTATTACTGTTCTGTGGAGTGAAGAAATCTTGGAGAGAAACTTGAGTCCAGAGATAAACCTAGAAAACCAAGAAGATCCTTGGTCACAGGTAAGGAAAAATAAAAATTTAGGCAAAAAAGGTGACCAAAACAATAGTAATTCAAGTGAATCTGCTAAAAAACAAGAAAACCATAGTCAAGGGGGAGTACAAACCAGAAGACAACTCAAGGCTAATGTTGGCACTCCTAAAAGTAAAAAAGGAAGGGAATCACATAAGGAAAAAAGAGAGCAGGAAGAAAAACAAAATATAGCGGATGGAAAACAATGCACCATCCCTGAGTTATGTCCTCCAAGTCTTTAATATGAAAGTTATTTCTTGGAATATAAGAGGGCTTAATAGCATCCATAAACAGGATGTTCTTAGGAACATGGTTAGAGATAGAAAACCTGATATTTTACTTATTCAAGAAACTAAAATGACTAAAGAAAAGCTGGAAAAAATGCATGTGTCTAAAGACTATGGGAGTATTGGAGGTGATTATGATGGTGCTTCAAGTGGCATTGGGATTTTTTAGAATAATAAAAATGTTGTGTGTAATTTAATTCTCAGTGAAAAGAACATTTTAGTGGTCAAGATTACTTTCCTCAAGGAGAACTTTAGCTAGAACCTTATCAATATATATGCCCCTAACACTAGAGGAGGTAGACAGAAGTATATGAAAAGATTGAAAGAAATTCATAATCTTTATCATGAAATTAGCTGGATGATCATGGGAGACTTTAATACTCCTCTTAAAAATGAGGAAAAAAGGGAGGGATTACATCCCAAATTGATAGCAGATCTGATCTGATGGAATTCATTAATGAGGAAGCCTTATTAGATATTGACCTAGAAGGCATTGACTATACTTGGTCGAATAGACGTACGGGGAAGGATCTGATCCAGGTGAGACTGGATAGAGCCCTCTTAACCCATGATTGGTTGTCCAGGTACTTTTGCACTCTTTCTGCTGAACTCTGTATTGGATCTGACCACTATCTTATATCCTTAAATATTAATCAGATCAAGGGTAGAAAGAATTTTCCCTTCAGATTTGAAAGAATGTGGCTAGCCCACCCTAATTTAAAAGAAAAGATTAAGGAATAGTGGAACTACACTATTGAAGGGGGAGCTATGTATAGAATGGCTAAGAAACTAAATACAATTAAAAGTAATCTGAAAAGATGGAATAAGGAAGTGTTTGGAGATATTTTCCATCTGAAAGGGAATTTGCAGAACGAAATTAAGGAAATTCAGGACAACATCCAGAAGGAGGGTCTTTCAAAGGAAACTAGAACTAAGGAAAACAAACTTGTAGCAGATTATCATAACATTATTACCAAGGAGGAATCTTTCTGGAGACAGAGATCTGGAGATCTTTGGCTTAAGGCAGGGGACAAAAAAACAAGATTTTTCCACATGATGAATTTGAAACATAAAGCTATTAATAGGATAATGAACCTCCAATCTAAAGGTAAAACTATAAGGAAGGAGGAAGATATCAAATCAGAAATGTTAAGAAACTTCTCAAAGCAGCTAGCTAAGGAGAATAACTTGAATAGATCTAATCAGAGTGAAATTCTCTTTGCCATTTCCAAGTTGGTCAATGATCCTTCTAACAAAATTCTCCAAGATATCCCTTCGAACAAGGAAATCAGAAATGCTATCTTTTCCTTTGAAGGAGAAAAATCTCTTGGCCCAGATGACTTCCCTATGTTGTTCTTCCTGCAATTTTGGAATATTATTGGTCAAGATGTGCAGGATGCTATCAAAGAATTATTTGGCACTAGATGTCTTCTCAAGGAACTAAATGCTACTTTCTTGGTTCTTATTCCTAAAAAACCAGGAGCCAACATTGTGGAAGAATTTCGACCTATCAACTTGTGCAATTCTTTATACAAGATTATTTCTAAAGTTATTACCTCTAGACTGCTTCAGTTTCTTTTGAATATTATTTCCCCCAACAAAATGGTTTGTTCTTGGGAGACAAATCCTCGATTCTATTATCGTGGCTCATGAGAATATCCATTCTCTGGAAAAGGCAATAAAATAGGGCTTCATGATAAAACTGGATCTATCTAAGGCTTATGACAGATTCGATTGGCAATTTCTGTAGATGGTGTTGTCTTCGTTTGGTTTTAACAAAGAGGTTATCAAAATAATTATGCAACTAGTGACAACTATTTATTCCTTTATCATTGTTAATTGGGAATCTTCTACTTTTTTTAAACCTACCAGAGGGCTAAAACAAGGAGATCCTATCTCTCCTATTCTCTTTGTTGTACTTGCTGAGTGCCTAGGGAGGTATATCCATAAAATGGTGGAAAAAGGTGAAATAAGTGGTATACAACCCTCTTCAGCTAGACTAATCTATTCTCATGAGAAATTTGTAGATGATACTCTTATCATGGGAGAGTTGACTATTAAAGAATCCAGAAATCTGAAGAAAGGCCCTTCTATCTATACTGCAGCAATTGGCCAGCTAGTCAATTGGAATAAGAGTTCTATCTTCTTCATAAATACTCCGGAAGAAAGACAAAAGAAAATGTCAACTATTCTTGGTTGTACTATTAGGAAACTTCCTTCATCTTACTTGGGCTTACCTCTTTGTTCCAATCCACTGGAAAGCTTATGACATACTCTTATAGACAGATATAACAATAAACTTGTTGGTTGGAAAGGGGTGCTCCTAGCAATGCGGGAAAGCTCTAATTACTGAAACCTACTCTTCAGAATCTCCTAGTTTATGCAATGAGCTTGTTTAAAATACCCTAAAAAATTGCTATTGAAATTGAGAAAATTCAGAAAAGATTTCTTTGGTAAGGGGTTGAGGAAAAGAAAAGACTCAGCCTTGTGTATAGTTGGAAAATGGAAGCACTTCCATTGTAGACTGGTTTAGCCTTCTGAGTAAGTGGTTTAGGGTCATGTCAAGTGCCTTGAATGGGTTCCTGACTTTGATCTGGCTTTCCCCCCTATTCTGCCCCATTTCAACTTTTCCCAACCTATTTCTAGCACCTAAGACTGAGAAATTAAAATTTTGGCCTCAAGGTCAAGGTCGACCTTTCTAGGTCAGGGTTGACCTCAACCTTGACCTAGGTCAGGGTTGACCTCAACCTTGACCTAGGTCAGGGTCGACCTTGACCTTGACCTAGGTTAGGATCAACCTCAACGTTGACCTAGGTCATAATCGACCTTTCCCAGGTCCAACTTTCAAATTCTAGAATCTTAAGGTTTACAGATGTCAGTCATTGGAAAAAGTTCATTCCCGCTTCCGGGTCAGCTATTTCAGACTTCGAGAAAAAAAATCCTAAGTTATATTTAAAATAGGTCCTCACCTAGGGGTAAAGGATTTAATTGGAATTTAATTCTCCTATGTCGGCCTCCTTAGAAGATTGTACCCTAATTTCATATAAAAGGAAGCTTTCTCCTCTCATTTTCTCTAACCATAAGCAAGAACCATTAAGCGCTAACAGTGTGAACTATCATCAAGTGCAATTCAAGAAAGCTAAGGAGCAATATTTGAAGCAAGCATTCATCCTCAAGCATTCAAGCATCCATTTTCATTAAGGAGATCCATTGGAGGCCATTGAAGAATTCAAGATACATAGTGCCCTTTTGGTGATCTCTGCATCCACCTTCCTCCAAGCCTCTTCCTATTCAAAACCCATTCAAGATTGGTGTTGGAGATCTACAAGAAATTTACTGAAGACATCATACATTCTACTTTCTACATTTTTGTGTATACATGATTGTGGATCCACAAATTCGAATCCGCCATAAGGACTTTTAGAAGCAAGGTGAATTTGTGCATTTACTTTGTTTATATTTATGCAATTTCAATTATACTTTGAGGTTAATTTCAAAATTGGGGTTTGACAAAGGCAACCCCCTCCCCCCAAACAAATAAACCTATTTTTCTTGCAGGTACAGGTTTAGGACTGCAGATTTGAGGGCAAACCCGGATACCCTTTTCGGCCAACTTTCAAGATCTGCGAACAAATTTTATGTTGGACATGTGCAGGTCAAGGTCGAGATTATTGGGTTAGCGGTGAGATTATTGGGTCAAGATCGACATTTTTCTCAGGACAGTGTTGGATCGGGAAAAGATTTATGTGTTTTGTCTGTCTCTGCATTTTTGTTCCGGATCAGGCTTCGGATTTTCCAGGAAAAAGCTACAGACCTCAGAAAACAACATTCTTCAGATCTGCAATACTTTAAGGTTGGTACATTTCTCCCTTCCATTTAAATTAAAGTTCTTTCTATTCCTAGATCTATCACATACAATCCTTTCTAAAAGGGGTATTTAAGATCATTTTTACCCTTATTTCCAAATGAATGATTCTTTTATGCATTAATCCTTTCTTGAGGATTAATCAATTTGGATCTCTCATTTGTGTATTTAAGGGAAAAAGAGGGAACATCTTATCTTCCCTACATTACAATACAATTACAAATAAATATAAAGTTAGGGAAATCAACACAACAAACAATTAACCAACTAAACTTCAAAATCAATCCATTTTTCTCCCTTTACATTTTGGTGAACCCGCGATAGACAACTCTTTCTCTTTGGTGTTAGATTTACATTGTTATGATAGATCTTGCATGTTCTTTCATTTACATTTAAAATCAAAATTTTGTGTTAAGTTCATTTGCATTGCATTGGTGTATGAGCTTTACCACCTCTAGTCCTACTTATAGTATCCTGGTTAGAAGAAGCCGTAGACTTATGGGTTCCTTTGATCCTGAGTCTTCCTCTCCTTTCCTTATGATCCTGAATGATAATTTAAATACTCATGATTCCAATCCTTCTATGGAGCATAACTCTTCTCATTCATCTCGTGATGAAGATGACACTTTCAGAGTTCCCCCTGAACAAGTGCAAAAACTTTCAACCGAACTTGATAAAATGGGAAATTGACTTATCCAAGAAAACCATAATCAAGATTCGATCCAAGCTATAGAGGCTTTTTAGAAAGTCCTCTGTGATAATGACCAAGGTGTTAATTTCCTACGTAGTATTACTCATCTTGTGCATTTGAATGTTAAACCTTTAGCTCAAGAGGATCAAGAGTTAGGATTCACTCCTATTGTCACTAGTGTAGGACCTTCATCTATTCCTTTACCTAGCATTCCTACTTATACTCCTACTTATAAGTGCTAATATGATTACCTTGCCTCCTATTTGAACTCTTCTCCCTACCACGATAGCATCAAAATCCTTTGATTCTAAAGCTTTTTGCCAATACCATCGCTAGAATGGCCATGATACCGAAAATTGTTACTCTCTAAAGCATAAAATTCAAGATCTAATTGATTCCAAAGCTTTGACTGTTGATAATTTTGATGGTAGTGGGAACAAATTTATCTCTCCTCCTAATCAAAACCTTCAAATCTATACGAATCCTTTACCTACACATGATACTAATACTATTGCTCAACCATCTTTTGTGGACATCACTTATGATTAAAAGATGGATGATCTTAATCACATCGTTAATCATGTGGAAATCATTGTTGTGTCTCCACCTATTGTTCAAGATCCTTCACCTCCACTTCAACTTCAAGTTCCATCTAAATCTCAAAAACAAACTAAGGATAAGCGAACTAGGGAACTTTTAATTACTTTTGATGATTCTGAGTCTATTAAGGCTCCTGATGGTCCCCTTTATATTTATGCTAGGATTTCTAAGATACCTACACGTGGTTGTCTTTTTGATCCTACATCTTTAATAAATGTTATTACTTAGGAAAATATTTTTATGTAAGGCCTACAACATGGTTGTTATGATCCATAGGATGCATGGATCCAAACTTGTAATGGTTTTCATTATCTTGCACTTGGTTCTATTAACCTACTCGTTGAACTCTGTGGCAAGGTTGTAAACACTACCTTCATCATTATTCCTACATCTAATCAGTTTCAAGTCAAATTTGGTTTGCCATGGATAACTGTTATGCATGCTATTACTTCTCGTATTCATAAATGTCTTAAGTTCATTTATAATGGAGAAGTAAAAATGATTAATCATAGTTTGTATCAACCTTCTAGGCCTAGAAATTATGCTAATCTTGATTTCTTTTGGCCCTCATTACCTAACTCATGTCCTCCTTGCCCTGACAACCTTTTTCTCTCATATCAAGCTTATAAACATCGCAAGATAGTTGAGTTAAGTATGCCTCAGATAGATCTCAACCGTGGTATTTTTTCAACTCCTTCTATACCTCCTTTACCCATTACTACTAATTATATTACTCAACTTCCCAGTAATTCTACTCAGCTTACTATTAATCTTATCAATCCTCCTACAAAACCTATGAAGGAATCAATGGCAATTTCTCCTAGTTCTCCACATATGTCATAAAAAACAAAATGTAATAAATCTGCTAATGAACATCGTAAGAAGCGTAGAGCTAATGCTAGGGCCCATGCTTCTCTTCTTCAAAACTCTTTATCTTCTTTTGATCAACCTATGCTTGATGTGTTGAAAGAAGCCAATATTCAAAATGATGTTAAGATGAATGATTGTGATGATCCTATTCGCATCTTAGATCCAATTTAAATTAATCTTGATGAGGAGGACACTCTCGATGATCCTATTGATCTTAGTGATGAATATGAAACCATTGACCTTGATACTAACTTACCTCATATGCTTTCAACTCAATTGACAATTACACCTAGTATCGAGCATTGTGATTCTCAAGAGGATCCTTGTTTGGAACTGGCTATCATTCCTACTATATTGGATATAGTCCCTCTTGTGAGTTGCCCACCTTCCCTACATGATATAAACCGAGATGGGGAGAGTAGGCGATATGCCTAATTTTCTTATCCTTCGTGGTTCTACTTTCTTTGGGGAACGATGTCAATTCATTTGTAATAATATCATATTTATATGTACATGTTATCTTATAATCATACTAACCCACAATAGGTAGATCCTTTCTGTGTTCTATGTATGTTTATGTGATATTTCCCATGATTTGTCTTTTTTTGGGGGCATCTCGTAGTGGAAACGTAATTAGTAGAGTTGTTTATGTTTCCGTTCAATCCATTGCTCCTGTAAAAGTGTGAGCAATAACTTTAACGTGGGGGCATACGCTCTACTCACCTTTTACACACACGCATGTTCAAAAAAATTTAAATACTTAAAACTTTTTCCCTTTATGGATTAAAGGCTAATCCTTAAAGCATGGACATTTTACTTTTTAGGATCTCTTGATCCCTCCAGTTTAAATTTACACAGATCTCTTGATCCCTCTAGTTTCAATATATAATGTTTTGATCCCTTAAGGTCGAAAGGTGTCCTTAAGAATGGATCTCCCTGATGGGTTGACTAGTGAGTAGCCACATTCACTAGGCGGTTCAACTCCATCTTTCCAATTACACTTTTTTTTTTTTGTATGGTTCACAATGGGACATAAGTTCTCATTGGGCGAGGTAACCATACCCTCTCTCTCTCCTTAATTGGTGATGTCTCTCTTATCGTGATCTTAGGGTTGATAAAGACTTAAGTCCTTTGGGGGCTTGAGGATTTATTTGTCCCTTATGATTCCAATAATATTATCCATTCTCTATGATCTCCTTTACCAAGAGTTTGTATTGAGTCCATACTCTTGCTAAAGTGGGGGCTAAATGTATAGTCGAAAAATGGAAGCACTTCCATTGTAGACTGGTTTAGCCTTCTGAGTAAGTGGTTTAGGGTCATTTCAAGTCCCTTGAATGGTTTCCTCACTTTGATCTGGATTTCCCTTCTATTCTGCCCCATTTCCACTTTTCCCAACCTACTTTTGGCACATAAGACTGAGAAACTGAAATCTTGGCCTCAAGGTCAAGGTCGACCTTTCTGGGTCATGGTCGACCTCGACCTCGACCTAGGTCAGGGTCAAACTCAACCCTGACCTAGGTCAGGGTCAGCCTCGACCTTGACCTAGGTCACAATCGACCTTTCCCAGGTCCAACTTTCAAATTCCAGAATCTTAAGGTTTCCGAATGTCGGTCTTTAGAAAAAGTTCATTCCTGCTTCCGGGTTGGCTGTTTCAGAATTCGGGACAACAAATCCTAAATTATATTTAATATAGGTCCTCTCCTAGGGGTAAAAGCTTTAATTGGAATTTAATTCTCCTATGTTGGCCTCCTTAGAAGATTGTGCCCAAATTTCATATAAAAGGAAGCTTTCTCCTCTCATTTTCTCTAACCATAAGCAAGAACCATTAAGTGCTAACCGTGTGAACTATCATCAAGTGAAATTAAAGAAAGTTAAGGAGAGAGATTTGAAGCAAGCATTCATTCTCAAGAATTCAAGCATCCATTTTCATCAAGGAGATCCATTGGAGGCCATTGAAGAATTCAAGCTACATAATGCCCTTTTGGTGATTTCTCCATCCACCTTCCTCCCAGCCTCTTCCTATTCAAAACCCATTCAAGATTGGTGTTGGAGATCTACAAAAAATTGATTGAATACATCCTACACTCTACTTTCTACATTTTGGTGTATACATACTTGTGGATCTAAGGATTCAAATCCCCCACAAGGACTTTTACAAGCAAGGTGAATTTGTGCATTTACTTTGTTTATATTTATGCAATTTCAATTATACTTTGAGGTTAATTTCAAAACCGGGGTTTGACCAAGGCAAACCCCTCCCCCCAACAAACAAACCTCTTTTTCTTGTAGGTACAGGTTTAGGGCTGTAGATTTGAGGGCAAATTTGGATACCCTTTTCGACCAACTTTTGGGATCCGGGAACAGATTTTCTGTCGGACATGTGCAGGTCAAGGTCGAGATTATTGGGTCAACGGTGAGATTATTGGGTCAAGCTCAACATTTTTCTCAGGACAGTGTTGGATCAGGAAAATATTTCTGGGTTTTGTCTGTCTCTACGTTTCTGTTCCGGATCAGGCTTCAGATTTTCCAGAAACAGGCTACAGACCTCATAAAACAACATTCTTCAGATCTGCAATACTTTAAGGTTGGTACATTTCTCCCTTACATTTCAATTAAAGTTCTTTCTATTCCTAGATCTATCACATACATTCCTTTCTAAAAGGGGTATTTAAGATCCTTTTTACCCTTATTTCCAAATGAATGATTCTTTTATGCATTGATCCTTTCTTGAGGATTAATCAATTTGGATCTCTCATTTGTGTATTTAAGGATAAAAGAGGGAACATCTTATCTTCCCTACATTACAATACAATTAAAAATAAATGTAAAGTTAGGGAAATCAACACAACAAACAATTAACCAACTAAAATTCAAAATCAATCCATTTTCCTCCCTTAACATTTTGGTGAACCCGCGATAGACAACTCTTTCTCTTTGGTGTTAGATTTACATTGTTATGCTCGATCTTGCATGTTCTTTCATTTACATTTAAAATCAAAATTTTTGTGTTAAGTTCATTTGCATTGCATTGGTGTATGAGCTTTACCACCTCTAGTCCTACTTATAGTATCCCGGTTAGAAGAAGCCGTAGACTTATGGGTTCCTTTGATCCTGAGTCTTCATCTCCTTTGCTTAGGATCCTAGATGATAATTTAAATACTCATGATTCCAATCCTCCTATGGATAATAACTCTTCTCATTCATCTCATGATGAAGATGACACTTTCAGAGTTCCCCATGATCAAGTGCAAAAAATTTCAACCGAACTTGCTAAAATGGGAAATTGGCTTATCCAAGAAAACCATAATCAAAATTCTATCCAAGCTATAGAGGCTCTTAAGAAATTCCTCCATGATAATGACCAAGGTGCTAATTTTCTATGTAGTATTACTCATCTTGTGCATTTGAATGTTAAACCTTTAGCTCAAGAGGCTCAAGAGTTAGGATTCACTCCTATTGTCACTAGTGTAGGATCTTCATCTGTTCCTTTACCTAGCATTCCTACTTATACTTCTCCTTTGATGACCACATCTCTCCCAACTACATCTATTCCTGTGAGTGCTCCACCGGTATCTCTACCTACCTCACAACCTGCATATCATAGTGTGCCTTTTACTTATTCTAATCTTCTTCCAACTGTGGTTCCCAATGTTCCACCGGTTGTGTCTTCCATTCCTGTTACTTCCTACACTTTTTCTAGTGTTCCTAATATTTCTATGCCACCTATTTCCTCTAATGATTCCACAATTATTAGTTTGGCTCAAACTGTGTCATCTTTACAACAACAACTTGCATCCTTAACTCAATCCAAGTCTAGCATTCCTACATGTGACATGGGTAGTCCCTTATCTTTAGACATTATCCGTGCTACTGTTCCTCAACAAGCCAATATGCCTCGTCTAGAGAATTATAATGGTAAAGGCTATCCTGTTACTCATGTTAAAACATTTCAAATCCTTTGTAGTGATTATGCTCATGATCATATGATTTTAGCTAAATTGTTTGCTAGGACCTTTCATGATAAGGCTTTACAATGGTATTGTTCTTTAGCTCCTTATTCTATCGATTCTTTTCCTAAACTTGCCCATTCTTTTATCCAAAAATTTCAAAATAACATAGGTCCACAAGTTTCCTTAACGGATTTAATGCATTATAAACAAAACACAAAGGAAAAATTGACTGATTTCATAGGTAGATTTGAGAATTTGTATGCTCAGATTTCTTATCCTAATCCTAATATTGATATTCAACACATGTTTATTTCAAATTTACAAAAGGATATTAAAGATAAGATTCTGCTTACTGAATTTACCTCCTTTCAACAACTTTGTGCAGTACTTCACCATTATCAATTACAAGTGAGTCAGTTTGAGAGCACCACTCCAATGGCTCCTATTCTAGTTGATAAGTGTGATGTTGCTTCCAACCCTAATAAGTTTCAGAAACCTAACAATTATATCAAGATTAATAAACATGTGAATGCGGTTGCTGATCAAGTTGTTGTTACTGCCACTTCTGCATCCATTGCTTTTAGTATAAATCGTACTTTTACTCCTCTCTCTGAAAATTTACGTTCTATAATGAGTAGGTTGTTAAGTGCTAATATGATTACCTTTCCTCCTATTCGACCTCTTCTCCCTACCACGATAGCATCAAAATCCTTTGATTGGCTTATCCTTCGTGGTTCTACTTTCTTTGGGGAACGATGTCAATTTATTTGCAATAATATCATATTTATATGTACATGTTATCTTATGATCATACTAACCCCACAGTAGGAAGATCCTTTCTGTGTTCTATCTATGTTTATGTGATATTTCCCATGAGTTTTCTTTGTTTGGGGGCATCTCATAGTGGAAACATAATCAGTAGAGTTGTTTATGTTTCTGTTCAAGCCATTGATCATGTTAAAGTGTTAGTAATAACTTTAACATGGGGGCATACGCTCTACTCACCTTTTATACACACACACATTCAAAAAAATTTCAATACTTAAAACTTTTTCCCTTTATGGATTAAAGGCTAATCCTTAAAGCATGGACATTTTACTTTTTAGGATCTCTTGATCCCTCTAGTTTAAATTTACACAGATCTCTTGATCCCCCTAGTTTCAATATATAATGTTTTGATCCCTTAAGGTCAGAAGGTGTCCTTAAGAATGGATCTCCCTGATGGATTGACTAGTGAGTAGCCACATTCACTAGGTGGTTCAACTCCATCTTTCCAATTACACTTTTGTTTTTTTGTTTTTTTTGTATGGTTCACAATGGGACATAAGTTCTCATTGGGCGAGGTAACCATACCCTCTCTCTCTCTCTCTCTCTCCTTAATTGGTGATGTCTCTCTTATCGTGATCTTAGGGTTGATAAAGACTTAATTCCTTTGGGGGCTTGAGGATTTATTTGTCCCTTATGATTCCAATAAGATTATCCATTCTCTATGATCTCCTTTACCAAGAGTTTGTATTGAGTCCATACTCTTGCTAAAGTGGGGGCTAAATGTATAGTTGGAAAATGGAAGCACTTCCGTTGTAGATTGGTTTAGCCTTTCGAGTAAGTGGTTTGGGGTCATGTCAAGCGCCTTGAATGGGTTCCTAACTTTGATCTGGATTTCCCCCCCGTTCTGCCCCATTTCCATTTTCCCAACCTATTTATGGCACCTAAGACTGAGAAACTGAAATCTTGGCCTCAAGGTCAAGGTCGACCTTTCTGGGTCAAGGTCGACCTTGACCTTGACCTAGGTCAGGGTCAACCTCAACCTAGACCTAGTTCAGGGTTGACCTCAACCTTGACCTAGGTCACAATCAACCTTTCCCAGGTCCAACTTTCAAATTCCAGAATCTTAAGGTTTCCGGATGTCGGTCTTTGGAAAAAGTTCATTCCCGCTTCCGGGTCGGCTGTTTTGGACTTCGGGAAAAAAAATCCTAAATTATATTTAATATAGGCCCTCTCCTAGGGGTAAAGGATTTAATTGGAATTTAATTCTCCTATGTCGGCCTCCTTAGAAGATTGTGCCCTAATTTCATATAAAAGGAAGCTTTCTCCTCTCATTTTCTCTAACCATAAGCAAGAACCATTAAGCACTAACCGTATGAACTATCATCAAGTGCAATTCAAGCAAGCTAAGGAGTAATATTTTAAGCAAGCATTAATCCTCAAGCATTCAAGCATCCATTTTCATCAAGGAGATCCATTGGAGGCTATTGAAGAATTCAAGCTACATAGTGCCCTTTTGGTGATCTCTCCATCCACCTTCCTCCAAGACTCTTCCTATTCAAAACCCATTCAAGATTGGTGTTCGAGATCTACAAGAAATTGATTGAAGACATCCTACATTCTACTTTCTAAATTTTTATGTATACATACTTGTGGATCCACAGATTCGAATCCGCCACAAGGACTTTTACAAGCAAGGTGAATTTGTGCATTTACTTTGTTTATATTTATGCAAATTTAATTATACTTTGAGGTTAATTTCAAAACTGGGGTTTCACCAAGGAAAACCCCTCCCCCCCAACAAACAAACCTCTTTTTCTTGCAGGTATAGGTTTAGGACTGCAGATTTGAGGGCAAATCCGGATACCCTTTTCGGCCAACTTTTGGGATCCGCGAATAGATTTTCTGTCGAACCTATGCAGGTCAAGGTCGAGATTATTGGGTCAACGGTGAGATTATTGGGTCAAGGTCGACATTTTTCTCAGGACAGCGTCGGATCAGGAAAGGATTTATGGGTTTTGTTTGTCTCTACGTTTCTGTTCCGGATCAGGCTTCAGATTTTCCAGAAACAACATTCTTCAGATCTGCAATACTTTAAGGTTGGCACATTTCTCCCTTCCATTTCAATTAAAGTTCTTTCTATTCCTAGATCTATCACTTACATTCCTTTCTAAAAGGGGTATTTAAGATCCTTTTTACCCTTATTTCCAAATGAATGATTCTTTTATGCATTGATCCTTTCTTGAGGATTAATCAATTTGGATCTCTCATTTTTGTATTTAAGGACAAAAGAGGGAACATATTATCTTCCCTACATTACAATACAATTACAAATAAATGCAAAGTTAGGGAAATCAACACAAACAATTAACCAACTAAAATTCAAAATCAATCCATTTTCCACCATTTACACCTTGTTTCTTGGGATAAAGTTTGTATGCCTAAAAAGATGGGAGGTCTTGGGTTGCGAAGCATTAAAAATATAAATAAAGCCCTCATGGCGAAACAACTGTGGAGGATTTATGGAGATAAAAAAGAATGGAAAAGTATCATTAAAAGAAAATATCTCTCCCTCAATAATTCTTTGGAGGACTTTATAGGTGATGACAAAATTACTAATGGCTCCTTCATTTGGAATAGTATCAAGTCTACCAAAGATCTGATTGTCAAAGGAAAAAGATGGAAGCTGGGAGACAGAAGTAGAATCAATTTTTGTGATGATTAATGGATCCACTTAGAGCCCCTGTCCAAAAACCAAGATTGGAAGCAAATCATTGAGAGATGCAAAGAATCTATTGGTATTAAAGCTATTGATTACTGGCAGGACAACAATTGGAAGAATTTGTGAGAAATTGATGTTAGATTTATTTCCCTCCAGCATGAATTGCAGACCTGGTATATTAAAGATAACATCCAAGATTCAATTGTGTGGATCCTACTTCTAATGGCAAGTACACTATGGCCTCCGCTGTTAAAATCTTCACTGAAAGAGAGGAAAGGCCTCCCTGTTCCTTTGTGTGGTATAAAAATATCATACCTAAAATCAATTTTTTCTACTGGCTCCTTATTCAAAATAAACCGCTGACTCTTGATAATCTTTCTAGGAGGGGTATCAATATTGTTAATAGATGTAGTCTTTGTTTTGAAAATTTTGAATCTTGTGATCATATTCTGCTTCATTGCCCATTCACTCGTAAAGTATGGGATATCATCTTTGCTGGTGTTTTCCTTCTGTTTGGCAGGATTTTGTTGCTCAATGGAGCTACCCGCCTCAGAACTTTATAGACAAAGATCTTTGGTTCCTCATTCCTCCTCACTTTTGTTGGAGAATATGGAAAGAACGCAACAATAAAATCTTTAGAGAAAATCAGTCAAGCCCTGAAGTGGTAGGAAACAAAATTTGCAGGGCGCTGGAAGAAAACTTCCTTTCATATAATTTAGATTCTAACTATAGTAAGAGGGAAAGTGACAGAAATGACATAGATCCCAATCCTATCAATTAGAGATCTATTGCTACTTGGACTTTGCCCCCTGAAGACTGGGTTAAAGCTAATTTCAATGGGGCGGTGAAGGGCAATCCGTGAACTGCTGGAGGATGAGGCATAATAAGAGATCAGAATGGTAATTGTGTTGGTGTGATTGATTCTCCTCTGGGAACTCAATCTAATCATAGGGTTGAGGCTATGGCGGCTCTCAATGTTATTTTGTTGGCGGAGGAACTGGGCTGTAAGAAAGTCTGGCTGGAGGGAGACTCCTTAAATATTATTAATAATATTAGAGGCAAAAGCAAGACATCTTGGAAATTTGATCATATAATTGCTAAGATTAATTATGTGGCCTCAAAATTTACCTCCTTTTATGTCACTAATAATTATTGGGAAACTAACCAAGTGGCGGATAGTCTTGCCAATATTGGAGCTAAGAATGATGTCACTTGCAAGTGGCACGGGAATGCTAATATTAATGATGAGGTTGGATTATTGCTCAATTATGACTGGGTTAATCACAAGGCAGGTGAAGTTAATTGAATTAATCATTTTGATTAATGCTGATCCAATCTGGGGTACGATGACGACGTCGAGCCATGTGAAGTGTCATACTTATGATGACTTCCTTTAGCTGCAAGCCTTCTGGGGTATCATTAAGTACTCTGTGTATTTGAATATATGTATTCATTCTGGGCTGAAAATTAGTATTAGTATGAACCAGAACAATGGGAGAGATTATACCAATATTGAAGAGAACGAAGAAATGGGAGGAGATCTGAAGAGAGAAGAACTTGCGGTGTGTAAATGAAGTAATGAAAAAGAGGTGTGGAGCAAGCTCAAGAAGGGTAAAGTTCACAAATACGTAAAGTGTCTCTATGGAAACAACAAGAAAGTGACAAAATCTTTTGTTAATGGGTGGGAGAACGCGAAAGTGAACATTCTAGGAAAATCCTTAAAGCTCACTTTGGACTGCCTAGCTGAAATTACGGGTCTCCCTTTGGAGGGAATGCATTTTTCAAAAGATAGAAAAGAGGGCAACAAAGGTTATAAAAATTTCCCCAAGACCGATGAGGAGAGGGCAATGCTCGTGAAGGGTGATCTAGACTATGTTAATCTGTCAAACATCAAGCGCATATGGGCATTTGTTATCAGGGCAATCATGGAGTACTTCACCCTTGATGATAGGTATTCAAAGGTATACAATTACCATTTTGTTCTGGTTAACCATTTCCATCATGACATTAGGGTTTGCTTTCCATACTATCTTTTAAGCTTGCTCAATCAGAGCATTATTGATCATAGAGTTAAATCTTCCCCTGTTTTACATGAGGGTCTAATTCTGTTGATTATAGACTATGTTAAAAACCATATCTCTGATCCTATTCCTAAGAGTATTGTGAATGTTAAGAGGAAGAGTATGGAGGTGTCTACTAGTAAGAATCCTAGCAAAGCTAAAGCTTAAAAAACTTGTAAAGGCCCTATTGCTGCTGATATATCTTTGTCAATTTATGACGACATCTAAGGGATGAGAACTGATGATGAACATGAAATTGAGACTTTTGAGGATGAGGGTTTCACTGGGAACCTAAGAAATA
This sequence comes from Thuja plicata, assembly GCA_018584345.1. NCBI lineage: Eukaryota > Viridiplantae > Streptophyta > Pinopsida > Cupressales > Cupressaceae > Thuja > Thuja plicata. The sequence goes on along the minus strand of MU225616.1, from coordinate 345,391 downwards.
TTGATGATCTAGAGATGAACACCATCATTACCAACAAGCCTTTGGGTGGTAAAGGTGATATTGAGGAAACCCAGAAGACGGAAAATATTGCCCTGGATGAAATTACTGAAGATATTGACAATATCATTGATACCCACATTGAGGACCATACTGTCAGAAACGATGGTGAGGAGGAGCAAAACCAAGAAATTCAGGAGTCTCATAGGGAGTCGGGGTACATTGATACCCACATTGATGACCATACTGTCAATAATGATGGTGAGGAGGAGCAGAATCAAGAATTACAGGAATCTCACAAGGAGTCGGGGTACATTGAGGAAGCTAAGACATACAAGGGCAAAACTGAGAACAATGAGGAGAATACTATCCCAGAAGAGGATGCCGAAAAAGGTGATAAGGAGAACACAACTAATGAGAATGAAGAGTACAACCAAGATATCTCGAAAGGTGATTTTGAAGAGAAGAATGACCAGAACATGAGGAGCTTGGATGACAATCTTCGTGAGAGAGAGGTCAATGTCAAAAGGGTGGCTACTCTCTCCTACCTTCAAATGGCTAGAAATAAAGCTGAGAATAACTATAATATAGATAAATGGATTCAGGACGATATTAAGAAGATTCAAGCTAATTATAAGAACCTAGAAGAAACAAATTCATTGCTGGAGGAAATTGTGGACAAAATACACAATGATGCAATCATGTACCAGCAAGGGAATGATGTGTTTGATAAGGTAAACAATATGGACACTAAGATTAGCACCATGGTTGATAACCGGCTCAAAAAAATAAATGACAAGGTTAACAACAACAATGCTCTTCTCAAAAAACTTACTACTATCAGCAAAATGGGTATGAAAAATTATGTGGACAACCTGAAATCCTTGTATACCCTTCTGGAAGGTAACTAGAATGAGAAGGCAAGGCAGGAGGATGATGGTTCTTAGGATACTCATATTTTGGGCCCAGGTACAAGGACCCGCTCCAGCACTAAAAAGAAAGTCAATGTTCAGATCAAAGATATAACTAAGCTGCGAGACTCGATCCAGAGCATGGAACTGTAGATGGTTGAAGTTCAGATGGAAGTTGTTTAGCTTCTATGCTGGAATGTTTTCGTTGCTGGAAGTTTTTTGTCTCCTGTTTGCTGGAAGCTTTTAGTAGTTCATTGTTTTGTTATTTTGTAATGTTCTCTACTGTTTAATCTGGGGTTTAGCCCTCTTTTGGTTTTCTGTCATGTTTGATAGTTCATTGTTGTTTTAGTCCTTTCTTGTCTATCTTTCTAGTGCTTTGTAAAGGGTTTCGGGGCCCCTTCAAAACCTGTTGTTGCCTTAATAAAAAACATGTCAATTATCATCAAAGTTTAATTAAGGTTAGGGTTAGAGTTAAATAAGGGTTAGGGTTAGGGTTCAATTAGTGTTTAATTCAAGTTAGGATTAGGGTTAGATTCGCATATGATTATAGTTCAATAAGGGTTTAATTATGGTTATGACTAAAGTTAGGGTTCAATTACGATTATGGTTAGGGTTAAGGTTCAATTAAAGGCATGGTTAGGATTAGAGTTTAATTAGGGTTAAACTTATAGATAGGGTTAGGGCTCAATTAATTTAAGCTTTAGGGTTATAGATTAACTAGATTAAGGTTCAATTAAGCTTAGTGCTAGGACTAGTGTTCAATTAGGCTTATGCTTTAACTATGGTTAGGGTTAATGGTATGCTTAGGATTTAATTAGGGTTATGGTTATATAATAAAACTTGGAGTTCGGGGTGGGGTTCAAATAGGTTTAGTATTAGGGTTCAATTAGGGCCAGGATTCAATTGGATTTTAATTAGGTTTATGGTTGAATCAAAGTAAGGCTTAGGGTTAGGGTTTAAACACTGTCAAGATTTAATTAAGGTTTAATGTTAGGGTTATAATTCAAGTATATATAAGGTTAAATTAATATTAGGGTTTATCTAGGGTTAAAGTTTGATTAGAGTTAGTGTTGTTGAATTATGATTATTATTAGTGTTCAAATAGGGTTAGGATCAATGTTAGGGAACAAATTCAAGTAGATTTATGTTTAGGGTTTAATGAAGGTTAGGGGTAGAGTTGAATTAGGGTTGAACTGAGGTTAGGGTTAAGGTTCAATTAGAGTTAGGGTTTGATTAGGGTTAATGTTCACTTAAAGTTATAATCAGGGTTCAATTAGGTTAAGGTGGGGGTAAGGGCACTACAATAAAGCTTACGTCCAGGGTTAAGGTTGGGGTTCAAATAGGGTTAGAATCAAGGTTAGGGTTAACATTCAATTAAGGTTAGATTAGAGTTCAAATAGAATTAAATTCAAGATTAAAATTATAATTTAATTAGAATAAGGGTTAGGGTTCAAATAGGATTAGAATCACGGTTAGGGTTAAGGTTCAATTAGGATAGGATTAGGGTCTAAATAGAAGTAAATTCAAGAATAAAATTATAAGTTAATTAGAATAAATATTAAGATTAGGGTTGTGATTCAATTAAAATAAAGATTCATACAATTGTAATCCTAATCCTAACTGTAACCCAAACCCCAACCCTAAAACTAACATTAATTCTAATTATAACCCCATATATATAATGTAATACATTATATTACATTAAACATGCATACATATT
>MU225616.1:290400-342461 GCA_018584345.1 Thuja plicata | reverse complement strand
TTTAATTACAATAATAATTTCTATCAAAAAGAGGTAGTAGTAACAATAAAAAGGGGTACCTCTCGTCCGGATTTGCCCAATGAACCTAGCTTGCGGGTGGTTTGGTTCATCCTCTGAGGATTAGTTTCGCCTCTACTCGCCCTTGGTACCCAATATATGGGATGCTGGGTCGCCAAGCTGAGTCGCGGGGACACCACAGGTTTTAAAAAAAAAAAAAACAATAAAAAAAGGGGGGAAAGTTCAAGGCCGTGTCTATGCAACACAATATTTGCACCTTAGTTAACACAATATGCTGTTAACAACATGTATGTTAGCCTATTGTGTTAACATGTGTTAGCAATTTGCAAACAAACACAATAGGCTAACATACATGTTGTTAACATATTTTGTTAACTAAGATGCAAATATTGTGCTCCATAGACATGGCCACCCTATTATATTGGACATTACTAAAGCTAATAATAAAGATTTTTTAGTGGCCCTAAATTGGATCATTGTAAATGACGGACATGCCAACGTGACCGCAATGTATAAATCGCTAGCGAATAACCGGCGCGGCGGGACGACCAAAGTGTCATCCATAATAAGTTCTTCCTATAAGCACTAGAGATAATATTATATAATTCACCTAGGCGAGATCTAGTCAAAGGGATTTTAAGAATTGCATCCTAAAGTGCTTTGCCAGGGATCAGACTTCGTCGCCGTGGAGAGGCAGCTTCGGAGCACTTGTGGAGCAAGGATACCTTCAAATTCAGAACATGAACAGGGAGGAGGAAATCAGATCAAAATAAGCCAGACTCTGGGCTTTTATCTATGAGAAACAGGTAATGTAACCTTCTTCCCTTTGGAGCAGATTAGAGAGGATAATAGATTTATTTTGGAGTAAAATTGATGATTCCAGCAATGGGCAATCCCGCAAAGCACTCATTCATTGAGCTGCAAATGCAAGACATTTCTCTCGAAAGTGCTGATGGATATTCCTCCTCAAAGTCACGGCTTACAGAAGAGAATGGGAATGATAGTGATGATCTCCCTCTTCTGCCATCGGCATCAGAAACAGATAGAGAAAAGAGGTTGCCTGGGGAATCTAGCATCCCAAGCGCAGTATTTAATCTGGCAACAAGCATAATCGGTGCGGGGATCATGGCGTTACCTGCCACCATGAAAGTTTTGGGGCTTCCACTGGGTTTTTTCTTAATTATATTAATGGGTTTTGTGTCAGAGATAAGCATTGAGATGTTGGTTAACCTTTCTGTTGTGCTCAAGGCTTCCACCTATGGGGAAGCTGTTCAGTCCACTTGTGGGCATTGTGCCAGAGCAGTATTAGAGATCTGTATCATTGTGAACAATGCAGGCATACTGATTGTGTATTTGATTATCATGGGAGATGTCATGTCAGGGTCCTCACAGCACAAGGGCCTTTTTGATGAATGGATGGGTCGGCAAGGGTGGTGGGGGAACCGGAGACTTATAGTTTTAATGACCATGCTCTCTGTTTTGGCTCCTCTCTGCTCTCTTAAGAAGATAGACTCGTTGAAATTCACATCAGCTGCATCTGTGGGTCTTGCAGTTGTTTTTGTTTCTTTGTCTTCAATTGTTGCCCTCATCAAGCTTGTAGAGGGTAAGATTGAGAGGCCTCGGTTGCTTCCCAATGTTGGATCCAAAAGAGCAATTTTAGATCTTCTGGTGGTCATTCCAATCATGACCAATGCATACATTTGTCACTTTAATGTACACCCTATTTACAACGAGTTGCAGGGCAGAACCCCAGCGAAAATGAATAAGGTTGGGAGGATCACTACAGTACTCTGTATATTGGTCTATACATCTACAGCAATTTCAGGTTATCTTCTATTTGGGGAAGCTACAGAATCAGACGTACTATCAAATTTCGACAAAGACCTTGGGATTGCATTCAGTTCTATTCTTGATAACATTATCAGGGTTGGATATATTCTCCATTTGGTGCTTGTTTTTCCTGTGATCCATTTTTCGCTTCGGCAAACAATGGATTGTCTGGCCTTTAAAGGATCAAAACCTCTTTCTGTTAGCAGAAACCGATTTTTTATTATGACTACGGCTACTTTGGCTTTTCTTTATTTTGGATCTACTGTAATTCCGAACATCTGGGTTGCGTTTCAGTTTACAGGAGCAACCACAGGCCTCTCTTTGGGTTTTATATTTCCATCTTTGATAGCTCTTAGATCCAACCAAAAAGAGAAAAGGTTGGGTTTAGGAAACAGGATTCTGTCATGGACGATGCTTGTCATGGCATTGGTTGTAAGTATCATAGGAGTTGTTGGAAATGTGTTCAATCTTACGTTGAACAATGACTGAAAACATCATAGAAGCAGGTCTAGTATGGGCAGCTATTTGGCCTTTGCAAACTTTACTGGTTGTTCGGTATCATTAGCCCAAATTTCTCAGGCTTCTTGATTTTTTTATGGCCTAATTGACATCATTCTATTAGTGCTGGACACACTTCAGAACCCAGCAACATAGATATGCATGGAGATACAAAAGGCCCTTCAGGATGGCATGTAAGTACATGCTCATTTTATGTGACTGAGAACTAATTTTTTACAGGCAAATTATTCTCTCGGCTCATTTCATTTCCAAGTGTAATTGGATTCTTTGGAGGATGAAATATTATTTGGTGAAAAATCATTGTTTCTTCTTAAATAAAAGAAATATACCGAGATCGGTGGTTGTCCATCATGTTCACTTTTTAACAAAAGCATATTTATGTTCTTCAAAAAGCTTAGATTTTTTTTTGTAGTCTTGGGTGGTTGGACATAACAGTATTTTCTCACAGAAAAGTAACTTCAACAGCTCACAGTATGCATCAGAGAAATAAAGGGCGATCGAGAACACAAACAATTTTATGTAAATCATAGTTCATTTTTCCAAAGGTTAGAATGATCACAACTTTTGTAGGTTATGAACATAATTTTAATACACTGGTCGATTGAACTTAAAATTTGAAGTTGTGTGTGGACGGCATTGTAGAAGACTTAAGCAATCAGATGATGAGGAAATAATCAATCAATGTTGTTAGGGATTGACAATTATTATCGCTATTTATTAGACAATTTAAAATCTACAGGGAGTAAAAAACAAGATCAGCTGGGCAGATGTAAATTAGGCAAAGTCCTCAAGCTTAAGGAAGGCGGTCATCTGTCAGACTGAAGTTCCTACTGTCCATAACTAAATGTTGTTTATGAATGTGCAAACAATGAAAAACCCATGGGAGAGACGAACCAAAAAACTGGCTGCAGTTCAGAATTTTGAAGGCATTTAGCAATGATCATTCCCCGTATTAATATAACTGTAACAGAATATTGGCCATTGATACATTTTGATGGACAATGTATTTTCTATATTTTATGTTGTATTTGATTTTTGTCTTACGTAAATCCCAAGACAAGATCGGGTCCTTTGCCTGTGGATACACTGAGCAAGAGTCAAGCACCTATGGAAAAATATATAGAAGAGGATGACTTGAAAGAAGAGAATTTTTGGAGAGCATGTGTAGAGGATGTTCTGAAGATGATATTATTGGTAGCAATAACTTCAGATGTCAACTCTAGGGCCCTAAGAAAACAGCGATGACTGAGACTGGTGACGTTCTAGCAGAATATTGAGGATTGTGATGGAAAGGAATAGCATTTTCGTCAATAGAAGGGGCTTACAGTAGCCAATGTATGAAGTAACAAGTTCCATTAAATTTTGTACAATAAAGAAGCATGCTTAGGAGACAACAGAAACCAAGTGTAGATTTGATGGACAACTAACTAGTGAACAACATACCTGTATCCTCTTGGTTGCTCTTGGCACAGGTAAATGCTCTATAACACACTTGATCAATTTGTGATGGCCTCTAAACACTAACTGGCCAAGGAGTCCTTGATTTAGAGTTGGACATTGTCCTCCACACCGAACTGTAGAAGAGTGGAGATTGAGATGATAGGAGGTGCAGAGATGTTTTAAACAACTCTATGTTGGCAACTGAGAACATCCGTCAGTGCATCTCCAGCAAGCAGCTTTATCAATTTCAGTTTGTATTTCAGCTTTATGTTTCTTGTTTAGAATTTTGCCAAAACTAACCCTAGCGTGGCATAGCAATAATCTTTTTCTTATCATGTGGAAGTTCTGTGAGCTCCCCAAGCACCATTCCCGTTAAAAGAATCTATCTCTTGTTGCATTGCTTGCACCCAAATTTCATTAGTACATGCATCCTCATAACATGACGGCTCAAAATCAGCTTGTGAAAATAATGCAAAATGTACTTCTCACCTCTAGGATTCTCTTAATGAACTTGAACTGCACTTCTTTCATAAATAGCAGCTAAGCTTCTAACCCTCTTGTTAAAACATGGGCTTGATGTTGGGCTTGCACCTGAAACTAAAGAACCAGTAAAAGGCTGTTTGGTGGATGTGTAGCACTTGGAATTGAAGTATTAGTCGGCTGTCCATAAAAAAGAAAATGAAAAGAAAAGATTATTACTATGCCACGCTAGGGTGAGTTTAAACAAGAAACATAGAACTGAAATTGATGAAGCTGCTTACTGTAGATGCACTGACGGATGTTGTCAGTTGCCAACAGTCCATTTTCTTGAAGCTTGGTAAGTGAATGAAAGAGGGAAGATGTTGGAATCAAACAGGCTAGTCCCTTTCAGTGAAGGATTTGATAGTCATTTTGCTTTCTGTCAAGGGAGACAATGTCAGGGAGAGTTGGAGTAGCTATCCCTACCGTTATGTCTGTCTAAATAATCTGTTATAGTTGACTTTGATGTCATATGAAAAAATGTGGACAGAAGATACTTGGATTCTGAGGCAGCATCCAACGATAGAACTAAGCAGCACAGTCCTTGCAGCAAAGTAAGGGATGATCAAATGGAGTACTGAAGTTAAACTGTGGTGTGCTCCAACCATTGATGTTGCAAATTGCTCGAACAATGTTATCAACCCAAACTGTGGAGTATTTAGAAATTCATATACAGTCACTGCAAACGCCATAAATATATATTTCCCAACCACATGGAGCACTTCGTGATATTCTAAGAGACTTGTCATATCCCTAAATAGTAAATACATATGCTGCAAGGTACAATGACTGATCGTGGACTGTATGGACCGATATGACTCATATAGTTATAATTGACACAGGCCTAAACACCCACATTCCTTCTTTAAGTAGCCTGGATTGGATAAGACCAAGATTATTATTAAAATCAGATATCTGAAATATTGAAATATGGAAATATCCAGAAATAGATTATAATTAACTCTTGTAGATGTGTGTAAGAGTGGTATTGATCGTAATTATTGTTTAATACCCTTGAATGTATGCTTAGCATTTGGAAAACAGTAATCAGTAAATGGACGTGGGGTACAGTAATCATAGTTCATTTTTCCAAAGGTTAGAATGATCACAACTTTTGTAGGTTATGAACATAATTTTAACACACTGGTCGGTTAAATTTAAAATTTGAAGTTGTGTGTGGACGGCATTGTAGAATACTTAAGCAATCAGATTGCATATCAGATGATGAGGAAATAGTCAATCAATGTTGTTAGGGATAGACAATTATTATCGCTATTTATTAGACAATTTAAAATCTACAGGGAGCAAAAAACAAGATCAGCTGGGCAGATGTAAATTAGGCAAAGTCCTCAAGCTTAAGGAAGGTGGTCATCTGTCAGACTGAAGTTACTACTGTCCATAACTAAATGTTGTTTATGAATGTGCAAACAATGAAAAACCCATGGGAGAGACGAACCAAAAAACTAGCCGCAGTTCAGAATTTTTAAGGCATTTAGCAATGATCATTCCCCATATTAATATAACTGTAACAGAATATTGGCCATTGCTACATTTTGATGGACAATGTATTTTCTATATTTTATGTTGTATTTGATGTTTGTCTTACGTAAATCCCAAGACAAGATCGAGTCCTTTGCCTGTGGATACACTGAGCAAGAGTCAAGCACCTATAGAAAAATATATAGAAGAGGATGTCTTGAAAGAAGAGAATTTTTGGAGAGCATGTGTAGAGGATGTTCTGAAGATGATATTACTTGTAGCAATAACTTCAGATGTCAACTCTAGGGCCCTAAGAGAACAGCGATGACTGAGACTGGTGACGTTCTAGCAGAATATTGAGGATTGTGATGGAAAGGAGTTGCATTTTTGTAAATAGAAGGGGCTTACAGTAGCCAATGTATGAAGTAACAAGTTCCATTAAATTTTGTACAATAAAGAAGCATGCTTAGGAGACAACAGAAACCAAGTGTAGATCTGATGGACAAATAACTAGCGAACAATATACCTGTGTCCTCTTGGTTGCTCTTGGCACAGGTAAATGCTCTATAACACACTTGATCAATTTGTGATGGCCTCTAAACATTAACTGGCCAAGGAATCCTTGATTTAGAGTTGGACATTGTCCTCCACACCGAACTGTAGAAGAGTGGAGATTGAGATGATAGGAGGTGCAGAGATGTTTTAAACAACTCCATGTTGGCAACTGACAACATCCGTCAGTGCATCTCCAGCAAGCAGCTTTATCAATTTCAGTTTGTATTTCAGCTTTATGTTTATTGTTTAGAATTTTGCCAAAACTAACCCTAGCGTGGCATAGCAATAATCTTTTTCTTATCATGTGGAAGTTCTGTGAGCTCCCCAAGCACCATTCCCGTTAAAAGAATCTATCTCTTGTTGCATTGCTTGCACCCAAATTTCATTAGTACATGCATCCTCATAACATGACGGCTCAAAATCAGCTTGTGAAAATAATGCAAAATGTACTTCTCACCTCTAGGATTCTCTTAATGAACTTGAACTGCACTTCTTTCATAAATAGCAGCTAAGCTTCTAACCCTCTTGTTAAAACATGGGCTTGATGTTGGGCTTGCACCTGAAACTAAAGAACCAGTAAAAGGCTGTTTGGTGGATGTGTAGCACTTGGAATTGAAGTATTAGTCGGCTGTCCATAAAAAAGAAAATGAAAAGAAAAGATTATTACTATGCCACGCTAGGGTGAGTTTAAACAAGAAACATAGAACTGAAATTGATGAAGCTGCTTACTGTAGATGCACTGACGGATGTTGTCAGTTGCCAACAGTCCATTTTCTTGAAGCTTGGTAAGTGAATGAAAGAGGGAAGATGTTGGAATCAAACAGGCTAGTCCCTTTCAGTGAAGGATTTGATAGTCATTTTGCTTTCTGTCAAGGGAGACAATGTCAGGGAGAGTTGGAGTAGCTATCCCTACCGTTATGTCTGTCTAAATAATCTGTTATAGTTGACTTTGATGTCATATGAAAAAATGTGGACAGAAGATACTTGGATTCTGAGGCAGCATCCAACGATAGAACTAAGCAGCACAGTCCTTGCAGCAAAGTAAGGGATGATCAAATGGAGTACTGAAGTTAAACTGTGGTGTGCTCCAACCATTGATGTTGCAAATTGCTCGAACAATGTTATCAACCCAAACTGTGGAGTATTTAGAAATTCATATACAGTCACTGCAAACGCCATAAATATATATTTCCCAACCACATGGAGCACTTAATGATATTCTAAGAGACTTGTCATATCCCTAAATATTAAATACATATGCTGCAAGGTACAATGACTGATCGTGGACTGTATGGACCGATATGACTCATATAGTTATAATTGACACAGACCTAAACACCCACATTCCTTCTTTAAGTAGCCTGGATTGGATAAGACCAAGATTATTATTAAAATCAGATATCTGAAATATTGAAATATGGAAATATCCAGAAATAGATTATAATTAACTCTTGTGGATGTGTGCAAGAGTGGTATTGATCGTAATTATTGTTTAATACCCTTGAATGTATGCTTAGCACTTGGAAAACAGTAATCAGTAAATGGACGTGGGGTACTTTGTAATTGTCATGTAGAGTAGCACCTATGGTAGTGGTATCACTGAACATAGTTTGAGGTTTGTTGGAGCTCTAAATTTTTGGCAAAATTTGGAGTTCTATATAGTGATAAAACTCTAAAAAATGGCATCCTAAACTCCATGTCCAATAATTGATGATATGATAGAGTACATGAAATGAGATACAAAAATATATTATTTTTCAATTAAAAGTTGAGGGATTGAGGAAGGAAGCTCTCTAACAGGAACAATCAAAATTCTGTAAGTGAAGGTTTCAGAGATGCTGAAATTTCAACCCGCTATAAAGATGATGTCAATAGAGAATGAAAACGATCAAACATTGAAAACCTAAAACATACCCAATTTGGAAAATTAAATTTTCTATCTCTAGTAAAAATCCTATGTTCATACAATCTATTTTGGATTTTCGACCAAAACCAAATCCGAAAGATAAGTAGTTATTAGTTAGTTTGTTGATTAGTTTTTTCAAAAGAAGTTTTTAAATTTTAACATAGGGTGGTGTCTCTTCACCCTAAAGGGGTGTGAAAACCATTCATCCAGATATATATGTGGTGTAAAATGTAAAGGTAAAAATCATAAGGAACAATGTAAAAAACTTATTATTTTCTACTGCATTTTCTGCAAGTGATCTATTGTACATAAGACTTTATGAAGCATTAATATTGCACTTTTTGCAAGTGATCTATTGTACATAAGATTTTATGAAGCATTAATATAAATTAGTATTTTGCTCTTATTTGGAGTTATGGATTTGATCGTTCCCGATTGATCAGTCCTTTGTGATTTTATCTCCAGAAGATAAAGTTGCTTTAAAACTTTATGTTTGGCAGTTATTCTCATTATTCTGCAATTTGATCATTAGAATTATTAGGCACTATTAATTCTATCTTATTGGGCTCATTAAGCTTGGGTTAAATTCAATAAGACTGATTGTAGCATAATAAGATAATCAAAGACATTGAAGAAGATCAGTTGATAGGAGCATTTAGGTGGTGGTCTCTATCTCACTTAGTTGTACATAGGATTAAAGAAGGAACTGTCTCTATTTCTCAATAGAAGAAAGACACTGATCTATTATCCTTAAGTTGAAGTCTCGGTTCGAGAAAATTACAAGCAGAAAGCAGTCATCATTATTTATTTCAAACCAAATATTACATTATTTTATAACATTCTTTCAATAGCATCTTGTTAAAGCATTCTCACAGAATTCAAATATTTAATAGTTGTGATATTCACAATTCGATCTATCTCAAGAGTTCACTTGCCATGTTGAGAGATCACCCAACTTTAATGTATAATTGTTATTTGCTATAAAAAGCCTTAAGCCAAGAAGTTTGGTTGAGGTATAGGCTCACCCACCTTGGTTCTACAGAGCTTGAAGTGTAGGGGAGGAATATTATAATCGATCACGCCCGTTTGTTGGCCTAGACAGTTGGATAATCCCACCATTGTGTAGGCAATCTCATAGGATTTCCAATCTATTAATTTGGGAACCAACAAGGTCGATGATACATTAGGCAAACTGTCGGAGGAAATGTAGATATTGATGACAACTAAACTAGGAGAAAGATCATGCAAGTTAGGCTAGAACAACACTGGGGACAAAGGCTATTCTACATGGAGAAACTTGGATGGACCATAGAGTCAGTTGTAGCAAAGGTGAACACAAGCAAAAGCCTAAAGAAACGACAAAGAACACCTAAATGATCAACTGAAGTCTGGATCAGACAAACATTGAGGAAGTCTGAGGAAGAGAAAACAAGTTTGGTCACTACAGTGCATTGTATTGGGACAAAGGCTATTCTACATGGAGAAACTTGGATGGACCATAGAGTCAGTTGTAGCAAAGGTGAACACAAGCAAAAGCCTAAAGAAACGACAAAGAACACCTAAACTAGCACTTGTACCTTTTGAAGGGTCCAAGGGGTACGCCGATAGTACTATATAGGTTGATTTTTGTTTTGTACATGCGAAATAGGTGTATTTGGTTTCCATTGACAGCTGGTTTAGACGAGATTCTTCTGGTTTCCGTTTCATTGTATATGGACTGTTCTGCATTTTGGCATACCTATCATTGGAGAATGCAGGCTGGATGCGAAGACTATCCAGAGATTTGACTCTTGATATAGTTGTAAACGTCATTCCTTGTCTCTCTATTTTACCAATGTCAATTGTTGTTTTTTGTAGCGTGAACCCTTGTGATTTGTGTATAGTAATAGCCCATGACATGGTTAGAGGGAGTTGTCTTCGGCTACCTAATGTGACAGGCACAATCAGTACAGCCTTTGGGTCCTTTTCATCCCAAGATGGTCCACAATAATTATCAAAGCGTATGACAACATACATAGGCACACTTGGTGGCTTGCAATCTGGCCCATAAACAATGTCAATCACCTCACCAAGAGCTCCATTCACAAGCCCTGTCTCTATCCATATATTCGCCGTAAGCATAATGCGTTGACCCCTACAGAGTACATGTTTTTCTAATTGTTCATCATTCACTATATTATTATTTCTGTTTGCAAAACTCATTGCTGTGCTTATTGCGATCGGACAATGTAATGATTTCAACATCTTCTTGTTGTGTAGCTTTACTGAATCATTTGTTGCGAACAGATGTATAGCACTGTCAAATGTTTTATTTTCAGATGCTGTAAGGTGTATGTCTGTACGAGTCATTAGTAACTTCCAATTATCTTTTGCTGGGGTTGCGTCTCAAAAAATAAACTTCTCAACAAGTTGATTTTGTGCATATACTGTGATCATGCAATCCATGAGGACAAATTTCTTGGAGGAATTTTGTCAAGCGGTTCACATTCCAGTAAATGCTTCCACTATCTGCATATCTTTGAAAGTTTCTCAAGCCTTTTTAACAAATCGATTTTGTGTATATATTCTGCAAGTTGTATTCATTCGAAGGTTACCAAAACATGTTGAACAAATGAAATTTATGCATGTCTTATAATCACACGTTCCATGGGACCTTTTTCTTTGAGGAATTCTGTCAAAAAGTCTTCATGCTTTGCGTATGTCTACCAGAGCACTTTCAATTACATCATCTGACAAAAATGATTTCATTAAGCTTTGCTGGAGGTCCAAACACTGTTCCAAAGCTTCCATTTTTGCACGGTCAGAGAGGATCTGTGCAGTAGTTGTGGAATTTGGCTTTGCACCAGCCAACTGCATTAGCTTGAATGGTTCTAAAGCCTTTTCACAAATCTATTTCGTGCATATTCTGAAGTGACGCCTTTCATGAGACCACATTTCTTTGGACATTTTGTCAAATACTTCGTGGGCCATTTGATGAGGCCATAGTCTTCCACCTTCGCTGCCTCTATTACTTTCATCTCTAGAAACAACACGAATATATTTCATCTTTCTCTCCTCGACTCTGACTGTTCCGTAATTCTCTCAGAATTCTCTCAGAATTTCAAGTGTAACTAAAAAAATGCCTCTAATGCCAAACCGAGTGTTTCAAAGAATCCTTTAAATTTTTGTCAACTCATTCTAATATCTGTTTTTTCCATAGTACTCCATTTATGTTGTCTTTCAATATTGCTGAGTATTGTCTTGCTTCTCTTTCGATAACTGAAGTTGCGGATTATAATGTACCCAATCTAGTAGCTCTTGATACTCATTTTGAGACATAGGCTCTCGCTTGATGACTCTTCTTCTCATGGCTTCTGAGTCAATTTGTACCATCCCGTATCATTCTTTCTTTTAGTATTTGATCCAGTGCTTCATTCAAGTGGACAAACTGGAAATTCCCTTTGTACAGAGGTATTCGTGGTATTCATCTGAAAGTCTACATAAAACAGTCTCGTTTCACCATTACATAGAATCACAACCTCGTGCAACTTTTTAAAAGATAATTAAATTCGAAAAAACTAAAAAAAAAAAAAAGTGAAGGTCGGGACAACTTTACAAATTCATTCGGCATCTTAAGAGAAATTTAAAGATTCAAAATATAAAGAGAAAAACAAATTCAATGGCGATTTTACTGGTGAAAAAGACATACCTGGAGCTCGAGCATATACGTCAGGCTCAGTTCCGTAAAGTTCAATAAATTTTGCCTTTAAATTGTCGTAGCGAAATTGAGCCTCGTCAAGGAGGGATCCTTCGCCGTAAACCGGTTTTAAACTGTTGAAGATCGGAACAACTTCATCTGCCTCCGCCATATCTTGAAATTGAATACAGAAAACTGCTGTGAATCAAGCCCTAATTAACTAAACACTGCTCCAAGAAAAATTTACAGAAGAAAAATTTAATAAATGTATGAAGGCAAGAACTATTGAATTGCCCATCAATTCCGATTGTTTTATCTACACAATCAAGCTCCCCTTGTGACTGTAAATTTTAATTTGAGCAGTACCAGTTAAATATAGATAAGCGAACCAATCCCGAAACAGAAAAAGGTGAATATTTTAAATTGCCACCGCTTTTACCTTTCCCGGCGTAAGACTGCCGGAATGTCTGAAAATTCCGACGGGCATCTCCCCGGGAGTAAGCCTATCGGCTTAATGATCAACTGAAGTCTGAATCAGACAACATTGAGGAAGTCTGAGGAAGAGAAAACAAGTTTGGTCACTACAGTGCATTGTATTGAGGATGACAAAAAATGATAACCACCAAAAAGAAAGAACCCAGATTAAGAAGACCTCATCGATTTGGGGAAACTGCTGGAGAGAAGATCCTTGGGCAACAAGAAACAACTAGATACATTAAAAAGTGTAGCAAAAACTGACGAAATCTAATGTTACATCCCAGAAAATTAATCAATCAAATACAAATGAGGTGAGTAATTAAGAAAAGTGACCAAATGAAGGGTCAACGCCTAACAACTTTGAAGCAGTCCAAGCAAGGCATTTAGGCAAGGGGCCATAAAGGATCAATGGAGAAAAATCTTACGTTTAAATGTTCACCCAAAGTCAACAAATAGAATGAAAGATGGAAAGACCAAGGTGAGTATGTGCAAATGTTGAAAATCTTTGTAGGATATTCCGAACACCGTGCGGCTTCTTGGAATGAACCATAGCAAGTCAAAGAATACCAGATAGAGATCCACTTAAGGACTTAAATCCAAGAGTCTAGGATCTCCTGCCACGTGACTTCAAAAATCTCAATAGTGATTCATGTCAGGCCAAGGCTAGCTAGCTTGGCAAAGAAGTCTCATCTTGTATGTTGCTGATAAGACTTTCATGTTCATCATTTGTGTTTAAATAATGCACTAAGTGGTGCGATCAACAATGTCAACCACAGAGATGAGAGGCCTATAAATAGGTTACTCAAGTTTAGGATCCTCACAGGGTGATACGAAACAATAATTAAAAGCAGGTTGTGGGATTTGTGTCTCAAAGCTCTTGGGGGACATGTGCATTTGTGGATTATTGAGGGAGCAAATTAGCAACAATAAGAGGAGGCACTTATGCAAAATACTCAACAAGTGGAGATGGGAGTTCATTAATGGCTCAAGCTTGAATTCCAGTCCAGGAAATCTGTCAACCCCAATGAGAAACTCAAGGAGAACATCATAATTGTTGGTTGAGGGACAATTAGAAACCCCTATTTGATCAATTTGGGAGCAAGGCGCTAATAAGCTCCCAGGCACATAGGTGTGTACGAGTGCAAAGGTTTCTTAAACTAATGTTTTTTTCTTTGGCTTAATAAGATGTTTTTCCAGATTGCTTCTCTTTTCTCGCAGTGCAAAGGTTTCTTAAACTAGTATTTTTATTTATTAAACTAATGTTATTTCTCTCTGGTTTCTTAAACATATATATTTTTCCTTTTGTGTAATAAGCTCCGTGGCACATAGGTGTGGAGTGCAAAGGTTTCTTAAACTAATGCTTTTTCCTATGGTTTAATAAGATTTTTTTTCAGATTGCTTTTCTTTTCTTGCAGCTGCAGTCCCTATGGAAGATGAATGCCAATGTCATAGATCACCTTCAGCTTATTAAAAACCATGTAATACAATTTCAAAGATGTAATGGATTTGGACAAAATAAAAAATTGTTTAAGTAAATGAAATGACTGTTTCTTTCAGCCTTCTAGTAAAACTGGGTACAAAGATTGTTAAAATGGATACAGTTTCCGATAGCATATGCTTTGTAAAACTACTTTGTTTAATATTAAAAAATTGTTTAAATAATCGATATGAGTGCAATTTCACTAATTACAAAATTTGTCTGGCATAATTGTTTCCCATATGACCGTTTCATTTATGCAAGATTTGTTTTAAATGTGCACAGATGCAAATTAAATCTGGTTATGATGCTATGCTAGTTAAATAATCAAATATATCATTTTCTAATGCGTAATATGAAAAGAGAATGTTCAATGCTCAATGGAAAAATAAAACAAGAATATTAATGCCACTATCGATAAATAAACCAATATAAACAATTAACAAGTTTTTATTTCTGTTCTGTGCTGGAATCTTGATTGGAAGTTATGCTGGAAACTGTGTTTCTTTTTGACAGTTTTTTGTTTTCCTTTTTTAGGTTAATGGGGGTTCGTCGGGGTCCTGCTTTTTGTTCGTAGCAGACTTTCTATGTGTGTAAGGGCTGTTGATGCTTATTTCTAGTACTTTTATGTAAAAGGTTTCGGGGTCCTTTCAAAACTTGTATTTACCTTAATAAAAAACAAGTTCTTTCTAAGCCTAACTTGTAATGTAAACAACCATCTACCAATGTCAATGGTAAACTAGCAAATATATAACCTATATATAAAATATGCCGAGATGTATCGAGGCATTGAATTTATTCAACTTTAATTCTTATTAAAGTTGATTAATGAAAAAAATTAATCGTCTCAATACATCTCGGTGTATTTTATATATAGGTTATATATTTGGTAGTAGTAGTCGCCGCACACGTAAGACATTGAATAAATTAATATATAATTATATGACATATTTGTATTAAATAGAATTTAATATAATCATGGTTTACATCATGGTTAGGGCTAAAGTGAGTGTTTAGGTTATGCTTAGAAATAGGGTTTAGCATTACATTTAGGATTATGGCTAGGGTTCTTAAGTATACATCATGGTTAGGGTTAGGATTAGTGGTATGATTAGGGTTAGAATTGTCATTATAATTAGGGTTTAGGTTATAAGTACAATTAGGGTTTGAGTTTGAATTAGAGCTTGGTTAGGGTTTAGGGTTAAGGTTAAGGTTAAGGTTTGAATTATGCTTAGTGTTAGGGCTAGGTTAAGATTTAAGATTAGTGATTTTGTTAGGTTTAGGGTCATTCTTAGTTTAGAAAAATAGGTAGAGTTAGGGTTTGGCTTATTCTTAGGGTTAGAATTATGATTATGCTTAGGGTTCACAATTATTGTTTGGATTAGGGTATGGTTAGGATTAGTGTATGCATCATAGTTAGGGATAGGTTTTAGGGTATGGTTAAGGCAAGGCTCTTAATTATTGTTAGGGTTAGGATTTAGGTTAGACATATGATTATTATTAGGGTTATAATTGTGCTTATGCTTAAGATTAGGGTTAGGGCTTGGATTGAGATTTAGATTAGGGTTAGGTTAGGGTTAAGGTTATATTTAGGAATATGATCTGGTTATAATTAAGGTTTAGCATTAAAATTATTTTTGAATTATGGTTAGGGTTAGGGTTAGAATTAGGGTTTAGGTTAGGATTAGGGTTTATATTATTGATAAGATTAGGGTTAGGTTAGTGTTTTGGTTATGGTTAGGGTTTAGGGTTGCGATAAGGGTTAAGATTAGGGTCAAGTTTATAATTTTTATTAGTGTAAGGGTTTACATCAAGGCTAGTATCGTGGTTTAGGTTTATGTTTAGATTAGGGTTTTGGGTTTAGGATTATGATTATCATTAGGGTTAGAGTTTACATCATGCTGGTATTATATTTTGAGTTAGTGTATTGATTGGTGTTATGGTTATGATAAAGGTTTAGGTTATTGTAATGGTTAGGGTTGTATTTCGAGTTCAAGTTACAATTAGGGTTTTGATATCGAGGTTAGGATTAGGGTTCAACATTTAGAATTAGGGTTAGGATTGATTTTTAGCATTTAGAATTAGGGTTTAGCATTTAAGATTAGTGTTTAGATATTATGTTTAGGATTAGGGTTTACCATTTAAGAGTTAGGGTTATGGTTAGGATTACCTGGTTAGCCTATGGTTTTACATTTATTACGATTTAACATTTACGATTAAGGTTTAACATTTAGAATTATATTTAGAGATAGGATTTAGGGCCAATTTTATGATGAGGTTTAGGGTTTACATCATGGTTAGGGACACAGTTAGGATTAGAGTTAGGGTTAGGATTTGGTATAGGGTTAAGATTGGGATTATGATTAGGGTTAGGATTTATGTCATATTCATGATTAGGGTTAGGGTCAAAGGCATTATTAGGGTGAGGGTTGAATTATGATTAAGATTAGGACTAATGTTAGGGTTTAGCATTTAGGATCAGGGTTTAGTAATTATGGTAAGGATTAGGATTTAACATTTAGGATTTAGGTTTATGGTTGGGATTACCTAGTTAACGTATGTTTTTACATTTATTAGGGTTTAACATTTACGATTAAGATTAGGATTATATTTAGGGATAGGGTTTAAGGTCAATTTTATGATTAGGGTTAGGGTTTATATCATGTTTTCAGATAGGGTTAGGATTAGGGTACGATTAGGATTAGGTTTAGCATTAAGATTGGGATTATGATTAGGATTAGGGTTTATGTCATGATTAAGATTAGGATTAGGCGTATTTATTAGGGTGAGGGTTAGAATTATGGTTAGGGTTGAATTATGATTAAGGTTAGGACTAATGTTAGGGTTTTGATTAAGCTTTTAGGGTTCAAATTAGGCTTTTGTTAGGGTTCATATAAGGGTTTAGTTAAGGTGAATATTAGGGTTGGGGTTTATACTATGATTATAATTAGAGTTACAGTACATATGTAATGAGGACATCAATTAGAAATGTGATAACTTGATAAGACACTAATTGAGGTTGATTTTTAATTTAAAAATTGCTAAGATGGAGTTAGTATAAGGCTCAATTGAAGGTTTATGGTTAAGGTTGAATTTGATCGAGTGTTAAGGTTTTAGTTCAAAATGGTTTAATGTGTAATTGAATTTAGATTTAAGGTTAGGGTTCAATCTAGGCTAATGTTTAATTTTGTTTTCAAGGTAGGTTGTTTCTATGTTTTCAATAGGTTTCTCAATGACCTAAAGATTTAGATCTAATTTGATTTAGGATTTGGGCTCAATTTGGTATATGTTAAGTTTTAATTTGATTTAGGATGGAGTCTAGATTAGGGTTAAGGTTATAGTTCCATTCGCTTTAGTGTTAGAGTTAAATTTGGTTCAGTGGTAAGGTTACAGTTCAATTTTATATTGAGTTAAGGTTCAAAGTGGTTTTGTGTTAGAGTTCAATTTGATTTTATTAGGCTCAGGGTAAGGTTAATTTTGACTCATTATCTAGTTAGGCTAGCAATTATGGTTTAGTTTGGTTTAAAATTAGGTTTATGGTAGATTATAGTTTTTGGTGAGAGTTAAAGTTTAATTTGGTTTAATATTTAATTATGTACACATGTCAAATTCATGGTTCCTTCGCTTTTCAACGACGAGGGTTAGTAGCACCGATTTGCAATAGGGAAATCAATACCAAAACTACTAATAACAAATACTTAACGTATCAATAAAATATACAAGCAAAGAAAGGAAAACAAATGAATGCAAACCCAATTGTTTGAAGCTTCTACTGTCTCTCTCTACTCCTTCTGAAACGCTGTTTTTGATGCTCAGTATTGGTGTGGGCAACATCTATGACTTGTGAGTGTCGAGAATTTGATAACTGAAATGTGTGTATGATCGCAAGATGACTTGAATGCTAGAACCAAACTGGCGGAGTAATGGCGCACAAGAGCTTGAAATCCTGTATCCTTCAAATGGTTATGAAGGATTTTTTATATAGGAATTGAGAATGAGATGAACGGTCGCGATCAATCCCAGAGATAGGGAGATGAACGATTGAGATTAAAGGGAACTGGAGAAGCCATCAGTAAACTCCACCTCTTCAACTAGGAGAGAGGAGATAGAGTTTGGTTGACTGAAGAGCTAATTGTGAGTTCCCTTTTAGAACTGAAGAGGTGGGTGGAGTTACCCATGTGAACTGGAGAGATGGGTGGAGTAACCCATGTGATCTGATTAAGAATTATCTCTTTGAAAATAAATGAATATTTAATTCATTTATGTAATTAAAGTTTTCAACATGTGAGATAATTGAATTCTTTTTGATTTAGAATAGCTTTATTGAATGAAATTAAATTAATTTAATTGGAAGAATTTAATTAGTAAGTTTAAATATTTTAATTTAAACTATAGGAGATTTAATTAAATTAATTAATTAATGGTAATTAATCAATTAAGGTTAATTAAATAAAATTTATTATTTAATTAATTTTGGGAATTTGATTAGATGATTTGGGGAATGAATTTAGAAGAAAATAGACAATTAATTAATGATTTAAAAAACCATTAATTAATAGATGAAAATTAGTGTTTTTAATGTCAAGTCGCAAGTCTGTCCATTTTAGGGTGTCTACATTTTCCCCTCTTTGATGCAATGTGGCTTGTCATAGTGTGTCAAAGTTTCTCTGTTTTGATCCTGCCCCAGCTTGCCCTGACGATAGCAAGTGTATTTATGCCCCCTCAACAAATTTGAGCAAAAAGTCATGACATGAGCATTAATTTGTTGAAACTGCAAATTGTGAATCTGGGTACCTGAGTGATTTGAAAAATGCTTTATTATGCCCCTGATATTGAGTTTTGATATTTTCGGGGTCTGGGAAGATAATTTTGAGGTCTTGGAGGAATTAGGGTTTTTTTGAAAACCTCTATAAATAGCTAGGAGAGCCTTTCATTGGTCACTTTGCACTCTGGAGCTCTGACAATTCTGGTGAGTTTGTGTCCTATTTTCTCTGCCTTTTGTGTCTTCTTTGAGCTATGGCGGGACTTCCAGGCATTATACATGTCTCTGATTGGGTCCGTACTTTTCATCGGCCAGCTGGCACAGGACGTCCGGTAAGTGATCTTGTCCTCCCTGTCATTAATGGGCTCATTTATTGCATTTAAAATTATTGCTTTTTTGAAAATTTTAAACTGTGCCGCAATACGCTGCGATTTTGTCGTAATTGCAGTTTTATTGCCGCAATTGACGATTGCATGCCACATTCATAGTGTTTATTACCATAATTGTCAGCTTCTTGCCGTAATTGATGTTTTTTTGCCACAAAGGCCTTAAAAGTGTCGCATTTGTTTGTAGAATGCTGCAATTGTTCTGATAATCCTTTTTTTAACATGCATTAATGACTTGATGATTCTTTGTCACTGACATGTTACTGATACTTTACTTTCTGTTATTTTGCAGTTTGCTGGGACTATCCTTCAATGCTGGGAGTCGAGACCCTCAGGTTTGGTTCTACGCTTTCAGGTTACTGAGGCTGAGAGAGACATTTTGAGGCAGTTAGGCCTCTACTAGATTTTCTATATGCCTGAGATCACAACCAACAGGGGTCTGATCTCCGCCTTATTAGAGAGGTGGCATTCTGAGACCTGCACCTTTAGTTTACCGAATGGCGAGTGCACAGTCACTTTGGAGGATGTTTATCACATCCTGCAGATTCCTATCCAGGGGGCCCTAGTTGAGTACGACCGGGACGCTGGTGTGACGACACTGTCTGAGTTGCCCCAGGATCAGCTTGGGATGTCTGATCCCTATGATATCCCATGGTCTAGATTTTGGATGGGTCTAGATAGGTTGTCCACATTGTTAGGTAGTTTGATTTGTAGGATCTTGTGTCCCGATCGTCGCCAACATGGATTCTCTGTCAGGTTTGGTGCCTGTCTTCGGATCAGACTCTTTCTAACGAGGCCTTGGTTTAGGAACTCTTGGATTTACTTGGCAATTTCCTTATTTTGTTGAGGGGTCATCTTATAGACAACTTTGTTAGGAAGGATAGCTCCTGGGATAAAGTCAATATGGTGACTAATATCTCTCTTAGGGGGTAGGTTTGCAGGTTGTCCATCACTGACAATGTCACTGTACTCTTTAAGTAACTCTTGTACCTCTTTTGGAATCTCAGTCTTCTTGACTGTCTTCTCTGCATCTTCTTCTTTTGGTTTTAAAACCAAAGCATATGCTACCCCCTCTCCTTCTTCTAGAGCTTACAAGAACACCTTCTCACTCACTAGTAGGACATTAGGACCTGAAGTCTACACTTACCCTTCTTCTAACAGTGACTGTATTCTAGAAGTCGCACCATCCTTCTTAAAGGAATATGCATTCTTAGCTCCATCATGCATGGCTTCTCGGTTGAATTGCCATGGCCTTCCAAGTAAAAGGTGACATGCATCCATAGGCAAGATGTCACACAATACCTTATCCTTATATCTTCCAATTGAAAACTCCACCCATGCTTGTTCATTCACAAGGACATGTTGTCCCTTGTTCAACCATGTAACCTTGTTCAACCAAGTAACCTTGTATGGGTTACTGTGTGGAATCCTTTTCAATTTCATCTTATTGACTGCTTCCTCTGATACAATATTATCAAGTAGACCCCGAGTCTATGATGACTCTACATACTTTACCCATTATCTTGCATTTCACTCTAAAAAGTGATCTCCTTTGGCTCGGTTCCTCTTTCACTGGCTCTTTAATAAGTGTCCTCCTCATCATTAAGTTCTCTCCTTCCTTTGACTCTAAGGGCACCTCAGGGTGTTTTCTTCCACCACTAGATTCCTCTTGAACATAGTTTACCCTCTTGTCACCTCCATGAGAAGTAGAACCTTTTTCTAGACACCTATAGGCATGATGTCCCATCTGATTATAGTGATAGAATTTCATTGTTGCAAAGTAGGAACCTCTTCCTTGGCTACGACCTCTTCCTCTCCAATTATTGTTAGATCCTCTTCCTCTGTTGAATCTTCCTCTACTTGAACTTCCTTCTTGTTGTTCTGCCAACTTAGTCTCTCCTTGATTCTTGGACTCTGAACTTCTACCACCATTTCCACTTCTCTGTCGTCTGTTATCTCTTCCTCTACCTCTGCCTCTGGTATTACTCGAGTCATGTTTCTTTCTCAGCTTCTCTTCCACCTTTATTGCAAGTTGGTGGCATCTCTGAACAGTGGTAGGAGTGAGTAAACTTAACTCATCTTGAATAGTCCATTTTAGACCATTAAGTTATCTAGCTACCTTCACACTTTCCTCTTCTGAAATCTTTGATCTCATGCATAGCCTTTGAAACTCTTCAATGTAAGAGTTAACATCCAATTCTTTTTGCCTAAGACTTTGTCTCCTTTTATGCAACTGAATCATAGTCTTCAAGTACATATGCTTCTCTTATTTTGGCTACCATAGCCTTTTAAATAGCTATGGGTCTCTTTCCTTCCTTCTCTCTCTTATCTTGGATAAATTTCCACCAAGTGAGTGCAGAACCTCTTAGTCTGGCCTTAGCAACTTTAACTTTCTGTGTTTCTGTTATACCATCACATTCAAAGTGATTTTCTAGTCCTTCAATCCAGTCTAGGACTATCTCTGGTTCCATATTTCCTGTGAAGATAAGACCTCCTTCCAATGATTTACCACTCAAAGCCTTTAATGCCTTTAAGAATGGTTCCTAAGTGAGGACAAGGTCTGGTTCAGGGAATTCATCATCTAATACAATCTCCTTACTTTTTCCTTCACCTTTTCCTTCACTTCTTCTGTCTTTACTTCCACTTGGTCCACTTTGTGTTCCAATTGTGCCAACCTTTCTCTAAGCACTTTATTCTCTTCCTCCTACTCATCCACTTTCTTTGCCAACTCCTCATTTGTGACCATTATAGACTCTCATACTGACTCTATGGGTTGGAACATTCACCACAAGCCAAATCTTATTGCTCTGATACCAATTTGATAGGGACACTCCAAGGTGTGCTTGCACAAACACAATCTAGGACTTTTCTTGTCCTAGCCTTCCCTAGATCCTAAGCTCACTTCTAGGACCTTAATAGTATTTTCTCTTCTGGCCTAGGACTAACCTAAATCAACTCCAAGAGTTAGTCTCTTTTTTCTTCACCTTGAGGGATCACTAACATTAGGGTAATTCAACTCTTCACTCTTTCTTGGATAACTCCAAGTGCAAACTCTTCCCAAAATCTTCACAAGTACTGCAGGGGGTGAAACTCTTGCTAAGACAACTTCTTGACTCCCACACAATCCCATTAGAATAGGCCATCATTGGTTCTTCAAACGATCTCAAGAAAACCAAGGGATTTTGTCTTTTAAGCCCTCTCAGTTAATTAAGTCCCAAGTGACAGTAAAACTACTAAGTTAATGAAGACCCGTGTGACAGTGAATCTGCTCGGTCAATGAAGCTCGAGTAACAGGGAGTTTTCCCACTTCTCTCCCAAAAATTCCAAACACTTCCAGAAAAAAATTTGATATTCTGAAACCCTTTTGCAAGACCTAAAGGATTATTGTGGTCTTAGAATTCTAAGGTGCTCGGACAATGTTTCCTAGAATTTAGGGCTAATTGGGAAAATAGGTTATTTTTAGCAATCTTCCGATTTATTCTTGGAAATATACCATAATGGATTGGCCAATTCCTGATCCTCTCAGAGGTTATCTGTAGGACCTCTATGCTTCCAAAACCATTCTTGGTTCCATCCTTTCAATCCTTCCCCTGCAATTGCACGGTGTTAGTTCTTTGTCATGCACCTAACCGGGTATGCTGGACTCGCCTAGGGCATGATCTTAAAAATAGCTAGCTAGTACTTCTGAGATCTTCCTTTCATATGCACATTGTACAATGGATTCCTTTCCATATCCATCAAAGCCATGATGATTAGCACGATGGAGAGCTATGGGGAAGCCATGTTTCCTAAAACTACCAAAACAACAACAGTAACTACTCTACTTGCAAAATGCTTTGAAAGTAAATCTACTAAAATCAAAATAAGTTCACTATGAATGAAAAGTTCTAACAACTATCTCCACTAGACTAATACAACACTGGATCACTTAGTTCAATCCATCTATCAACTCACAAATTCAAAACAAGTCGTCTCTCTATGAAACTAGAACTCAGAACTCTTTCATTCAAAATCAAATCACTCAATACATTTGTCTATCTTCTCTACTGTGTCTCCTCCTCATGGAAATGGAATCCATCACCACTAAATATTCCTCGTCCATGATTTTAGGCCATTACATTTAAGACCCATCATCATTCTTCAAAGGGAATCCTATTTTGCCAAATGTTGTCATGCAACTTTTGAAAACTGCAAATGTTGTCATGCAACATTTCGACATCATTGACAACTTTGCATAAAACAACCTTTAATTATCTCCACTCGCCATAGAATGATGTAACACTATCCTAGAGATTATTTTAGGCATATTCCTACTCTTTCCTAAGCCTTGAAGGATTTTGGATTCATTTCCCTATTTTTAGGCCTAATCTACCTCTAACCACTAATAAAGCATAAACATCTAGGTTGGATTGAACCTAGTCAAATCCACCTAGGTACACACTACAAGACCTTCTAAGGTCAAAACCAAACTCTACTAACTTGGCTAAGGTCTATACAAGTCAAAAAAAAAACTGGAGTAATGATTAGCCTAGGTGCTCCTGCACCACCAAATTAAATTAAATCCAAATATTCAAATATTCAAACTTTATTTAATTCTCTCAATTAAACATAGGCATTTAATTAATTCTAATTAATTAAATACCCTATATTTAATATTAAATTACCAACAATAATCAATTCAATAAGTGACATAGTAAATCAATCAAATAACAATACACATAACTGAGACCAACCGAAGTAAAACACGGACACACACAAGGAAGGGATCCACGAATTTACATCATGTAGACAAACTCGGGTAGGGTAGACAAACTGATTCTCGTCCAATCTTAGGACAAATAGGATTAGTGTAGGGTTTTGGGTCTGACTATTAACTCCCCTTTTTACCATTGAGATGAATATATGGGCACACTCACTCTTGCCAATTCAGGGAAGATGATGCCTTGTACTTGCAAATCTGCCATCACAAGAACAAGCATGTACATCCAATATAAATATAGAAAACAATGACATGGATTGGTCGATCATGTGAATCTCGCAACGTAAGTAACTACGTCTCCATCCTCTACCACATCAAACATGCCAACAAGAGAACTAACACATATGCTAACCATACACATGCAAGTATGGGGTAAGTACATCATAGTTCTAATGACAACATATAATAACCACATCATGAAAATATCATCATCTATCTATGCAACACATGATATACATATAAAAGTCATTATCCAAAGTCACCATCTACTGAAATAATAAATGCTCTCATGAAATTTAGCCTAAAAGAATTCGACAATCAACTGAAATAATAGCCTAAAAGAGTTTGGCACCAAAACTGAAAGCAAACTATGGGTGGGTATCAAATCTACCCCCCTAGGATTAGGCTTACTCCTCAAAGCCTATGAACGAATAGGGATACAAACCCCGTAAACTCGCTGCATCCTCCCAAGTCGCTGACGACTCATCATTTGGGTCCCATTGGACCCTTACCTGCTTGATGGTGCGACCCTTGAGGGTCAAATCTAGGTGCTGAAGAATACAAATGGGATCCAAAGCTAGATGCCCATCCTCTACCTGTAAGGAATTCCTATCAAGAACATGCACAATATCTGGAATATAGCGTCTAAGAACAGAAACATGGAAAACATCATGAACACAAGATAGGCTGGGCGATAAGGAAAGATGGTACGCAACTAGTCCTATCCTCTCTAGGATCTCAAATGGCCCAAAAAAATGATGTACCAACTTCAAATCCTTTTCATAATGGATTGGACTCTTCCATGGACGCACCCTCATAAAAACTCTATCCCCAACCGCTAACTACCTATCCACCCTGTGAGCATCTGCATACTTCTTCTGTCTATCCTGTGTAGTGACCAAATGCTCATGAATGTGCTCTACCTGCTGCTCCATATCTCAAAGCATCTCTGGACCAAGGAGAATACGTTCCTCCAATATATCCAAACTCAATGGTGTACAACAAGGATGGCCATACAAAGCATGGAAAGGTAACATGCCAATGGAGTTGTGATAACCATTATTATATACAAACATAACTATATACAAGTAGTCCTCCTAATGAGTCTTTCTATCCATGTCATACATCCTCAACATATCCTCTAGCACCTGATTAACCTACTCTATCTGTCCATCAGTATCGAGATAGTACGTCAAACTGAAATTCAGTTGGGCACCAAGATGACACTGTAATGAGGTTCAAAATGTAGAAGTGAACACAGGATCTCGGTCTGAGATAATCCTATGAGGAATACCATGTAGTCTCACAATGTCCTGCATGAAGACTCTGGCCACTGAAGCCATTGTATAGGATGTCTTGATAGGGGAGAAATGTGCCACCTTAGTCAACCGATCAACAGTCCACATGATAACATCATGTCTATGAGGAGTCAAAGGAAAACTAACTATAAAATCCATTGATATAATATCCCACGTCTAGGATGGAATGAGATTTGGCTGTAAAAGCCCTGCAGGATGCTGATGTTCTACCTTAACCCTCTTATATTCTAGGAACCTAGCCACAAAATTAGTAATGTCACGCTTCATACCAGACCAATGGTAGAGTTATCAAAGGTCTGCGTACATCTTCTTGACACCGGGATGTGCTGAATAAGGTGCACAATGAGCCTCAGATAACACTAATGTATGTAGATCATCTGATGGTGGTACATAAATCTAGTTTGTGTGATGCAAAAGACCATCCGAATCTATAAAAAATCCTGAAAATATACCCTCCAAAAGTCTCCCCAAAGCAATCTCTGACTTCACCTCTTGATACAAAGTATCTCTAGGAAGTTCTTGGAGAATCCTACTCCGCAAATTCACATTGAGAGTCAATGCTAAAATATCTTATCTCTTATGAATCAAAGCATTAGCTACCACATTCTCCTTACCATGAATATACTTGATCTCAAAGTCATACTCACAAATAAACTCCATCCACCTTCTCTATCAAGCATTCAGATTAGGTTGGGTAAAGATATACTCTAGACTGCTATGATCAATGTGAAGCTCAAACCGATGCCATAACAAGAAATGTTTCCATCAGACCAATGCATGAACCACTTCTACTAACTCAAAATCATGTGTAGGGTAGTTCGACTTGTGATCCTTGAGTTTGCAAGATTCATAAGAAATCACTTGTCCCTCTTGCATAAGGATTGCTTCAATTCCCTCAAACGAAGCATCAACACAAACCATAAAGTCACCCACTAGATCAGGTACTGCTAAGATAGGTGCACTAGTCAAACACCCCTTAAGGTTCTAAAAATCCTCTTCACACTTCTCTGTCCAAACAAACTTCTTATGTTTCCTCTGAAGAGAAGTGATAGGATATGCAACCCTAGAGAAGTTCTTAACAAACCCGTGGTAATATCCATCTAGACCCATGAAAATAATACCTTAGACACATTAGAGGTTACTGGCCACTCCACAATTGCCTATATATTTGAAGGATCTACTGAAATACCTTCACCATAAACCTAGGTATTATACCTCTAACTGAAAGAAATCACACTTTTCCGAATTGGCATATAACTGATTGTCCCTTAGGCACTGCAATACCTATCGTAGATGCTCTTCTTAATCTTATATGGATTTAGAATATATTAGTATATCATCCAAGAAGACAAGAACAAAGTGATCTAGATACTTATGAAAGACTTCATTCATCAAGCACATGAAAACTGATGGAGCATTCATCAAACCAAATGGTACCATTGTGAACTCATAGTGCCCATAGCGAGTGCATAATGCAGTCTTGTGGATATATGCATCCTGGATACACAACTGGTGATACCCTGATTTGAGATCAATATTTGAGAACACCTTGGCTCCCTTAATCTGATCAAAGAGATCATTTATCCTTGGAAAATGATACCTATTCTTGATCGTTACCTTGTTCAACTGTCTATAGTCAATACACAAGCGTAACGATGCATCCTTCTTTTTTAAAAAGAGGAAAGGTTCTCCCCAAGGAGAAACACTAGGTCAAATGCTTTGCTTTGCCAACAATTCTTCCAATTGAAGTTTCAACTCACTCAGTTCATGAGTAGTTATCTGATAAGGAGCTCTAGAGATAGGTTCTACTCCTAGAGCCAGCTCAATACAAAAATCTATGTCATGCCTTGGTTGCATACTTGGAATCTCACTCAGAAAGACATCTATAAAATATTGTAGCATAGGATGATGAAGGGTCTTTTCTTCACTCTCCACCTCATTTATCTCATTCATAGATACCGCAAACACTTGGCAACCCTTTTGCATACATCGCTTAAGTTGTATAGAAGATATCACACAAAGAGATATGGGACATTGAATTACCACAATCTGACAATCTTTGCCAATATCACCCTTGCATTGGATAGTCTTCTGTCTACAATTGATGTTTTCCCCATGAGATCCCAACCAATCCATTCCTAAGACAACCCCATATCATGACCCCAAATGAATCACACAAAGATCAACTAAGGTAATGAATTTACCTAAATTTAGCTCGCATTTATGGACCAAAGAGTCTGTGGCTACCTTAGCACTAGAATCTAACTCCACTTGCCATCCTATATATTTCTTTGCAGTCACAAGCCCACATCGCTCTACTAAGAAAGGAGAAATGAAAGAATATGTAACTCTAGAATCAAATAAAACATAGATGGAAATACCTCGAATAGCACCCAAAGTATCTACCACTGTGCCCTGGTGTTTACCCTGATGGTGATACACTACATCAAACACTCTATGAGATCGTCCAACATCTTCCACTGTAGGCTCAAAAACTGTCGGCCTCTATCCTGAATACTGAGGTGCATGCTTAGGGAATTTAACTACAATGTGACAAAACTGTCCACATGTAAAGAATCCAGTCCCTCTACTATTGCCTCTCCTAGCAGAGGGCACACTTGACTACTGGTAACTACCTCTGCTAGCACTCTCCTGCACACTCTGTGTAGGATGACTGGACTAATTGCGCCTGAAGCATTGACCATTGCAAAAGATCTTATAATGAGAGACACCGCCCTGATTAGGAGGAAGAGTCTTCTTCTAGTACTAGTTCCGATTACCTTTGAAGAAGCTAGGTGGTTTCTTGAAGTTTCCAGTGCCATGTGACTGGTTACCTCTAAAACCTGAACCTGATGCACCACCTAAATGAGCACCCAACTGACCACCATGACCCAAGGACAAGTTCGTCTCCACAAGAGTGACTTTAATGAATACAACCCTGAGGTCGCAGGCTCAAAGAGTTTAACTCCCCCAATAATGTGGGCATTAATCCCCCTAAAAAATGATGTATCATAAGAGACGAATCCTGTCTATAACCTACATACTTCTTGAGCTTGAAAACTCGACGCTCATACTCTTCGACTGACAAGGTCAACTGTCTCAGGTTGTGGAACTTGTCTGCTCACTGCTACCTCCACTGATCTGATAAGAAGCACTCTCAGAGGTTATCAAGGAACAAATCTCAAGTAACTGTATCCATGTGGAGCCCTAACTTCTCCTCCTCAAATTTCCACCACACTGTTGCAAAATGAGAGAGATGCATCACTGCATACCTGGCCTTAGTATTTCTACTAAAGGGGTGCATAGAAAAACTCCTCTCTAAGGCAATAAGCCATGTCTCTGCCTCTGATCCTGATCCTTTCCCATCAAAGGGAGTAGGTCATGATCTCATAAGATCCCTCATGTAGTTTGCTGCAACCACATCAGGATCAAATGTGATGGTCCTCCTTTGAGGACTCCTGGACCTCTCCCTCACCCTCTCCTCTCTCTGAGAGTGGTGAGAGGCATCCTGCTCCACTCTTCCCTACTAAGCACCAAGACGATTCAATATCGCTTGTAATAACTGTTTGGTGCCTAGCTCCTCAGACTCATATTAACGTTCCTCTCCCTGCTCATCTCTGTACTGTTGATGATCACTTTTCTGTCTAACACTCATGGAAGGGATATGAATCCCACCCTTCCCATGACTACTAGATCAACCTCTACCATGGCCTCTAGCATCTCTAGTCCCAAGCATGATTCCTGAAGAAACCAAAGAACCATACAACAACTCACAACATAAATTGAAACAAAAAACAAAGGATAATGATAACCACAAAGCAATAATCTGAAAAGAAACAATGTTGTATGTCTATGTTTAGTTTCAAGTTCAAGATATACAAAACCTAATGAGCATACAATTCCCAGAGTTTCCAGTGTAGAAACTAGGGCTCTAATACCAAATGTAATACCCTACCAGGGAACCCAATAGAGATTAACCTAAAACATGATACTAAGTTTGATGAACAATTTTTTTTAAAAGTTTACACAATAAGACATACATTAATGTGGAAGCAATTACCATTTACTCACATAATCAAATACAAACATAGATTATATAACTCAAGGGTTCCATGACGTAGAATCACGTAAGAGTAAAACTCAACTAAATAACCATTACAAAAGATTTCATATTAATAGATGGAACAAATATAACTTACAAAACAATAATTATAATTCTCACAAAAACCATGAGACCTAAATAAACTCACATCCTCTGCACATGTCGCAGGGTATGTAGTAATCACTCTAACAATATAATATAATCTCCAGATTAGGTATCACATGCGATACAGTAATACAAGATTACAATATAAGGAATGATAAGAACAAAACCACCAATGAAGAATCATAAAGAGCTCAACTACAAAAGGATCATCTAGCACTGGAACAAGGATGTCAAATCTCAAATGGTAAAGAATCACTACCACTCGTCCGTGTGGAACTATAAATTCCACCCCACAGTGTTGAGGAAATAACAACAAACCTCACTCATATAACCAAAACCAAAGAAGGATGTGACCACTAAGCAAGGGGATCCTGATAGCACTCTAATTCCAGGTGTACTACACATAATACAATGTAAGATTCACTAATCTAGAGGCAAACAAAACATATAGGAAATCTAAGTTGTATATAGGAAGGTTTCATCATGTACGTCTAACCCTTAAGTTTCGTCCTGGTAGTCTCACTGGACCCCGACACTCAAGTGACCATACATGGTATCAATGACCTCTCAAATAGTCAAAGCCACTAACTATGCCAGACACACACCCCTCAAGGCAGAAAGCATCATCTCATCCTCCATCTTAGCCTATGATAGCGCTCAAGCATGGGTTAGGAAAACATATCTTATTAATTCATTTTAAAACCCCCAATTAATCATGATGTTATCACGTGTTAAGATTACTTACAATAAGTGATCCTGGAAGCCACTTACGGGCCCGATGCTTATTGCAAGCCACCCCCTACTACACAACTAGGTAAGCTACCCTAGGCTCAAAGATCCTACATAGATCTAGAATAGGTTCAAATATAGATATACCCAATCTAGTTCCCCACACAATAACATGAACGATCATACAGATATACTCTCAGAAAATTCATAAACAACATGAGCTTATATGGATAGTTTAGGGTAAAGAACAATACATAAACACATCACATCATATGACAGAAAATAAGATTCATTCCCAGCGTCTGTATCCTCTCTAATGTCATTCTAATACCCAGACCAAAATTCCAAAGTAATCAACTCACTTAAGAAGAAAACACCATTTACATTATGCAGAAATAAAAGTAAACCACTATACATTTAATCTAACAATGATATAAACCAGCCAAAACATTTGATTCCCCTTTCATTCTTATTAGTTTAAATTGATAGTAATAACCATTTAAGAAAATGCATACTAATTTATCAATTTAAAATAAATAAGAAATGATAGACAGTAATAAAACTCATTATAAAAGTGTATATATATATATATTCTAATTTAAAAGTTATTAATACAATTAATAAATTAAACTTAATTTAAAAATTTATTAATAAAATTAATAAATAAATAACAATAAATTGAAACTATATTTAAAAGTTATTAATCAAATTAATAAACTAATTAACAAATAAATTAAACCAAATTAAAAAAATAATTTTTAAAAAAACACAAAAAAAACTTTTAAAGGGTTTCTTTGGGGAGGGGAAGCGGGGCCCACGCGCTTCCCTCCCTCTATGCATTATATTACGGTGGTCTCGGCTGCCAAGTGCAGTCCGCGCTTCCGTGGTAGCTTGGCTGCCGAGGCATCTGTGCTCTCTTACACTAGCGCGACTGCCAAGGCAGCCTTGTTGTCATACGACAGCTTGGCTGTTGTCGCGGCCTTGCCTTGCCTTGCCGTGGCTTGGCCTTGTTGTGGGGGATGGTGGGGTAGGACCCACCTCCCCCAACAAAATTTTTATATTTTTTTAATATTTTTTTCATTGCGTTTTACGAAAAAACATGCGAATCTTTTCCTAATGACATTTTTTTCCATTCCTTTTTTTTACTGGTGCATTTTTTTCTATCAAGCTTTTTTTTTTTAATTTAGTTTTTTCTCCAAACAATGGGAAGATTTCTAAAAATAATTAATTGGACAACATAACCCCATTATAGTCCAAATTTTAATTTTTCTAACATGTAGATCTTTCATAGGGAAATTTCAAATAATAAAATTTGGGCAGCATAACCCTCCTATGGGTAAGATTTAATTTTCTCCAAAATATAGATCCATAGGTTTTCTAAATACCCAAATAAGCAATAACATCATTTAAGCCATAATACATGCAAATACAAAATTATCAAACATAAATAAGCAAACTTTTCAACAAAAATAGAAATTACCAAGGGTTTTCAAACCCTACCTTAAATTCAAATAATAGATCTAATCACCGAAGCCCTTGAAGAATGAAGAATCCCAAAATTCTCCAAGCCTAGATTCGACAATAGATCTGGAGCAACGAAGGCCTGTAAACAATGATCCTGAAAATTCTCCAAAGCTTCCCAAAACAACAAATTTCACCAAAACACCCAAATCACAAAAATTCTTCCAAATTCTTCAACCTTCTCCAAAACCTGTATTCCTTCTCAAATGAAAAGAAAATCCCCCATAAAGAGAATCCACTTTCTCTCTTTCATGCAATCCCATAAAACAAACACTCCACTCAACCCAGTTAACTCAACCTTCTTAATTGAAAGAAAATCCTAATTAAATAAATAAAAATATCTTTTATTGTGCAACTCCTACTTTGACATTTAAAAGCAACTTGCATTTGAATTCAAATTACAATGTCAATAATTTCAATGCACAAGTAATTAAATAAATATTATATTAAATAAATTAAATATTTAAAATACAAGTTTATCCATGCAATTAAATATTTAAATATTTAATAAAGCATAAAAGCTTAAATAACTCCAAATTAAATTAAATATTTAATTAAATCCAAATATTCAAATATTTGAACTTTAATTAATTCTCTCAATTAAACATAGGCATTTAATTAATTCTAATTAATTAAATATCCTATATTTAATATTTAATTACCAATAATAATCAATTCGATAAGTGACATAGTAAACCAATCAAATAGCAATACACATAATTGAGACCAACCGAAGTAAAACCCAAACACACACAAGGAAGGGATACACAAATTTACGTTATGTAGACAAATTCGGGTAGGGTAGACAAATTGATTCTCGTCCAATCTTAGGACAAATGGGCTTAGGGTAGGGTTTTGGGTTTGAATGTTAACTTCCCTCTTTACCATTGAGACTAATATACATGCATGCTCACTCCTGCCAATTCAAGGAAGACGATGCCCTATACTTGCAAACCTGCCATGACAAGAACAAGCATGTACATCCAATATAAATATAGAAAATAATGACAGGGATCGGTCGATCGTTTGGATCTCACGATGCAAGTAATAACATCTTTGTCCTCTACCACATGAAACATGCCAACAAGAGAACTAACACATATGCTAATCATACACATGCAAGTATGGGGTAAGTACATCACAGTTCTAATATCAACATATAATAACCACATCATGAAAAAATCATCATCTATCTATGCAACACATGATATACATATAAAAGTCATGATCCAATGTCAACATCCACTAAAATAATAAATGCTCTCATGAAATGTAGCCTAGAAGAATTCGATAATCAACTAAAATAATAGGCTAAAAGAGTTCGGCACCAAAACTGAAAGAA
Source organism: Thuja plicata (assembly GCA_018584345.1). Taxonomy (NCBI): domain Eukaryota; kingdom Viridiplantae; phylum Streptophyta; class Pinopsida; order Cupressales; family Cupressaceae; genus Thuja; species Thuja plicata. The sequence continues at coordinate 309,321 of MU225616.1, read as the reverse complement.
AACTATGGGTGGGTATCACAAAAATCATGTTTTGTCCAATTTTTTCCATCAGGACATTACAAAGGCCACTTGGACCAAAAATCACACAACACAACACAAAAATCTCCTAAAAAATTTCAATCCAAATCCTAAGATTTACTAAACAAACCTATCAACACCCTAGACCACTTAAAGGCCTTTCAAAACAAAATGGAGGGCTCCATCCTTAGGTTCTCCCGCACCATGCTCATCCTGGACAAAGAAGTCAAGTTACACCTGGAGTGAATAATGCAAGATCTATTCCCAACTTCATGAATTCTGATTCTGCAACCCATGTAGCCTCTTCCTTAGGAATATGTTTTCACTTGATGAGATGTTCCATATATTAACCATGTTTGGACTTCTTTTTGATTCTATAGTCTAGTACCCTCTCTAATTGTGGCTTGTTCATAGTTGGTAAGGGCACATCCATAGTTATCTTTTCCATATCATTAGTAATCTGTCTCTGTTGGTGGTGGACCTTTGTATCCAAGTAAGTCCTGAACATTGAATACTGGTGACATTGCCAACTCTGGAGGTAGATAAATTTTGTATGCATTTTCTCCATACTTGGCTAATATTTTGCATGGACCTATCCATTTTCATCTGCAACTTGCTAGGTATGCCTTTATCTAATTGGTCCTTATTCAGATGTATCATAACTAAATCCTCCACTTCAAAGTGCAACTCCTTTTTCTTTGCATCCAATTTAGCTTTTAATATTTGTGTTTCCTCTATGAGTGTCTTTTTGACTTGGTCATGTACTTCCTTCATTGATTGGGCAAAGTCTTCAACATGTCCACTCTTTCCCTCCATGCTTCCCAAGTCTCTAAGTTCACAAAATCCTCTAGGGTGAACACCATAGACTACTGCAAAAGGAATTTTACCAGTGGTCTTATTCACACTGTCATTGTAAGAAAACTCTGACTATGGTAAGACTTGATCCCACACTTGTCCATACTCCTTTGTAAAGCATCTCAGAAGGTTCCCTAAGACCCTTTTTATTACCTCTATTTGGTCAACAGATTAGTTCCTAGCCTCTTCCACAATGTCTTCCAGAATTTCCCCATGAATTTGACAGCTATGTCTGAGACTATACTAAGAGGTAACCCATGAATTCTTACAACTTCTCTAAAAAACAATTGAGCTATTTATCTTGCATCATGTGTAGTTTTGCAGGGAATAAAGTGGCTCATATTACTGGACATATCCATAACTACAAAGATACTATCCATTCCAATGCCTATCCTTGGTAACCCAACAACTAAGTCCATACTGATACATTCCCATGGCCTATTGGGAATGTGTAGTGGCTGATATAAACCATCATTGGAAGTCATATCTTTAGTTCTCTGACACACCATACATTATTCAAAATACTTTCTCACATCTCTCTGCATCCTTGGCCAATAGTAGAACCTCTGAACCAATTCAAGGGTCTTATTGAGACCAATGGCCACTAAGACTCCCATTGTATTTTTCTTGTATTAGATTCTCTCTCATAGATCCCTTGGGTACACACAACTTTCCTCCTCTAAACAAAAACCCATTTTGCAATGTGTAATATGAAAACTGACCATGGAAGTGATTGTTGAACTCCATACATACCTTATAGGCCTCTGAGAAGTCTTCATCTTATTTATAAAGATCTTTAAAGATTTTCACTCCAATGCTTTGTAACTGTACCTCTTGAATAGTGAGTAGTCTTTGGGTCAATGCATCAACAACCTTGATCATTTGCCCCTTTTTATGATTTATGGTAAAGGTATAAGCTTGCAAAAAGTCCATCCACTTAAGGTGTCTATTGCTTAACTTCTCTTGGGTATTGATGTAACTCAAAGCTTGGTTATTAGTGAGTACTACAAACTCTTTGGGTAGGAGATAGTGTCTCCATTTCCTAAGGGCTTGAACTAGGGCATAGAGTTCTAGGTTATATGAGGAATAGTTTTCTTGGCCTTATTTAAATTTTCACTATAAAAATCTACTGGTCTACCCTCTTGGGTTAAAATAGCTCCCGCTGCAATGCTAATAGCATCACACTCTAGGATAAACAATTTATCAAAGGTTGGTAACACACGAATGGGTTGGGTGGCTACTTTCTATTTTAGCATCTCAAACCCCTTATTGGCTTATTCATTCCACCTAAACTTAGTCTTCAACCCACCCTTTATAGTATCTAAAACTGGAGCACAAATGGCACTAAAACCTCTATTGAATTTCCTATAAAATTGGGCAAGCCCATGAAAAATTCTTATCTCAGTAGCAGATGTTGGAGTAGGCCAATTGAGTATAGCCTCCAACTTGCTAGCATCCATCTTCAAAGTTCCTTGTGAAACCACAAATCCAAGATATACCAATTCTTGTTTCAAAAACTCACACTTCTCCAAGTTGATAGCTAACTGATCATCTTGCAATCTCTTCAATACAATCTTCACATGCTCAAGGTGTTCTTACCCAGTCTTGGTGAAAATGAGGATTTCAGCAAGATAAAACACCAAAAATACCCATATGTAGTACTTCAACACTTCATTCATCAACCCCTTGAATATGCTAGGGGCATTGCTAAGCTCAAATGGCATGACAAGCCATTCATATAGTCCTTCTATAGTCTTGAATTTTTTTTTCCACTCATCCCCTTCCTTAATCCGGATTTGATGCTATCCACTCTTTAAATCCAACTTTGTGAAGTATTTAGCCCCACCAAGACAATCCATTAGGTCCTCAATCCTAGGGATTGGAAACCTATATCTTATCATTATTCTATTTATAGCTTTGGAATCTATGCCTTACCTCCTTTTTTTTATTCCAATACCACTGATGCACAAGGAATTATGCTCTTCTTTATAAACCCTTGATCCAATGACTCTTGCACTTGTCTGGCTATCTCCTTATTTTGCTCAGGTATCATTTTATAGCCTGCCTTATTGGGAAATGATGCACCTAGAATGAAGTAAATTTGGTGACTTATTGGTCTCTATGGTGGGAGGACTACTAGCGATCCATCACTAAAAATGTCCTTAAAATGCTCCAAAAGGTCTTGTATCTCCTTGGGTAAAGGTGTTGGTTTTTCTAATTTTTCCTCTTTGGGCTTCATCATGACTACATAACACTCTTCCTATTCTCTCTTAAGAAATTGCAAGAATTATTTTCCTCCAACTACCAACACATTAGGAATAGTCTTCTTTCCCATTTCCTCCACCAGGGACTGGGATTTTGTATGTCACTCTATCCTTTTGAAAAGAATAGGAATTCTTCTCTCCATTATGCATGAATTTTCTATCAAATTGCCATGGTCTTCCCAATAGAAGATGGCAAGAATCTATAGGAATCACATCACAAAGAATCTTGTCATGGTATCCTCCAATTGAAAATTCAATCCATGATTGTTCATGTACTAGGACATGTTGTCCTTTGTTCAACCATGTCACCCTATAAGGATGGTCATGAGGTAACTTAGTCACTCCAAGTTTGTTTACTGCTTCTTTAGAGATTATGATGTCATTTGACCATGATTCAATGATCACCTTGCATACTTTTCCAAGAATATTGCACTTCACTTTGAAAAGTGATCTCATTTGCTTAGGTTCTTCTCTAACTGGTTCCTTGATTAGAACTATCCTTATCATTAGATTATCACCACTCTCTGAGTCAAGATTATCCTTAGGAGACTTGACACTATTGGTGTCTTCTTGTACATAATTAACTCTTCCTTTTATTGAGAGGATGTTTCTTTCTCAGGACATCTATATGTAGGATGCCCAAATTGGTGGCAATTATAACACTTCATATTTGCAAATGATCATCTATTGCATCCTCCAACAAATATTCCTCTACCACCACTGTTAGGACCTATTCATCATCCATAAATACCTCTTCTACTGGGATCATTACTCTTCTCTATCAATTTTGTCGCCCCTTGGGGTCTTGAATCATTACCCCTACCACCATAGCTTCCTCTATGACCTCTTGAGTCTCTACATCTTCCTCTGTATCTACTAGTCCCTTCATACTTCTTCTTGATTTTTTCCTCAAATTTAAGAGCCTATTGGTAACAATTATGCACAATGGTAGGTGTCAAGAGACTTATTTCCTCTTGTATGCTCCATTTTAACCCATTTAGGTAATGGGCCACTTTTATGGTCTCATCTTCTGTCACCTTGGATCTCAAGCACAATTTATAAAAATCCTCTATATAGGCACTCACCTCTGTATCTCTTTGTCTTAGATTATTCCTCTTTGTGTGGGGTTGTATCTCATAGTCCTCAGGGATGTAGGTGTCCCTAATCTTTGCAACCATACCTCTCCAAGTGGAGATTTGATTCTTTCCTTCCTTTAGTATTTCATCCTGTACAAACTTCCACCAGGTGAGGGCAATCCCTCTCAATCTAGTCTTGGCCACTTTCACCTTTTGAGCTTCTGTCACACTCTCACATTAAAAGTGGTTTTCTAAAACCTCTATAAATTCTATTACCACATGTTTGTTCCAAAATTAAGAGATTGGAAATCCTACGAGCTTTCCTACTCAATGCTAGGATTATCCAACTGTCTTGGCCAATGAACAAGAGTGATCAATTATGATCTTCCTCCCCTACAATTTAGGCTCTATATAACCAAGGCGGGTGAGCCTATACCTCAATTGAATTTATTGGCTTAAAATGCTTTTTTATAGTAGATAAAAATTATACATTAAAGTTGGGTGATCTCTCAAGATGGCAAGTGAACTCTTGAGATAGATTGAATTGTGAATATCACAACTATTAAATATTTGGATTCTGTGAGAATGCTGTAACAAGATGCTATTTAAATAATATTTTAAAATTATGTATTATTTGGTTTGAAATAAATACTGATAACTGCTTTCTGCTTGTAATTTTCTCGAACAAAGACTTCAACTTAAGGCTAATAGATAAGTTCCTTTCTTCTATTGGGCAATATAGATAGTTCCTTCTTTAATCCTATGTACAACTAAGTGAGACACAAAACACAAACTAAATTCTCCTATCAACTTCTCCTCTTCAATGTTTTTTATTATTTTATTATGCTACAATCAGTCTTATTTAATTTAACCCAAGCTAAATGATCCCAATTAGATATAATTAATAGTGCCTAATAATTCTAATGATCAAATTGCAGAATAACGGGAATAATTTACAAACATAAAGTTTTAATTCAACTTTATCTTCTAGAGATAAAATCACAAAGGACTGATCAATCAAGAACGATCAAATCCATAATCCAAATTAGAGAAAATACTAATTTATATTAATGCTTCATAAAACCTTATGTACAATAGATCACTTGCAGAAAGTGCAGTAGAGAATAATAAGTTTTTAACATTATTCCTCCTGATTTTTACCTTTACATTTTACACCACATATATATCCAGATGAATTGTTTTCACACCCCTTTTGGGTGAAGAGACACCACCCTATTTTAAAATTTAAAAACTTATTTTGAAAAAAATAATCAACAAACTAACTAATAACTACCTATATTTCAGATTTGGCTTTGGTTGGAAATCCAAAACAGATTGTACAAATACAATATTTTTACTTGAGATAGAAAATTTGATTTTCCAAACTGGGTCTATTTTATATTTTCAACTTTTGATAGTTTTCATTCTCTGTAGACATCATCTTTACAGTAGGTCAAAATTCTAGCATCTCTGAAACCTTTGCTTCCAGAATTTTGATTGTTCCCATCACAGAGCTTCCTTCCTCAATACCTCAAATTTTAATTGAAAAGTAATATATTTCAGTATCCCATTTCAGGTACTCCATCATATCATCAATTATTGGGCATGAAGTTTAGGATGTCATTTTTTAGAGTTATATCACTATATAGGACTCCAAATTTTGTGAAAAATTTAGAGCTCCAACAGGCTCTTTCGAGGGACATATGCTCCCTTTGAGCATAGCGAGATGTTGGATGATATAAAAATTGAGTACTATTGATATTGTTGGCATTCATGTTTTGTCACTAATGTCAACATATGTTTTTGTGGAGAGAACAACCTAGTTTTTACTATTGTACGATGACTGATAGAAGTGTACGAACATGGTACAAATGAAATAGAATTATCAAAGACAAGGATATGAAGAAGGATGTGTGATGACCTTATTACTAAGGTCGCTTGGCTTAATATTGCATATTGAAGATGTTACAAATGTTTTAGTGAAGACTAGTTTATGGACTATGACAGTGATGCTTGACAGAGCATGTCTCTGTGTTTGAGTATATCTTACAGGCGATGATGATTCACGTTATGCGAGCTTAAGGGATGATAGAAGACATATTGAGGAATTTTTTTTGTTGATTTCTAGTCATGTGATTGTTGCTGACATTAGCTACGATGTGTATTCTGGAGGAGACCTATTTGTGGCCGACTCTAGAGATGTAGCGTGTATTATGGATTGAGAGCGTGGATTGCAGATCTTGGAGTATATATCATGTATTGTAATTGATGTTTACTTTTTTTAGGTACCTTATGTATCTTAGCAAGGGGTTAAATAATTATTTGTATATTGGGAAAGATTAATTGGCCGACCTAATCAATTATTGTAATAGGGTATATATGAGAGATATTTTCTTTTGAAAAGATGTAGCATGTGATAGTGAGAGTGATGTGAAGGTAATTGAAAGACAAAGAAGTGTGGAAGCTACAAAGCTTGATTGGCTACTAGATGTAGAGCAGAGTTTGTGATTATAGTACTTCACTGGAACTTCCAAGCAAAGACAATTGCTATTAGATAGTTCACTGGATTGTATATTCCTTATATACACTTGTTTGAATTGTTAATCCTTGAGGTGGATTTGAACATCTTTGGGAAGTGTTCCTGGGTAGGGAGCCCACTGTTACTCTTAACTCCTAACAGAGGTTGTCCTTTAACAGGGACCATGTACTGTAATATTGTAATAAGATCCTAACAGGGCTAAATCTTTTAACAGGGATACTATACTCCCAGTACATCATTTGTCGGTGCTAATTCCCACCAAGATTTTACCTTTAACTGGGTTTCATCGACAACAAGGATTGTGTTATGGCGTTGACATTTATTGTGTTATCATTTGAATTGAAGTTTTTTTTTTATAAAGTATAAAGTGTAATGATGTATCACTAGCCTTGCTTCTCCCTAACCTCCTCTAGGGTCTCCTAGGTCACTCTATTGACCTACTAGGGTTCTTCCACTAACCCTATGCTCCTTAGGATTATTATCACAAGATCCTAATCCCTTCAACTAGTGAACACCAACATGTAGAAAAAAACACTTCATGCTTCTTCCTAGACCCCAAATGGTCTTTCTTGCTTCATTTTCCCAAAATGCTCCAACTGACCCAAATTGATCAGCAACCACTCCACAGAGAGAAATAGGGTTTCTAATATGTTTCTGTTAGACACCTATATTTTCACCCTTCATCCAAGCTCTCGTAGTCTTGGTAATCTAGTGTAACATGGGAATCATCTCAAGGTTGTGGGACCTTTTTCTAACTGAGACGAGACCTCCGGATTCAAGGCTGGTTCCTCTTGATATGTCACCCAAATTTGCTTCTTAACAGGAAAGTAAATTCTTGAGGGAAAAGGGATAGAAGGAATGCATGAAAGGGAAATGACTGAAAGAAAATTATCCTACTAGGTGATACACTGAAGATGACCTAAATCATAATATATTGACTAATCTCAGCATGAAAACCTTGGAACCAAAAGAACACAACTTCCTAGATAGGTTTGCATAAATATTTCATAGAGAGGCCCGAGACAAACTGAGGCTATTCAGGGAAAGAAGTAATTTCACAAACAATAGCGTATTTACTATAAGTAGACACAGACTATGACCTGCAAATAGACATCCAATTTTGCAATTTAGCACAAGAATGAGACAAAATGATAGGGGACTGTAGAATATCCACAAACTCATCTAAATCAAATCATCCATAGTAGTACACACTATTGCAAAAGAAAGAGGGCTCAAAGACTCCAATGTGTCACTAGAAATCACTCAATATATTCTAATTTAGTAAGAGAGATTCAAACAAGGAAGCCCAGGGACAGAAAAGATGTCACAAAAAGCCTCTGCAATATCTAAATATCAATGAAAGATTACAAACTACAGAAATTAGAGGGCAGAAAGAATGCCATGGATAATTTCTAAGTCAGGAAAACTCTGAGCTCTAAAGCTCTCAAAACTGATATATATACTCCCTAGCACACAGGCTTTGAGTCAATCTGATCTTGTTAGTGTTACAATTGATTACAAAAGGATTTCTCAGAGACCCTAACACTATCAATTTCATTCATAAATGCATTCTAAAAATATCCTTGATCGATCTGAAATCTTCCTACCATCATCAATTTTTCTTCTACGAAGTCGGCCGATCTATCTACCTCTCTGCAAGTTGGTTCTGCAATAACTTCTAAGATCAGATATTTGAATTTTCTTTGAATATTTAAATCCTAAGGGTCGTAGGCGGCGTGGATATCTATATTGATGATTGAGATTCAATCCTTTTACATTTTAAAATGTAGCCACTAGATCATATATCTACTCGAGCAATGCCTCATAACCTTGGGTTAACGCTTTCTCTTTTCCGCTAAGTCTCCCAACCTTTCTGCTAACGCTGGCTTTATCATGAGATTACACGACAAGCGTTAAAACTTCTTTAAATTGGGCAGTAGTCACCAAGTCTCTTTTTCTTGATAGAATATTCCATTTTAATTATGAGACCACCCGACCAAAAGGCTGTTAACTTAACCCATCTCTGAACTTAAGCCACACCCATAGGCAGGAATTATACTGACTCATGCGATCTAAAGGTTTTTTTCCAACTCCAGTTTGCATTAAGAGATTATCTGACTCCCCTCTGATGATCATCCAATCTAACGATCATCGATGAGTCTCCTGATCAAAATGGAATATGCTTTTCTTTCACAAGATCATGAGACTAGCGAAAGTTGGGGTTGCTAGATGATTTGGGATATTCTATTTTTACCGTGTGACTTAGAGACTTATGCAAGGTATAAATGTGCACATGGGAATTTGAAGAACTTAAGTCACCCAAAAGGTAATAAGGATATAGAATAGATTTTGGGTAACTAGGGTTTATCAAATACATAGGTTTTTCAACACTTAGATTATTTGCATGGGCAGGGCAAAGCAGGAATTGAAGAGACTGTAAAACACAACCAAGATCAGAAACTAAGGTCAACCTCATAGGCTAAGCTCAACCCTCTTGGGAGCCTCATTTTACTCCACCTTTTAGCTAAAATATTCATAATGGGAAAATATGGGTAACATTCTTAGTGATTTCTGAGGGATGTCTGCCTGCTAGACATTGAGAATTAGTAGCCTTTGATATCCATTAGGCATAACATCATTATTTGATCAAAAATAAACTTGGAAGTAGATTGAAACAAGAAGGGGAAACAATTAACTATACATGAGCACCTTTAAGGAAAACAAAAAATTAATGTAGAAAGCGAGAACAGAAAGTGGGGAAAACATCTACAATATTTACAAGGAAGGACAAACCTCAAAACAAGGCTTCAAATGGAATCCATTTACCAAAATGGGAAAATGAACTCCTCCAAGAGTTGATAGCTAAAAAGCATTATGTTCTTTGCATTCTATGATGATGAATGGACCTCCCTAGAAGGAATAAAATTTAGTATGTCTGTCGGGCTTTGATTTGAATTCACCCCATTTGAGGACTATATCTCTGATCTTAAAACTCCTAGTCCTAGCTCTCCTGTCAAAGCTTTTCTTTGTCTGCATTTGGTGGAATTCCATATCCTTCATGGACTTATCTTTGTATTCTTATAATTCCATAATCTGAGCATACCTAATCTGTAAAGGATCTCCTTCTTCAAAGAAGACATACTGAGTAGCTAAGTCCAGAGCTGGAAATTAAGTTAAAATGGACAACTTAGCCTCCTTTCCATATACTAGCATGTAGGGAGAATTCCCAATGATTTTATTTGGGGTAATTATATCTAACCACAACACAGATTTTAGCTTGGTGTGCCAATCTCTTTGGTTTTCTTGTAGGATTTTCTTGATGATCCTAATCAAGTTCTTGTTCGTTGACTCTGCCAAACCGTTACCCTGAGGGTAGTAGTTCGAACTTGTGTTCAAGTAAACACCATGTTTGACTGCCCATTCAGTCACTCTCAGGCCTGTAAATGCTAATGCATTATCTAAAATAATAGAGTCAGGGACACCAAATCTATGAATTATGTCATCATAAAAGCTTAGGAAAACATTCTCATTTTCTTTCTTCAATGCCACAACCTCTGTCCATCTAGTGAAATAATCTGTTGCAATAAACAACCATTTATGATCTACACTTGATGGAGGATTGATCATGCAAATGAAATATATGCCCCATCTTATGAAAGGTTTCTCTACTCTGATGGGTTGAAGGGGCAAGGCTGCAAGTTTTTCTTTTCCTGCAAACATGATACATTTGATGCATTTTCTTACGTGATCATGGATATCCTTGAAGATGGATGGCCAATAGTATCCAACCCTCATGATCTTAAAAGTAGTATTCCTAGGAGAAAAGTGACCTCCAGAAGGTCCATCATGAAATTCAAATAGGACATCTGCTATCTTTTCTGAACCTATGCACTTCAAAAGGACACCATTGTGATCCTTTCTAAAAAGAATGTCATCTATTAGCATGAAAGGAAAAGATTGTAACCTATAGTACCTTATTTTTTATGGATTTAGATCCATAGGGCATTCCCCTATTTTTAGATAATGGATCATGTTAGGAAACCAACCCGCTGCCTCGGCATGATCTTCTGTTCAATGCATGATTAGGGATGCATATGTTTTCTCCTATCCCCTTGAACTCTCATCCTCTGTTAGATGCTCACAAAAACCTCTTCCTCTTACTAGCTTGGTGACTTGGATATTAATTTCATATTCCATGACCTTAGTAATCCAACCAGCTCTTTTTTCGTTCAGGTCCCTAGAAAACAAGAATTCCTTGACACTAGGATGGGTTACTTTCAGTTGTACCTTGCTGTGGGTTAACAGATATCTTAATTTCTTAATGCTCTTCACTACAATGAGTACATGTTTCTCCACAAAAGAATATCTTTGTTCGTATTCTTCTAAACCCTTGCTAAAGAAGGCAATAGGTTGTTCCAATCCTTTAGAATTTTCTTGGGTCAATATTGCAGAAATAGCATCTGATCCTCCATAAGCGTAAAGGATAAAATCCTTACTGAAGTTTGGATTTAACAGGGCAGGGACTTCTGTTAGAGAATCTTTAATGGTTTGGAAACTAGGTTTCCCCTCTTTGCTCCAACAGAAAGATGTATTCTTCTTCAACATTGGTGTTAAAGGCTTTAACAGATCTGCAATATTGGGTAAGAAACATTTGACAAAGTTAATCCTTCCTATGAAAGATTGGAGAATTTTCTTGTGATGTGGTAAGGGTAGCTCTAGGATAGCTGCAATCCTTTCAGGGTCTACTGTAATTCCCTTTTTGGATACTATATATCCCAATAGTTTTCCTTCATGGACTGCAAACACACATTTCTTGGGATGGAGAGATATCCCAAATTCTCTACACCTTTCAAATATTTTCCTTAGATGTTTTATATGGTCTGCTACATGTTTAGAATAAACATTTATGTCATCTAAATAGACCAATACAAATTTGTACATGAGGATTTTAAAGGCCATATCCATTTCTTTTTGAAAAGTATCACCTGCATTAGACAAACCAAAGGACATCTTTTGATAAGCCATGGTCCCCCATTTGGTTGTAAATGCAGTCTTATATTGATCTTCTTCATGAAACAGGATATGATTGCATCCCGAATAGCCATCCAATAATGAAAATCTCTCAGATCCAGAGACACATTGTAGGATCTTCTCCATAGAGGGTAATGGATGACAATCCTTTAGGGATGCCCTATTAAGGTCTCTAAAGTCAACACATAGCCTTAACTCACCACTCTTTTTTCTGACAGGAATGAGGTTGGAAACCAAACTGGTATGCTTGATGGGGTAGATGATACCACTCTCTATTAATTTGAGGACTTCTTTATGCATGAGTGGTTCTAACTTAGGATTTACAGGCCTTTACTTCTGCCTGACCGGTTTGGCATTGGGTTCCAATTCAATGGTATGTTGAGCAAGGGCAGGGTCAAACCCTTTGAGGTCCTCATATTTCCATGCAAAGATGTCACTAAATTCTTGAAATAATCAGGTGTAAGCCTGTTCTTTTGAATTAGTATTTACCTTCCCAAATTGTAAACTTTTACCTAGCTCTAACCTTAATTTAGTACAATGTTCTTGCCGGACTACCAGGCCAACTTTTATCTTCTGCGCTTGGTCATCTCTATTGAAGACAGACTCTAGGGTGACAATCCCTTTAGGCATTTTATTAGATCTTAGTTGTATCACTTGATCACCATAGTTCTGCAATAATCTATCTTGGTTATGTTCTGAGAAAATGTCCTCTTCAAATAAGAACTGTAGAATTTGTTTGTCACTGTCAAATGCTTGCCAATTGATATTGTTATCAAGAATAGAAGGTTTGACAATCACTTTGATATGCTGTTGATCCCTCTCTTTTGAAACACTTGTAGGGATATCATATTGAGATCCAATATCAGCTAATATATCCGCATTCTAATTCAATTTTCTAGGGATTGTGATGATATTGAAAGTATGGAGATCTTCAATTACATCCCAAATTCGATGCTTATATGCTCTCATTATATCACTTTTAGTTGCACTTATCCCTCTTACTTGGCTGTAAACTAGCTCGCTGTCACCATATACCTTTAGGGTTCTGATGCCTCTCTTTTTGGCCCATTCCAACCCATTCAATAGGCTCTCATATTCAGCAATGTTACTAGTGCAGGAGAAATTGAACCTAAAGGCAGCATAATACTTCTCCCCTTTTGGAGAAACTAGCATTGCACCACCACCATCACCATGTTTACTTCTAGCACCATCAAAGTATAGCTACCAAACTTGGCTACATTGATCTTCTAAACCTTTGTTTCCCTTGGAGAGATTTGGCTCTATGCAACCCTCTTATTGAATCAAATAAGACCCCAAACCAGCATCCCAAATAACATTGGCCTGGGCCTCAAAGGGTCTCTGAGATTCTAACTCATCTAAATAGATGTCTGGGATCCCTTCTAGCTTGGTGGTTGTTTCCCTGATGATTGGGAAGTCATCATCATCAAGTGTGAGACAACTTGCGTTAAGTACATTAGACACATAGGGTTCTACATGGTGTGATGCCAATGATTCTGACTTGATAGTGACTTTAGTCCCATACCTTGTATGAAAAAGCATGTGTGACCAATCAGAGGAAAGATACCCCCCTATCTTGGCTGTAAATTCCCTCAACAAGCATATGGGAAATAGAGCAGGGAGGTCTATTATGTATATGTCGAGAAGGATAGAGAAATTGGGGCTTTCATGGAGGACTAGACTGGTGTTCTTAGCTACACCTATCGTGTTCACTAAAGAACCATCAAGCTGGGTAACTTTCTTTTGGAAATGCTCATATTTCAAACCTACTTGGTTAGCTACCTTCTTAGGCATAACAGTGCTAGTAGCCCCAATATCTACCATGCAATTATGTACCAGAGATTTTCCAATAATTAAAGATACATAAAAAGGGGGGGTTTTGAGTTCCTACCTTGCACGGTATTAGCCTTGAAGTTTCTGCTTGGAACCTCCTTCATATGATCAGTGTTAACCAATACTAGCTTAAAAACCTCTTTTATTGTAGGCGGCTGAGGAATCTTCTCTTCGGTCATTGCTTTATTCAATATTTCAGGTTGTCCCAGAATAACCAAAGAGTCCCACATAGACATAGTGATATTTGTTTTCTTCATATTATCCACTATGTTGAAGGGTACAGTTGTGTGTACTCTTTGGTGTATCTTTGCTATGATAGGCTGAACCTCCTTAGAAGGTCAATTTTCTTTGACTAGAATGGCGGGGGCCTTCTTCAGCATGATAGGAGCAAAGGGCGGTGAAGATTCTACAGATGTAGAAGCCTTATCTTCTGTTTGTTCCATGTCGTGAGCTCTTCTTTTAGACCTAGTATTGGTAGCAATGGTGGATTCACCATTTACTCCATTGAAATCTTGTTGCTCCCAACTAAAAAGAGCAGTTTCATCATGTTGTGCTTCCTGGTGAGGAGGTGGTTTATTGGGAGAAGCCTTTGATTGGGTAAATGAGGCACTTTGAACCATCAGTGCTTGGTGTACCCTCCCATTTAAGCATGTTGTCTGGTTATGGGATTGGTTGCAAGGGTAACACCACTCCATCTCTGCAACAAGGTTATTTTGACTTGCGACTACATCCCTAACTGGATTTGCAGAATTGAGGGGGTAGGATTATAAGTCTGAGATAGTCTCTGATTGTAGTTTTGCCTTTTCCCTTGATAAACCCCTTGAAATTGGGGTCTATTATGTTGATAAGATTGTCCCTGATTTTGATATTATTGTTTGGGAATCTGATTTTTCTATTGAAGAGGGGGTCTACTCCCCTGTCCTTGTTTCTTTATACTAATCATCTTGTTACTCATGGTTTGCATTAATTTCTTCCTCTCTTGTTGATTACTTCTTAATTCTAATAGTTCCTGGGAAGGATCTTCCCTTACTTCCCCATGATTGGCACTTGCTTGAGGTGTTACAATAGTGGGTATTGGAGGAATTGGAGTTATTTGCAAAGGCATGCTTGGCTGTATGTCAGGGAATATGGGCATAGGTGGCCTCAGGGCTATCATGCCAGCTTGTATTAAACAGTTCTCTGCCTTGACAACAATGTCAAAAGCTTGAGGTAATGAAGTACCTCCCATAGATTGAATCATGACATAAATATTGCTATTTAGACTTCTTAAAAAATATAGGAAGGCATGATCAACTGAAGCTCTTACTGAGGTAGGAATTTCATTCCATGTCTTAAGAAATCTGCTATTGAAGTTTGTCATTTGTTCCCGGGGAGCTCTTTTAATGGTTGTCAGTTGCTCTACCAGAGATAAGTTATCTAATTTATCCTCCAAGTATTTACTTAATGCATCTCCTAATCTATTCCATGAATTAATGGAACCGACAGCAAGAGTTCTAAACTATTCTAAGGCCTTACCTTTGAAAGAGGTTGTAGACGTCTAAAATCATCCTTATATTAATTTAATTAATATTTCTATAACATTATAGTTAATTTTAATTAATTATATTTGTTATATTCTTCTACCTATTTAATTAAATTTATTTAATTAAATATGATTCACTTTCCTTAGTATTTGAGTTTAATTTAAATACTACCCCTTTTAATGTATTAAATCTTATTTAATACATTATCCCTCATTAATCCCCTTTAAATAAATTTTTAATTTATTTATTTCTTCACATGACTTAAATTCTACTAAACCAAATTAATCTAAATTTTAAATTTAGATTAAGCTAATTTGAACCTAGATTCTACCCTACCTCCCATCACTCTCATAAAATAGACCTATCTATTAATTAACTAAGGTTAATTAAGCTAATTTCTTGATTCCTACAACAATTTTTCCTAATTACTTGCTCACACATGTGTGAGCAAATTTCCAAAAATTGACTTTTCCAAATAATCTTTATTTGGTGCCAACAAGGTTTCTTACACCTATGATGACACCTTCTTACACTTTCCAAAAGTGTTTCATTGGTCCAAAACTCTTACACCCTCTTACACCCTCTTACAAGATCCTTCACATGTGTACTTTAAGTACACTTTGACCTATCACATCCAAATTTGCTCACACATGTGTGAGAAAAGTGGGCCTCTTACATGGCTTATGTGTCCCTCATGTGGCACCTATGTGGATGTCACATGAGCTCCACCTCATCCAACCCCTCTCTCTCCTCCAAAAGCTCTATAAATAGAGGCCTTTCTCAAGAGCAAATCATCTCTCATTTTATGCATTGTTATCATGCTGGTATAGCTCTAGAAATTCTTAGTGCATTTTATATTCATGCTCATTAGTTCATAGTTGAATCCAGAAATTACATGTTAGGATAATGTCAAATGAACTTATTTCTATTTTTCTATGCATATCATCTTAGCTTAGTCTTTGGAATCTTCATCATAGTATAGTATTGCATTTGCATTCATAGTGAAGACTTGAGACAAGTTTTCAATACTTGTTTCTTGAGTTCTTCACTCTCTTCAATCAATTAGTTTGCATTCCTTAATCAAATAGTGGGATTTATAATTTTGTGTTGGGAGAGTACACCCACAAACCTCTCTAAGAGAAAATCAACAAGGCTTGGGTGCACTTGTTTGGCTCATTTGAGGTTGTGATAGATCTTTTGTTATTTTTAATAGTATGCTTTAGACATGTTTAATGTTGTTATTTGATGTTTATCTCTAACGTTTGCATGTCTGAGCGTGCTCCCAATAGGTTAGGTTTCATTGCATACATTTTGGCACGCTCGGTGGGACCCACGTCCCTATTTTCTAACATTTTTCTTGCATTTTTTGTGATTCTAAATTTTTTTTACGTAGACCTGTCTGCACTCTGATTCTATCGTCCGTGTTTCTAGAACGCCATCTGTGCAGATCACCGTCTATGATATTTGGTCGTTTGTGCTTAAAAATTGTTGTTTGTGTAGAATGGTTGTCTGTGCTTAAAAACTATTGTCTGTGCAAAATTCCATCGTCTGCGTAGATCGCCATCTACGCAGATCACCGTTTGCGCACTGTCATTGCCGTCTTCGCATTTCTTGCATTTTAAACTAGTTCTGAGAGATGGGTTTTTATTGAATGGTTTCTGGAGAATTTTTATGTATATTTTAGACCAATTTCAGCACCAGGTCTACCTTTCTTATACTTAAGATATATTTTAAATATATACTTCCAGGATGTTTGAGAGTGGTTTCAGCTTCATAAGAGTTAAGATGCAAAATCTAGTTTTTGAGGGTTTTTAAGAAATTTCAGACTTAGTCAAATTTTAGGAATCAACATATTGTCACGAATCAAGTGTTACTAATATGTTTATCTTTTTGCAGCATTTCAGGGTTGAAGACTTTAAAGATTACTAATATTTTTCATGCAGGTTTCCTTGGATTTTAACAGATTTTGGGAATGAACTTGTATGTTGTAAACATTAGTCTTTGAATGAATGTTTCTTAAAAGAAGAAATCAACCACATCCAATCTTGAATGCATAAGGGAATGAACCTCACAAATCTTGAATGAATTAAGGCAAAATAATTACACCTTTCTTACATATTTTCCTTCTTGATATGTGGAAAATGAATTGAACTTGCATGCTTAATCATACTATTGTATCTTTTTCTTAGGTAGAAAACACTTAGTTGCTTTTAAATAGGTTCAATTTGGAATGAATATTTCTTGGTGTGTTTGAAGAAGTGTTTTTCAACACTTCTTTCGAGCTATTTTGTCATTAGAATAAATCCCTTAATATAAGTGACACTATGATTAAACTATAGCCGTATCCTCTCCCCTCGCCTTTGTGGAACTTGGGTGAAGAGAAATCTTAGCTTAATCAAGCTTCTAGAGAGGCCTGTCTAGAGGGTGCGCTTCCCCTTTAGAGGATGACCTCAAACCGGTAATCCCTTCAGCCGGTATAGAAACAAAGTGCGACCCAAAGGTCCTCTTTATCCCTTCAAGCTCGGGTGGGTCATGTTCAATGGTAGTCCATACTAAGTGAATATCCTCAGCATATTGGCATGGTTGAACTAGAGACTTAAGTGTCTCACATTGTACAAGTCGATTGCGGGGATGCCACGAATCTTATTAGCAACTGTAACTTAGTAGCCTACCCGATTCACCTCCGAACGGTGACTTATTATAGTGCAAGGGGAGGGAAGATTCTCCCCCCAAGATTCCCATCATACATGTCCCAGGGTATTGTGTTGTGAAAGAGATCTTTGTAGCACGGCAACAATACCTGGCAAAAGGCAAAAACACGGGCGCCCTTCTAGGGGTGACACTGCTGTGTGAGCTGAAGGACTACCAAGTAATGGGCCTATAATATTTCATGCGAAGCCAATTCCTTAAGGTAGCTACTATTTGTACCGTCTTCATTGTGTTAAACCACATAAAAACATAAGTGGCTTGAAAGAGTCACTTGAACATACACAAATGAAATACCACAATTTTATCAAAATTCCCCAAAGTCACAATTGCTTGTCTCCTGGAAGGTTGCTTTGTCCCTTCTAGGACTATTTTAAGATATGTGTCTTCAATAACTATCAGCTTTGCCCAAAATCTGAGTCAAGGTATACTTAGCATAGTTAATGCCTTTGATGTATGTTGAAAATCAATTTTTGCCAATGAACAAATTGACCTAAAAAGTCCAAAATCAGTCAGAATCCTACATTGTCATCTCCACATCAACCCACTTCTTCTTCATCATCATCATAATTCTTATCCTAATCACCCTCTTAATCATCTAAATCATTCCTCTAACCCCAATCATCCTTAATAATTCTACTCATCATCTCCTAATCATCCATGATATTCCAAAACATCTCCCTAATCCAATTCAATCATCTATATTCTTCTAATCATCCTTAATCAACATCTACATCCTAATCAATCTTTCAAATTCCTTATCTTATCTTAATCATCTTAATAAATTATTCCAAGTCATTCACATTCTTCTTAATCACCCTTCATCTTAATCATCATCCATAATCATCCTATATATCTTCCTTCTTCATCCTAATCATTCCCTTCATCCTAATCACTTCTTCTAAATCATCTATCTTATCTTAAGCATGCCAATCATTTCATCATCTTCTTAATCACTCAATCAAGGTTCTAATTCTCATCTAATCACTTTCATCCTAATCATTCTTCATAGTCCACATCAACATCTTCTTTCTTAATCCAATCTAATCATTCATCTT